>JAVTVX010000008.1:17905000-18505000 GCA_033439265.1 Dillenia suffruticosa | reverse complement strand
AAATTAGATTGAACTCTTAAGAAACAAAACAGTCAATGTGTCGATTTTTGTTATATACAATATTTGAATGCGAAACTTTGATTGAGGAATAACAGTGTCCGGTCAGTGAACCAACTAGGTATTGGAAAGTTGAAACTACTAATCACCTTCTCCATCGTATAATTTGTGGTTTTTTTATAATAACTACTAGCTTGTATCATTTTAATCTCACAATCAATCAATTCCAAATCTTTTCATTTTATTATCTAAGGAATTTGTGGTTTCAAAGTTAATTTGGACTCTACATGTTTCAATGAGAAAATGACACATCTGATATTTTCAATTTAAGATATTTGGTCCTCAAAATTACTAATTAAATGAAAGCGGGGGGATAATTAAATCAGAAAGTACTATTTTGGAAAGTTTTGTAAAAAGGGTGAGTGTGGTTTAAGGGGAAACCTAGGAATGGTGTGTGTTATTGATGAACAACAACAAATCAATGGCAATGAGGGAAGTGTACACCTGAAGAGGTGGGTGGTGTGTCGTTAAACAACAAAAAATAAAATACCTATTTCACAAAAAACAAGTCTAGAGTAAATAAGGTCGAATCTACAAGGAAAAAGGAGATTTATCTCTTTTGAGAAAATAAAAATAAAAATCAGGATTCAGGGGTTTCAAATTAAATAAATAACCTACAAATTAAAATAAATAACGGATTGAAATTACATCAACAATCGGCAAAATAAGGTGAGGCAAAATTAAAGGATTAAAAGTCACGATAAAATAACCTAGTTGAAGGGTTCGTTTCTATTTTGATTCAATCGATTGATTCTCGATTCAAGAATAATTCAACAACACATAAATAAATTGGTTATAGTCGTCGACAAACGTCAAACGACCAATCTCTCATTATTTCGTCAATAATCAAGAGAAGTTCGTTTATTATTTCCCTAATCGAGAGTCAACCCCTAAAGAATCTCTTAGAATTTAAAGTCTCAACAATATTAAGATTTAGAGAGATCCAATTCTAATTAATAAACGTACGACGGGTTCATTTAAATTAAATTATTCAATTTCATGACATAAATATCATTCACTACTTTATTAAAACTAACAAACAATTACGGATTTACCATTTTAATTAGTTGTAGATTAATCTAAAACTATTAAATATTGGTCACTACTTAATAAATCCTCAAAAATTATGATTCATGAAGTGTATGAATTAAATAAATACCTATAATTATTGAAAGAAATAACACATTTAGATCTCACAATATCATGAATCAAAGTTTTCACTAACCTTCAACTAGAAAAGAAAATTAAAAAGAAAACATGGAAAGGAAAAAAAAAACTCACAAAGATTTTATTACTTTAAAGAAGAAGTCACAAAGCAAGCAATGAATGTTCTCCCGGCGGCGGCAGCCTTGCTCTTGTTATTGTTGTGTGTCCCCAAAGTTAAGAATAGGGCAATATATATATATATATATCCCAAGAGCTGGTTGCAACCCTAAAACCAAAAAGTAAAATCTTCCTATTTTTACCTTAGTAAAATTATTCAAAAAATGTTTTCTAAAATTGAATGAAACTTCCTGAGGAATAAAATTCTAAAAATTTCCAATAAAAGAAAAATTCTAAATAGAGTGTTTTTGATATTTGCAATTTCCCAAAATTTCACTCCTGAATATTAAGAAAAGAATCTTCAAAAGTCTTGTATTTCTCCTCAAATTCAGCATGCCCACGTGCTAACAATCGCGCATTGCTGTCCAAATTCCTTCTTTGCATGCATCATTACCGATTGTGCTCAATTTCTCCACTTTCCTTCATACATGGTCTCCAACAAATCTAATACATCAAATACCTAAAATTAGTGTAATATTAATCTAAAAATAATATAAAACAAAGCACAAATATTACAATAAATTTACCCCTGTCAAATTCCCCCACACCTAGATGATGCTTGTCCTCAAGTATTCCAAACTCATATAAAACTAGAATTAACCACATGTTTTTCTTCCAAGTCCCCAAGTCAATAAATACCATAAAAGTTCAACCGAAAAATATAATCGAAACAATAAATATTTCACAGTGCTCTGCACCAAAACAGCCATCACATATCCTAACAGCTCCTTATGAAATCTAAAAAACAAGATCCAACAATCCTCTTCAAGGGGGGTCACTCAAATGCACTCGAAAATGGGGTGAAGAATATATCAATATCCCTCAAATCAACACTTTGAAATTGGCATTACCATATACTTGCAAATATATCAAATCTACACTACTCAAAAATTTTGAATTTCATGAATCAATCTAAAGGTCTTTCATTTGGTTGTAACGTGGCTAGAGTTAGGGGTAGGATAAAGGGTATATCAAATGTTTAAAATGTACTAAAGAAAATATGCAACTAACCACATCAATTTTCTGCGATAACACGTCGCCCCACACAATTAGCACACCAAAAATTCTTGATATTGTTACCCACATGTGCTCAACATAGTCAACGAGTTTGTATCAAATATTACATGTTTATCATTCAAATAAAACTATTAAAGACATGAGTAGCCATTTCAAGTACAAAAAACCATTAATACAAGCTATTTTTTATATATTTCCAGTAGAGTTGTAACTGGGTTGCCGGGGCCTGTCCAGTTCAAGGGCAGTTCCCGGAACCGCGGGCCGCGCTGGCTGTGGTTCCTAGGCCAGTCAGGTCCGGGTCGGGCCGGTTTCAAAAATTTTTTTAGTTGAATTGGCCTGACCCGCTAGACCAAAACCGGCGGGCGGTTCACACCAGGTCAGGCCCGGTTCGGCTTGAATTTTTTTTCCTCTATTGCCTTTTTTTAACTCTATTTTTTAATTCTATTTTATTTTTGAAACTCCATTTTTTTAACTTTATTGTTGTATTTTTTTATTCTCTTGTAATGATTTATTTTTTTCATTTTATTTTTTTAATTCACTTTTTATTAAAAAATTAATTAAAAATTAAAGATACAAAATTTTTAAAGTAGTTCCACCGAATTCGATATACGTCCACAATCAAACTCATCACTTGGATTTTAAAATCCATTAATTTTTTTGTTACATTATTTTGATTTTTATATTATTTTAATTTTTTGCAAATAAAGATATACCGACTGACGGATATCGCAATTGTTTTTCGTAAAATCTTAAATTTGAACTCCCAATCTTGAAATATTGCCAAATCTTGATCAATATTGAAAGTCGTGGAAATTTTATAATCCTTCCTTCTCCACCCAGACCATCTATAGCAAGAGCACTAGCAAAGTTTCTAGGTAAGAGGTGGAGTTTGTCTGTTTTCGCTTAAATACCTTTTTTTTTTACAATTAGTTGCCCCAGAATGTATTTAATAAAAATATGTTTAATGAATAAAATGATAAAAATAAAGATAATTGTAGAAATATAGATAATGGTGGAAATTATAATGGAAATAGTGTAAAAATTGGTGGAAATGGTATATAAAATGGTAATGATGGTATAAAAAATTATAAAAATGGTGAAAAAGAAATGATAATAGAAATAGTAATGAAAATTGAGAGAATGTAGTAATATTAAGAGAATATAGATATGAGAGAGAGAGATATTTTGTTATGGAGATTTTGGAAATGGGGTGTAAGGTATTTATAGGAAAATTTTTTGACCTTATAGATCAAAATAATCTTAAAACTAGCAGTTTTATAACTGTTGGGAGGGGTAAAATTGAAAAAAATTCAAAAAAAAGGAAGGACAAGGAGCCATTGGAACCGCTCGAGCCGGGCCAGTTCCCGGTTCCAAAATCGGTTGAACCGGCCCGAACTGCTACAGTACCGGTTCGGGTCTGGCCGGGTTACTGTAACTCCGGTCCGATTCACGGGCTGGGCCGGTTTTCGGGCCAGCTGAGCCAGTTTTCGGGCCCAAATCGGCCCGAACACATCTCTAATTTCTAGTCAACGAAATAGCATACGTCGACTAAGAAAGTTTAGAATTTTTTTTTCATTTTTCAATTTTTTTAATTTTTTTTAGGAAACAAAATCTGAATTAATATAGCAAAAAAAACAAATATAGTGTCAAAAATAAAGAAAAAAACACCTAACATCCCCACACTTAAATCATACATTGTCTCCGATGTATGTTCAAATTAAGAGATAAAAAAATGTATAAAATCAATCAAACAAAATAAAAGAAAAAGAATAAAGAAATAAAAGAGGATAGTAAGAATAATACTCCCCTAGGGTGGAGTGGAGAATGGGGATCAATTCCAATGAACACGAAGAAAAAGTTATGATGTGGGCACGCCTTAAATATCATGCACTTCCATCTATTCCCGAGGCTTCAAGGTGGAGAGAGAAACCCTAAAAAAATTAAAAACAAAATGTGAGAAATTAAGTTCAATTGTCTCTCTTTCTCTCGTTTTTTTGGGGGGGCCAGAAATGAATTTGGTTTAAGGCGTGGGCACGCCTTAAGCAAGGAGCACTTCTGGTTTTTTTTTTTTTTTTTTTAACAGAAGGGGATTGATTTTAGGGCGTGGGCACACTTAAAATCATGCATATGACTATCCTTGTGTGTTCCTGTGGGCAAAAGTGAAGTTGGGTTAGGGCGTGGGCACGCCCTAAGCCCATAACAAAGCTGTCCCTGTACTTAGTGTAGCAGAAGTGTTAAGGCGTGGGCACACCTTAACAAGAGTCCACTTTTGTTTTTTTGTTTTTTTTTTAAAAACCTAAATCAAGGATCAAACCAACGTAAATGAGAATAAATAAACAAAAATAAATAAATAAATAAATAAATGATAAAGAAAATATTGGGTTGCCTCTCAATAATCGCTATTGTTTCGCGTCTTTGGTTTGACATGATCTACTCGTTTCAATCTCGCTCAAATATCGGTTCAATCCATTTTAACTTCAACTTGACTGGCATGAATTTCAATCTTGAATTAAAATAAATGACTTTTTGGCTTACCATGGATTGCTATCGGTGTGAGTTTATACTAAAAAAACTTGTTCCATTGTACAAAATTATTTGTAAAATTCTCTTTAAACACAAAGCTCAATTCATTTTGCACAAGAGTATCTTGTATAAGGAAGTACATCTCATTCTCATCATCTTGCTTCTTAGAATGTGGCAACCTTGGCACTTGTCGGATCGTATCCAAGAGTGGGATGTTGATTTCCACCTTTCGAAAAGTCTCTAAGATTTCCTTCTCCTCATTCTCTTTTTTCGATCTTGCTAACCTGCCAGGAAAAGGAGGTGGAATTACAATTTTAGTTTTAGAAGTATCGGTTTCTTTACTTACCTTCATGGCTGATTCATTCAATATTGATGTTTTGTTTTGTTCGGCCTTTTTATCTTCTTCAGTTGTCGATGAGTTATCATGCGCTTTCTTTTCATTCTTGACTGCCATAGCACTCACATTTTCTCTCGGGTTGATCTCTACTTGAGATGGTAGTTTTCCATTATTTTTCTCCATTCGACTCACGGTCATTGCCAATTGCGACACCTGATTTTTTAAGTTTTGGATGCTGGTTTTCATCTCTAGTTGAAATTGTTGATTTTCCTGTTGAAATTGTTGATTTTCCTGTTAAAACAATTGAGTAGTGTTAGCCAAACTTTTAACAATCTCTTTAAGAGACATACCTTGTTTGAAGAGGGTTGATGTGGCTGAAATTGTGGTCGAGATTGTTGTTGAAACCTTTTTTGTCGATTCCCATAACTAAAATATGGGTGATCCCTCCATCCTGGATTGTAGGTGTTTGAATAGGGATCATACTTCAGTTGTGGTTGTCCCAGAGATCTCCCTATTACATTGATTTGTCTGTTTGAATCTTCTCGAAGGGTAGGGCGCAAATCCATGGGATGACCATAATCAGAACAAACTCCATATGTCTTGACATGTTGTATTTGTCCTACAATAAAATTATGCATAAGAAAAGTTAGATATTTCAATTCTTGACCAAGGGAAGAATCACTTACCTCGTTGACCCTCTTTGGAACTTTTTGCCTTATTCCTAATTGTTGGGCATTAGCTACCATGTTTGAGATCAAATTTCTCGCATCATCGGGTGTCTTGTTCACCAATGCTCCTCCACTCGCAACATCGATCATGTTCCGTTCCATTGGGTATAGATTTTCATAGAAATATTGGATCAACAACTGTTTTGGAATCTGATGTTGACAACAACTAGCGCATAGTTGTTTAAATCTTTCTCAATATTCGTATAAGGTTTCCCCGTTGAACTGTTTTATTCCACAAATTTCCTCCTCTCTAATAGTAGCTACACGGAAAGTTGGAAAATTTTTTTCTAAAAACATCATCTCCAAGTCAGGCCAATTGGTAATAGAACCAGAAGACAAATAAAAGAGCAAATTCTTGGCCTTATCTACCAAAGAAAAAGGAAAAACAACAAGTTTAAGTTGTTTTTCGATTACCCCCAGTGGTCTCATAATGAAACAGACAATGTGGAATTCCTTAAAATGTTTGTGAGAATCCTCCCCTACAAAACCATGAAATTTAGGCAATAAATGAATAAGTTCAGATTTTAATTCGAATATAATTGTAATATTTGAAAATTAATGCACAAAAGGTTGTTGATTAAATTTAGGGGTTGCCAACTCCCTTAAAGTCCGTTGGGCTGCCATGTTTGTTTCTTTGACCACCTTTTCCTCAAGGTCAACGTCTGAGTCTAAGAGCTGGTTGGCCAGATTGTTTCCAAGTGATGAACTTGCTGTCTTCTTTGCTTTCTGAGTCTCCTTTTTCAGTTTTTGGGCTGTTTTCTCGATCTATGGATCAAAAACTAGTTCACCTGTATGAGTAGAATGAGGCATAAACCAGAACAGAGAGGAAAAATTTTTTAAAAATAAATCTTTTGACACCTTCCCCGACAACGGCACCAAAATTTGGTATGTTGTTAAACAGGCAAAAATAAAATATCTACTTCACAAAAGATAAGTTTAGGGCAAATAGGGTCGAATCCACAAGGAAAAAGGAGATTTATTTCTTTTGAGAAAATAAAATAAAAATCAGGATTCAGGGATTTCGAATTAACTAAATAACCTATAAATTAAAATAAATAACGGATTGAAATTAAATCAACAATCAGCAAAATAAGGTGAGGCAAACTTAAAGGATTAAAAGTCACAATAAAATAATCTAGTTGAAGGGTTCGTTTCTATTTTGATTCAATCGATTGATTATTGATTTAAGGATAATTCAATAACAAATAAATAAATTGGTTATAATCGTTCACAAATATCAAACGATCAATCTCTCATTATTTTGTCGATAATAAAGAAAAGTTCGTTAAATATTTCCCTAATCGAGAGTCAACCCTAGAGAATTTCTTAGGATTTAAAGTCTCAACAGCAATAAGATTTAGAGAGATCTAATTTTAATTAACAAACACACAATGAGTTTATTTAAATTAGATTATTCAATTCCATAACATAAATGTCATTCACCTCTTTATTAAAACTAACAAACAATTACAAATTTACCGTTTTAATTAGTTGTAAATTAATGTAGGACTATTAAATATTGGCCACTACTCAATAAACTCTCGAAAATTATGATTCAGGAAATATAAGAATTAAATAAATATCTATGATTGTTGAAAAAAATAACACATTTAGATCTCACAATGTCATGAATTAAAGCTTCCACTAACCTTCAACTAGAAAAGGAAATTAAAAAGAAAACATGGAAAGGAAAAAAAAAACTCACAAAGATTTTATTAATTTAAAGAAGAAGTCACAAAGCAACCAATGAATGTTCTCCCGGCTGTGGCAGCCTTGCTCTTGTTATTGTCGTGTGTCCCGAAAGTCAAGAATAGGGCAATATATATATATCCCAAGAGCCGGTTGCAACCCTAAAGCCAAAAGGTAAAATCTTCCTATTTTTACCTTAGTAAAATTATTCAAAAAATGTTTTCTAAAATTGAATGAAACTCCCTGAGAAATAACATTCTAAAAACTTCAAATAAAAGAAAATTTCTAAATAGAGTGTTTTTTATATTTACAATTTTTCAAAATTTCACATTCCTTAATATGAGGAAAATAATTTTCAAAAATCTTATATTTCTCCTCAAATTCAGCCTACTGACATGCTAACAATTGCGCATTGTTGTCCAAATTCCTTCTTCGCATGTATCATTACCGATTTTGCTCAATTTCTCTATTTTCCTTCATACATGGCCTCCAACAAATCTAATACATCAAATACCTAAAATTAATATAATATTAATCCAAAAACAATGTAAAATAAAGCACAAAAATTATACTAAATTTCTCCCTATCAGTGGCTTATTTTTGCCAAAGCCACACAAATGCACTAAATCTCGTCGGTTGGTATGCCAAAATATACCAACTTGTCTATTGGTGGGCTCCATATTTTCATTCCATACAAAAACACAATACCAACCCTTTTTTTGGATTCGTTACATTTAATTTGGAATCATCAATTTTGTATTTATGTTGTGAGATATATCCTCTTTTTGATGCAAGAAAATTAAGTTTGAGCATTCCAACCTACTTTCTTATGGCAAATATGGTGTTAGGTTATACCAAACTATTTTGAGTTGAGTGGTCAAATACTGTATTCTCTTAACTAGAGGTAGTTCGAGTTCTGGGAATGACGAAAGAAGATTTTTGAGAGCTAATCTCGAAAATGGACTTTACAGTGCTCGAACCGGATTAATCAGATAAAACTTAGAAATCGTTGGTGACGACAAAAAAAAATATTGTGTTAGGTTGTTATCAAATATATTAAATGCTTCTATCGGTCTCTTGGATTTGTCTCTAGGGAGATGGATGCAATGTAATAAGATGACGATATTTCATTGTCCAATGTCCAACCAGTTTGATGATACAATAACAAACATTACAAAACACAAAAGAGAGAGAGATCCGTTTCTTAAATAAAACTCATAAATATTTGAATTGAATTAGTCGGATCATAATTTCTGATATAGTGATAGATACCGAAAGAAAGAGAGAGAGAGAGAGAGAGAGAGAAGAGACGAGAGCAGTTCTTGGGCGACACAGCCAAAATGGTGCGGTCAACCAGATCCTTATGCGACAATTACATTCCAACTAACCAACCTCCCTTAACAAATAACCCTTTTCATTTCATGGTCCCCTCAAAGTAGAAACCTCTTAATACATATATTTTCAAGGATGAGGAACTATGGTTCAATAAGAGATTGGCACAGCAGCCACAATAGTCCTTTGTTTCTTCTGGTCTAGCAAAAAGGACAAAGAAAGGGGGAAAGCTAATGTGATTTCCTTTAATATCACAAGTTTCTTATTCCTTTCAAATTCAAATTTTAAAAATTTGCACAAATACTTATACTAATTTGAAATGATTTAATGGAGATGTAGAGAATAAGGAAAAAGAAAAAGTGTATATCATTACCCTAATGATTCCCTACTCAAAACATTGTTTCTTGCATTTATAGAGCATTGCCCCCTACCGTAAACAATCTCTCTCTCTCTCTCTCTCTCTCTCTCTCTCTCTCTCTCTCTCTCTCTCTCTCTCTCTCTCTCTCTCTCTCTCTCTCTCTCTCTCGCTAGAATTGAACAAAAATTCAGCATTCATTTTGGGGTTGGATATTTTTTAGTAGATGACAAGGTCATCCATAAATCATTAGAACTTTTCACATGCAATTCCAATCTGGAATATCCGAAATTTGGTCGGGCAATTAGAAGAGTGGTGTGTATAAATGCCAACCACAGAAAGCAAAAAATTGACCTCATGACTCCGTGCCTAACACTATTCCACGCCTTGCCTTTGCTTAAAAGGGATACCATTTTGATGATACAAAACTTTGATCGAATCCTATTTCAAGGTGAATGAACAACCTACGAATATATTGACCCATTTTGTAGTACAACTTTCATATGACGGCCAACTTGCACGATCTATGTATATGAAAAAATACACGCACATATTGACTTGTGGGGACCAAATAAATTATATACAAAATGGACGAGTTTCAACCTAACAATTTATATTAAGATATTTTAACGAATTCTTAATTAAATATTTATTAGGAAAAAACCCTAATGGTCGCCATAGTTCCTTATAGCTACTCTATGGAAATGGGTTAAACTAAGTTTGTAGGGGTTTTTTGCTCACAATTGCCACCATAACTCAAGATAGAAGAGAACCTATCAGAGGTGATTTTTAAGTTTTGGATATTGAATTTACATGGAGCTAGAGGTTAAGAAGCGATTTCACATGTGTGATGAAGAAGAAAACACATCAAAGAAGACATTGTAGTACTTGGAAAAATGGGTAGAAAGAATAGAGCAAAATATTGATGTTTTGAGAGTGCGACTGTATGAAGGCATGAAAAGAAATGAATTTTGCAAAGAGTGAAAGTTTAGATGTCAGAGAGAGAGAGAGAGAGAGAGAGAGAGAGAGAGAGAGAGAGAGAGAGAGAGAGAGAGAGAGAGGATGGGAGCGAAAGATTTAGTATTGGTATGTAAGGGAAACTTCAAGCATTTCTTCTTAGTTATAATAAATTTGTTATGAGGAAGGCATTAATTATTATATATCTGTTATTAATATGAACTTTTGGTCTTCTTAAGAGACAAGATGGGCATTGATTTGTTTTTAAAGTTTCATTTAATATTTAAAACTTAATAAACAAATATATTTAGTCCAATTTTCTATATAAATGCACATACAAAGAATAACAATAGAAGAAGATGAGAATGTGTGAAGTCAATTGTAATTTTTTCTTTCCTCCTCTAAATTCATGAATATTTTGGAATACAACCTATGCATTTCTTTACATCCAATATATTCCAAAAAGCAAATACTACAAAAAAATACGGTTTTAGCGACGGATTTAGCAACGAAAATTTTAGAAAAATTCGTCGCTAAAAACATTAGCGACGAAAAATTTTTCATCACTAATGACGCGTCGCAAAAATTTAACGATGAAAAACAGAAATCCATCGCTAAAATAGCGACGAAAAATTTTCATCGCTAAATTTAGCGACGAATACAAAAAATCCGTCACTAATTTTAGCTACGGAAATTCAAAATCCATCGCTAAATTTAGCGACGGATCCGAGAAATCTGTCGCTAAATTATATGATATATAATTATTTTTTTATTTATTATATATATTTTATTTAATTATTATATTAATATTTTATTTTATTTAATTAGCGACGGATCCATGAATCCGTCGCTAAATTATATTATATACAATTATATTTTTTATTTATTTTATACATTTTATTTAATTATTATATTAATATTTTATTTTTATTTAATTAGCGACGAATGCTTGATCTGTCGCTAACTTGCATCCGATGACACTCCTTGCACATGCCTGCTCGTCCCACCCCTGCTTGCTCGCCCCAGCCCCTGCAGCTTGCCTAGCCAGCTCGCCCCAGCCCCAGCCCCTGCAACCGCCTGCCTGCTCGCCCCAGCCCCTGCACACGGCTCGCCCCAGCCTCCTTGCAAAAAATCCCTGAAAAAACCCTCAAAATGCCTACAGCCCGGTTCGAATACCAGCACAAGAGTAAAATGTTGGAGTACCCAACCACCAGAACATATCTAACCTTTAATCATACTTCTATTTTATTTTTACTTATTATCTAATTCTAAATATTAATTAAAGAAATAAAAGTTTATATCAAATAATAAAATGCTAATTAAAATAAACTAATAAATTAATTAAAAAATAAAAAATATTAACCTTTAAAAAGATTTAAAAAATAAACTAAGAAACTATTTAAAAAATAAAAAAATATTATTATGTAAAAAATAAAAATAAAAAAGAAAAAAAATAAAATGCTAATTTAAAATATTAAAAAATAATAAATATGATTATTTAATATAAATTAATAAAATAACAAAATAACAAAATAAAATAAAATATTAAATGTTAAATTTAAAAATTAAATTTAGCGACAAATTTTAAAATCCGTCGCTAAGTTAGCAACGGATCTTGGAATTCGTTGCTAAATTTAGCGACGGATTCTAATCCGTCGCTAAATCCATCGCTAAATAATAAAATATTTAAAAAATTATTAAAATATTAAAAAAATAAAATGATAATTTAAAATATTATAAAATAATAAATACGATTATTTAATATAAATTAATAAAATAACAAAAGAAAATAAAATATTAAATGTTAATTTAAAAAAATTAAGCTTAGCGACGGATCGTTGAATCCGTCGCTAAATTTGTGACGAATTTTTAGATCCGTCGCTAACTTAGCGACAAATTTTAGTATTTGTCGCTAATTTAGCGATGGATTTCAGTATCCGTCGCTAAATTTAGCGACAGATTTCGGAATTTATCGCTAAATTTAGTGACGGATTCTAATTCGTCGCTAAATCCGTCGCTAAATAATAAAATATTTAAAAAAATAAAAAATATTATTATTTAAAAATTAAAAAAATTTAAAAAATAAAATGATAATTTAAAATATTACAAAATAATAAATACGATTATTTAATATAAATTAATAAAATAACAAAAGAAAATAAAATATTAAATGTTAATTTTAAAAAAAATTAAGTTTAGCGACGGATCGTTGAATCCGTCGCTAAATCAGCGATGAAATTTTAGATCCGTCGCTAAATCAGCGACGGATTCCTTAATTCGTCGCTAAATTTAGCGACGGATTTCTAAATCCATCGCTAAATCTGTTGCTAAATAATAAAATATTAAAAAAAATATAATTTTTGTCTTTAAAAAATATAAATATAAAATAATAAAATTAAATGCCTATTTAAGATATTATAAAATATTAAATATGATTAGTTAATATAAATTAATAAAATAAAAGAATAATAAAATAAAATAAATGGATTAACGTTTATCAGTAGTTATCCGTCTCACTGTCGCCATTCTCCGAAAAATATTGTTTGATCTACTTGCCAGACGAGATAGATCGTCGGAAGTGAATGTATTATATATTGTGTTTCTTACTGATGACAATAACGAATAAATATGATCAACTGAACTTTCACAAACAATTGAGCTATATAAGAGAATCAAATGGATGTAGAAGATAAAAACACGAATGGTGAAATCGACAGCTGCGACTAATTGAAAATTATTTGTTATAAATTGGTTGAATTATTTATTGTTAAAATTATCAAATTGATGAGAATTGTAATATTTAATATGTATTTAATTCGATTTCATTATTTAGAATATATTAAAAAGAGAGATACGGTTAAAAATATTTAATAATAGAATATAGAAGAAATTTTGTTCGGAAATTATTCATGAATTTTGAAATTCCGATAATAAATTAGCGACAAATTTAGCCACGAATATTTTATTTGTGGCTAATTAGCAACGAATTTTGTCACGAATATTTTTTTTTGACTAATTAGTGATGAAATTAGTCACGAATTTTGGAATTTGTTGCTAAATTTTGTGACAAATATTTTTATCGTGATTAATTAGCGACGAATTTAGTGACGAAAAAGTTTTGCAGCTAATTAGTGATGAAATTTGTGACGAAATATTTTTTTCGCTAAATTTAGTGACGGATAAGAGTATTCGTGGCAAAATTTAGCCACGAAAATATTATTCGTGGCAAAATTTAGCCACGAAAATATTATTCGTCACTAATTAGCGACGAATTTTGCAACGAAAAATTTTTTGTCGCCAATTAGCGACGGATTTAGCGACAAAAATTTTTTCGTCCCCAATTAGCAACAAATTTAGTCACGAATAATTTATCCGTCGGAAATTTAGTCATCAATAATTTTTCGTCGCTAATTTCGTAGCAAATTAGCGACAAAAAAAATTTTCGTCACTAAATCCGTTGCAAAATAGTAACGAAATTTTTTCGTCACTAAAACCGTGTTTTTTTGTAGTGAAACTTTTAACTTTATAATTTGAACTTTAAAAAAAAAAAAAAATCTTCTCATAAATTTTTATGAATTTTGTTTTATTACACACACACATACATTCCTTGTTCTCTCTCTCTCTCCCTTTTTGAATTTTAAAGGGTTAGATTTGTGAAGGAGCTAGTAATTTTTTGTTAATGCATTTTTTTTATTTACAACCGATATCCAAATTCATATTTTGAATAATTTGGTTCGAGTATCTACAGAACTGATGGATATCTTTATGTAATTTTTTTCGTTTCCAAATTAATATTAGTTTAATTGGGGTGAACTTTATGGATATCCTGGTCCGTACAATTGAAGGTTGAAATTGGCCTGTTGACGGAAGTCAAGGCGGATTTAGAGCCGAACCCCTCTGGGCGGTGGCCAGGTCCGTAGGCATTGGATCAAACTCATATTACATTACAAATGAGAATACACTACCATACTACAACTACATAACTAGTTGTCTATTCGACTCACTCCCACATATATTCTTGAGCATGGTGAGCGGAACGCGGACAATCATTCGGCGTATCTAACTCATCACTCCCAATGAGAGAAGATGGTCCCTACACAAATTATAGTATGGTCGCAGAGTTCACATGAAAATTCACATTCCTTTTTTTTTTTTTTTTTTTGGGAAGAATCCAAATTTTGAATGTGTGCTAGCGAAGCAAAAGCATGCACTCCAACTCTCAAGCAATATATCTCTTTTAAAGTATAGGGATGAAGGGCAGTCTTCTTGTCTTGTTGCTTCAATTTCAACAATAATATACTTGGTCATTACACATGCAAAACGTCAACCCGTTTTTCCAGCTTCCATTCTCCTTCACCACCCGTGCATCAAGCAATCCCAAATTGCTAATTTGACACCTCATATCCCAACACTTACACCTCTCTCTCTCTCTCTCTCTCTCTCTCTCTCTTCTGGAGTCAACGAAGTATTGATTTGGAATTTTTTATGGTCTTCATAAATTAATTGTTCAGTCATTTTTATGTGTAATAGTAGGAGTAGTAGACTTTCCACACCCCACAAATTGGTTTAAAATCGAAAGCGCCCATAATAACTATGATGGATCTTGATTGGCCATGTTATAGAAAGGAAAAGGCCACCGACGTCTTCCCCTAATAATACGAGAGAGAGAGAGAGAGAGAGAGAGAGAATAGAAGATTTTAAGAAAAAAGGAGGGTAGAGGAGAAGACTATGATGCACGAAGTCAATGATATATGAAATTAAGAGAAGGGAAGTAGCGGTCAAGACTAGCAGAATGTAAGATTGATATTTGGCGTGTGAAGGAATCACAAAAATTCACAATCTTTGTTTTGTGTGTAGGAGGACAAATGGGGCGGTCCATGGATAATGATATAGCCTTGAGCTTGCATTCTATAATTTACTCTTAAATTATATATATATAAAAAAAAACACCTTAATGAACTTACCAAAAGTCAATATATTAATTTTGCTGCTCCTGCATATAGCATATCTTAATATTAGTAATATTATTATTGTTGAAGCACGTCATCTAACTATATGCATATGTTTATATATTTAAATATTTAAATATTTAAATATTTTATTTTTATATTTATATATATATATTTTTTGTTACACAAGGATTCAAACCTGAATTTCAGAATTAGATGAGGAGAATTGTGACTGTCAGACTGTCCCATTAGGGACACTTATATTTTTGAATCATCGATGTGTATCCTTTTACATGATCAATTTTTCTCATGCTATTCATTTCAACATTCTCAATATTATCTTCTGCAATATTCGTATTTGAGTATTTCTTCAGTCTCTGTGAAGTTTAGATTGTCAGAAGATGTTAGTAGTCCAGTGATGGAGGTTTTGCTCTGCTTTGGTGAAAGCCTCTTCATCCCTCATCCTTTTTTAACTCAAGTATTTGAGACATATTTTTTATTTTTCATAGATTTACGAGAATAATAGTTGTTTTTCTTATTAACTTACATATAATTAAGTTTGAAATGTGTTAAAGATTTTCTTTTTTTTTTTTTAATTATTTGCAAACTCATATGATTTTTGTTATATATATAGTATTGAGTTTAAGGAAACATTAAAAAATATTAGATATTAAATAAATTACCGATAATTCGATTTTAAGAATATTTGAGTTTTTTCATTAATATATTTTCGAGATTAATTAAAAGAAAGAATTATCTTTGTTTATATTGCTTCTAGGTTAAATATCTTTGACATATCCCAATAAACTAATAGATTGTCGCTAGTTGGAGGCAAACCACTGGTGTGCTACGATAGACTCACATAATCAAAAAATACTTGACTTTTGGTTTTCTTTTCTTTTTTTTTTTTTAAGTTATAGTATCCACTCTCTCTATCTCTCTCTCTCTCTCTCTCACATGCATGCAAATCTGTGTTGTGTTTGAATATTATAATCATTAGTAAATACAAATTAAGGATTATGATGATGAGGAAGGTGAGATACGTGAGACTTGAGGGAGGAAGTCATTGTCATGGAAAATTCTTGTGTCCACAGTCCTCCTTACGCAGATAATACTAATACAAGAGCCAAGGTTAGCGACGCAATGATCCTTCTGAAAAGAAAAATAATGCTTAAACAGGCCGACCAAAAAACCATACTCTTTTCATTAGACACATCACCACCAATAATATGTATTACAACAGTTCTCTCTCTCTCTCTCTCTCCCCATTTTTTATTCTTTTTTACTGCTGTTCTTGCTTCGTCGGATCAACAAGGTACTTGTTTTTTCTGGAGAGAGAGAGAGAGAGAGAGAGTAGGGTAATATATATAAACTTCATTTTCGAGGAATCATATTCCTAAGGACCCATGTACGTATAGCCAGAGCATACTCTAATGAGGACACGGTTTGGCTTTGTCGAAACAAATCCCAAAAACCGACATACGAGAAACATTTGTTTTACGTGTGTGCATATACACATATGTGAGGATCTCTCTCTCTCTCTCTCTCTCTCTCTCTCTCTCTCACTTGGATGGATGATTATTTGGGGGGTGTATGTGTGATTGGGGATTGGAAGATGAGGGGGTCACTCAAAAACCAAGTGGTGGATTTGACGTGATTTGTGCAATTCGAATAAATGCAAAAGGCCATAGGGAGAAAGATTGTGTGGTGCTGAGGTACGTTTGGTCAGTTGCTTTTGGAAAAAGATATATCGGAAAATTAAAAGATTGATTGACAAAATAATATTTATTTTTTAAAGGAAAAAAAAAGAATTTTTTTTTTTTTTTTTTGTGAAAATGCGGAAAAGATTTCAAAGAATCAATTGCAAAACAAATTCAAACAAAAAAGAAAACAAAAAAGAAAAGGAAGAAAGGTCATGATGTTTGCTGTCAATATCATGGAGGGAAAGAGTGGTCACGGGCTTCTCTTGACTCTGCTGAACCCCCACACGCATCTACACCAAAACGCGCATATAGAGATGAGTTATTCACAACTCACACCCCCACTCATTGCTCCCTCTCTAGGGTTTGTGTGTGCAATTCTGCAACCTCCCACACTCTCAAACAGATATATTATTAACGTGAGAACTGAGAATTAAGTTTTTTCTGAGTTCTGGATAGTTTCAATTTGTTCTAACTTGATTTGTATCATATGAATTACACCTGAGCTCAATCTTGGACCCATTTGGCAAATGAAAAAGATCGACAATTAAACTATTTTCTCGTACTTCATTTTATATATAAACCAAGCAAATCATATTCACATTCACATCAATCTCAACTATTAAAAATAAATCTCATTTGACATGCATTCAACAAATAAAAGAACTTAATTAGGAGAGGATTATCTCTCTTTTTTTTTTTATCTTGATTTGGTCACCACCCAGTATATAAAGTTTATCCTGATTAATCTGGATCGACCGCTGTAAGGCTCATTTTGGAGGCGAGTTTCCCAATATTATTTTTTCTGTGATCAGGGGGAGTCGAACTCTCAATCTCAATCATTTTTTTGTAACTTTATAATTTCTCTAATAGTGAAAATACTCAATTTGATTCAATCCTGCCCCCACTGTTTTAAATTAAATTGGTTCAGCCTAGCCCTTTTTTTTTTTTTTTTTTTTTTGGTGAAAAGGTTCAGCCTAGCTATACACACATAATACAGTAAAATGATGTAGCATGCTCTAGTAAATTAAAATTTCACGTTTTAATCACAACAATAATAAGAACCTTTAACTGAATCGTGAAAAATAACGATAGTGTCAAATAGCATTTTTTTTCCCTCCAAACATCTAATTGTGAATTTTGCATTAAAATGTTTTTATTTATTCTGATACACAATTAAAAGAGTAGATGCATGCTTAGAATATAATAATATTTTTATAAGTACTTTGTTACTCGGATAGTGTATGTGTGCGCGAGTGTCTGTTTGTTAGGGTTTGTCTGATCAGTAAGTAAGAGAAAGAAAGAATCAAGTAGATTTTGTAAACACTTTTTTGGCACCAAAACTAATAAATTTGTGGAGTTGTAATTGTTGGGTATTGGATGCCATGTTGAGGAAAATGTCTTAGAATTCCAAATCTATCGATACATTAACAATTGATCAATTCACTCCATAAAATCAATTGCATAATCAGATATTTAATGATTTTATTAAAAATTGTTACTATTAATGAGTAGGGTAGGGGATCATTCGATTTGCTCCCTATCTTTGTGCATAATTGATAGGTATGAGTTCTTAAAATAAAATTCTTAAGTTTTCTTTTGTACATATATTAGCTATGTCTTTTTTCCCAACATGAACTCATGACTTCCATGTCTCCTAGAGCAAGTTTATCATTGTGATAGAGCCCACTCTCATATTACTTTCAACAATGACATACACTACTAGGAAACACGGTTTCAGCGATAGAAAATTGTTGACGGACAAATATCTGTCGATTATAACGACGAATTTACAACGGATTAACATCAGATTTTTTACTGAGAGATTAGCGACAGATTAGAAACTGAAATTAGCGACGGAAATATTTTCATCGCTAAACCCTTAAAAAATTATAAAATTATCAGCGATGGATTATCGATCGAATTTTTAGTGATAGAAATATTTCATCGCTAACTTCCGTCGGTGAATTGGTGAAGAAAAAAAATTAAAAAAATATATGTACAACCTTTAGCTACGGATTAGTGACAAAAAATTAACGACGGATTACCAACGGATTAACGATAGATTTTTTAATTTTTTTAATTATTTTTTTAATTTTTTTAATTTTTTAATTTTATTTAATAATTCTTATTATTTTTATTTTATTTTGCAAAGAATAATATTATTTTTTTATTTTATTTTAAGTAATAATAAAATTATTTTATTATTTCATAATAAATTATAATTTTATATTATTTTAATATTATTAAGAAATAAGAAATAAAGATAATAAGTAAAAAAAAAAAAAAGAAGTATTGTTAGATAAGTTGTTAGATAAGTTGTTTGATCTAGTGGCTAGAGTGCTCTCACAACAGCAAGTGAGGGTGATGGGTAGGAGATACTGTGTATTTTCTTTTCTTTTTTCGTAACTCAAATCAGCGAGGGATCCCTGTCTGTCGTTGTGTTTTTTTTTTTTGTTTCAACAAAGGATTTTTTTCAATCGCTAATATCAACGACGAATTTTTTCCGTTGTTAATCCGACGTTGATATTTGCAACGAAAAAAAAAATCCGTCGCTGAAAATTAGAGGGATTACTTTTGCTATGGACTTAGCGACTAAAAAAATCCGTCGCTGACACCTTTCAACGACGGAAAAAATCCGTTGCTGATACCTTTCAACGACGGATTTTTCCATTGCTGAAAGTCCATTTTCTAGTAGTAATAATGGTTTTATGATTTTTTTTATTTATCCAGATTCATACTCCGATTAATCTGATTCAAATATCTGTAGAGATCCCATTTAGAAAATAACTCTTCCAATATAGTTTTTTCTATTTTCAAGTTTTGAATTCAAAAATTGGTTAAAAAATTTTAGTATCCCATTCTACTAGAGTAACTTTCTATTAATATAATAGTTTTATGAATTTAGATATCTTCCGTAGAAAAAAATGATCAATTTTTCATGATGTGAGTATGAAAACCTCCATGGCAAAAGAAGCCATGAGAGTCGCCGAATCTATTAGCTAGAAATTTATATTAAATGTACAAAATACAACATGCAGTTGATATTATAACTTTTAAGAAAATAAATATCATTTTAAAAGGGCTTTAATAATATTTTTAAAACGTATAAAATATGGTTAAAAATATACATATCAAATTTATATAGTTGATAATTACTTGATTATAGGGGTGAGACTCATAGAAACGCACCATAAACAAAATTGTTGGATTAAAACGAAGCATTAAGTATAGCCATCGTGAATAGAAGCTAAAGAGTAATTTGTAGACCAAAATAAAATAGTACCATAAATGTAAATGATTAATAACCAAAAAGAACAAACTGAGGAGGGGAAGGGTCCAAAGCCACCGCTAAGGGGGGGCGGTGGCCACCCTGTTCCCCTTTTTGAAATGTCACTGTCTCATCTTAAACACCTTATGTAGATCTTTCTATTGTCTCTCTCTCTCTGGAATATGGAAGACTAGGAGAGCGAGAGAGAGAGAGAGAGAGAGAGAGAGAGACTTTTTTATATTGGGGGTTCGTACGACAAATTAACTATCTCTAATCTTCCCTACCACTTGCGTCACGCTTAAAAATTATCATCTTAACAAATATATAAAAAAGGGGGAGACGAAGAAGAAGAAGAAAGAAGAAAGATGGCTCTAAAAGAGTCGTTTTTGACTCTCTCTCTTTTTCTCTCTCAATCTCTGTCACTTTAAGCTCTTTTTCTGTTTAATGGTTTTATGGCAATTGCAACCAACATCATGAGTACTCAAGAAGAAAATAACAACACTTGCAGCCAGAACAACAACAACAAAGACGATCCACACGAGCACGACATGGTGATGCCAGGTTTTAGGTTCCATCCTACGGAGGAAGAACTCGTGGAGTTCTACCTTCGCCGTAAGGTCGAGGGCAAGCGTTTCGATGTTGAGCTCATCACTTTTCTCGACCTCTATCGCTTTGACCCTTGGGAGCTTCCTGGTACTTTTTATATCTTTCTTTCTTTATAATTATATACACAATATATATATATGTGTATATATATGTATGTATATTTGTCCCTTTTCCTTCTTCTCTCATCCTCCTCCTCTAGCAAGCAAGACCTTTTTTAATTCCCTTTCTCCCTCCCTCCCTCCCTCTCTCTCTCTCTCATGTCCTAACTTTTTGTTTTTCTTTCTTTTGTGGAACTTATATGTATAGCTTTGGCTGCAATAGGGGAGAAAGAATGGTTCTTCTACGTGCCGAGAGACCGAAAGTATAGGAATGGAGATCGACCCAACCGGGTGACTACATCAGGGTATTGGAAGGCAACCGGAGCTGATAGGATGATCCGAACTGAGAATTTTAGGTCAGTTGGGCTGAAGAAAACCCTAGTTTTCTATTCGGGAAAAGCTCCCAAGGGTATTCGAACCAATTGGATCATGAATGAATACCGTCTACCTCACCATGACACTCAGAAAAGCCAAAAGGTACTTCTACAAAAATAAACTCCTTTTAAGACATAAAGGGATCATCTTAATATGGCTTAATTCACTTTACTTTGGATGGGGGGAGAGATTTTCTTCTTGTCTTCCATTTCTCCACCTTCCTTTCTCTCTTTTACAAGTTTTTTACCGGTTTCAACAATCTTTCTGTTTGGCCATCCACTTCAGTTCGTCAATATAAGGGTTTGGTGCAATGGAGTTGGTGCAAAGAATTCACATTTCAAATGATCTGAACCCTTTGGACTTCTGCGTGATTTCTAAATTCATAACTCTCATTCAATTTCTACAATTTTTTTTAAGAACTCTAAGAAAGAGGTAAAGTGGAGACAAAGTGGAGTTTGCAAAATTTTTCTTTTTGTGTGGGATTGGGGGATCCATATTAACAATAAAAGCAAAAAAGGATGTATGCATGTTATGAAGAGTTATGGAGATGTGAAGGGGATGCCTTAAATATCAGTGACCCCAGAAACCACCTCTCTCTATAAATGCTTATTTTGAGAACATCATTGATCATACTGTCTCTCATCACAATTCCCTAGCAATTTTTTGTAAATATGGATGAATATCATGGTAATTAATTCTCTCCAGTTGCTACAGAAACGCTGACGCAATTTTCTTTTTCTTTTTCTTTTTTTGAATGAGAGAATTGGATTGAAAATTTTTGAAATCTTTGTACGTACCTTACTCAACCATCTCTTCACTTGTATGCTTTTAGGCTGAAATTTCGCTTTGCCGGGTTTACAAGAGGACCGGTGTTGAAGATCACTCCTCTCATCACCTCCCGCGCTTGCTTCCTTCTTCAAGCAGGCCATCATCAACCAGAGGAGGCACTGACAAAAGATCTAGTCAATCAGCAACAAGTCGAGCACAATCCAGGGAACAACAAATGATGGACGTTGAGAAGATGGCTGAAGCCGCAGGCATTGGAGGAGGAGTGCTGCCAAATACAAGTGACATTAACCAAGTAGGAATGGGTCTAGGAATATCTTCAAATCCTAATAATCCTTCTTATTCTTTATATAGTGCAATGACTCCACTACTTGAAGATCATCATCATCATCATCATCAAGATCATAGGATGATGATTAATCTTCATCAACATCACCACCAACCAAAGCATCATTTCCCCACTTCATCACTCTCACACATGAACGTCATGGTGTCTCCCCCTACTCCTAACAATACTTCTAGTACTAGTCATCACGTGCCTATGGTGCCTATGAATGCAACAGTTGCAGTTGATGATCTGCATAGATTAGTTAACTTCCAACAACATGCAGCTTCTTTCTCACAAAATTCATTACAAGCACTCATGCTACATCCCACCACCAATGCGTTCTCCACTGACAAGCTGTGGGAATGGAATCCTATGAATGAAGTAACAAGCAGCAGCAGAGACGACAACACCAGCACCACTCCCTTCAAGTAATTACTATTTTTCCCCCAAAGCTATGCATCCAAAGTATATACTCTTTCTTTCTGTTACTTATCTATTTTTACAGATCAAAAACTGATTATAATATGTGAGAGACTCAAAAAACTGCTTAGGAGTTTGTAGACCTTTTCTATGCTTAGTTTAATTTGGGCGTGTCTTTGTGGTCAGTCTCTCTCTCTCTCTCTCTCTCTGACCATAGGGAAGTTTGGGGAATTTGTCTCTCTTCCCTAGTGTTGAATTAGAGAAATCCTAGCCTTAGTGATTTGCCACATATGTAAAAAGTTCGTGATGATTTTAATGGTGATCTCAACTTACCTTTGATTGCTTATAATGTTATGATAGTTCAGCTGTGTTTGTTACATAAAAAACAATAATAAATATATGGATAAGGGGATGCTGTTAGTAGAGTATAGCTTCTTTTAACAAGACACAACTTCCGGTAATAAACATACTTGAGTTTCTTGAAATAGTAACTTAATGTAGAGACCAAGGATTTCCGGTAATAAAGTTTAGGACTTGTGAATGAAAAATGATGTTTCAGAATTAACACGACACAACTTCAGAGTATAACTACGTAAATGTTTGTCTGGCTTGGTGCACCTTAGCTTTTTAATTCGAGGTGTCAAATGCAGTTAATTTGGAGATCTCTCTCTCTCTCTCTCTCTCTCTCTCTCTCTCGGTGAATTGAGAAACACGGTTTGGTCATCCATTATTGGTGGACTCTCGTAGAAATGACACCTCTCTCTCTCTTTCTCTCTCTGAACTGAGAAACACGGTTTGATCACTATTTGTAGATTTTTTTAGATTGTATATAAATTTAAATCTGTAATCATCATATTAATAAAGAGTGATTTATATCATTAGACCGTCTGTTTGGACCATAACTCCGCAATTGGTGGACTCTCAAGAAATGACACCTATACACATGCTTAAGGCACAAAACCCAAATTTTACTGTCAGTTTTATGGCTGGCATGGGAATCATAAAGCATAATTGCAACAGTGTGGGACAGATACATTCTGAAGGTCAAAGTGTACAAAATGGGAGGGCCTTTTGGACCCATTCCACAATCGAAAAAAAGAAAAAAGAGGTTCGTAACCCTTTTTGCTTGCATGATGGGTGAGGTGGAGGGACTCTCTCATATATACATCCACCAAGTACTAAATTGAACCAACTCCAAATTTATTTTTATCTTGCTTGGTCTCTCTCTCACTGTATCCTTACACAATTACCATTTGACGGTCAGTGCCACAATATTTGACGTGGTATATGTCTCTCTCCCTCCCTCCCTCTCTCTCTCTCTCTTTCTCTCTCTGTTGCTGGCATTTGGAAATAAGGATAGAGAGAGAGAGAGAGTGGCATGCGTTTGCGAATAGGATTAGAGAGAGAGAGAGACAGGGAGGTATGATCCTAAAAAAGTGTTGACATAAGGCACGGATGCCAACTTTGTAGATTATTCTGCTTGGGATCTGGTCTAAGGACTATAGAGGACATCAGTCACTAGGGATGCAGGCTGCAGCAATTATTGCTGCAAATCATCAACAAATCCTTTTGCGGGAGGTGGGAAGCGTGCGCCCTAGCTTGTCTTGGCTTCAGACGTTTTTGCCATATATTTAGTAGAGAGGTCCAGTCCATGCAAACAGAAAAAAAAAAAAAAAAAAAAAAAAAAAAAAAAAAGACATTGGTCATTTTTATACATGGTAGTTTGGCAATGGCAGGCCATCTCTCTTGCCCAATACTCCTTTTTAGTAGCATACCTTTCTATATATCTAAACCCCTTGTTCATGATTTTTGGTAAAGGAACTTATTCTTTAATATATCAATATTGAGAATAACATACTCTAGTCTTGTTAATTTATGGGACTGTAAAATGCTGCATTTTGATCGATCAAATTGCTTGATAAATTAATAATAAATGACAATAATAATAAGTACTGCACGAAAAGGGTTTTAGAATTTTTATTATTTTTCATTTCTTCGTACTCTAAACTTCAATATCTACGAATAATAGTTTTGGGCTAATTGCCCTATTGGATTTTCTGGTTAGACCAACTTTTCTTTCTTTGTGAGCAACTGTGCCTAATGTTGGTGTTGATCACTTTTGTTTTGGAGGGAGGTTATGCCCTAAGCAATTATCTTCTTGTTGTTTCAAGTTCTCTGGCTTCTTGGCTCTAATTGATTTTAGGGATCAACTATTGTCGCGTGTGAGCTTTTTAAAATCTTATAGGATTGTAAGAATCATAGTTTATTTTTAAATCATGTAGCTTCTTAGTTTACTTTTGTGAAAACTGTAAAATCTGTCATAACAAGATATAGAAGCTGATAGATGAACTACAAAATTAATCAATGACCTAATAGAGTTTATCTCAAGATAACCTTGCTATCAATTTGACCTACATGTTTCTTTTTTTGGGGTGTAAGAGTGAAAGGGTTGTTTTCTTCTATCAATAAAGACATAAATTTCTAACCATCTTACAAGTCATGTATGGAATTCAGAATCTTTTAATATCATGGACAGAGTTTTTATCGATTAAATAGTTGATTTTGCATCTTTTTTTTTACCTGATCACGATATCCGAAAACCCGACTAATTCAGTTTGAAGAGATGTGAAGTCTAAGTTAGGAGTTGACTCTCTTAGCATTTGTTTTCCATTCTCAAAAGTCGAATTCCAAATCTTACTTAAGGTAGTCCAATCCAACTCGTTGGTATGGTTGATCCTGTATTGGTAACCTATGTTTTTGTGGAGGTATCATATGGGGCCTGTTTCGAATAATGGGGGTGTAAGATGTAATAAGTATCTCCTACACACAAACATGGGTTCCAAGGGAACTTCAACGTAAAGCCAGTAATTTAAAGATTATCAAACCAAATCTAGAGTAAAAAAAGGGAGTAGAAATTGGCATTTGAATAGAGCTAAACCAAAGTTTTTCCCATTTTAAGTCTAGTCGTCTTGGCTCAGCTTCATGAGAGAGAGAGAGAGAGAGAGAGAGAGAAAGAGAGGGGGGGAGGGAGAGGGAGTGCAAGGAAGTTAATTAAAAAAAAAATTAACTTTCTCCCCGCACCCTCCTCATTATCTGACATTTTACATTCAATTTTGTCATAATTTTTTTTGGTCCATTAGGGCCATTACCCAAGTCAATGGGTTCATATTAAAGGAAGGGCCTCATGTGTGTTGGGGTCCCATTTGCATTTAATCCATTTTTTTTTATAAAAATTTAAATATGAAATTATCAAATTGAGGAAAAGGTTTGTACCGCTAAAGACTTTAATCTATTTTCACCGGAATGCAATTGACATAGAAAAGAAGTCAAGGATTAAAAGGGTGCTGAAAAAATGGGTCTTGGTTCCGTAAAGTCCAGACGAAGTCAATGAATCTGCACATGCAATTTTACTCACTAGGAGCACGTTTCAACGTCACAGCAGGGCAGCAGCAAATAGTGTAAATTGAATTGAATAGATTGCAAAACTTTCCAAGACTTTTTGACATTAGTTCATCTTTTCTCACCATGATTATGGTACATTAAAAGCTCCTATTTACAAGCCAACAATTGTGCTTCAAAGTAATTTCATTTACCTTGTGGTAGCGGGCAAGTCCTTTCATCCGGACACCTGCAAGCAGGCTGCCTGTCCGTTCGTCGCGGATACATTAACTTTCTTGTCTTCTAAAACCTTAGAATGATGTTTATGTGCAGCGATCATAAGTTCATACAATAATTTATGGCATGAAAGAAATTTATGTGATAATAATTTTTTTTTCACCAGCTGTTTCCAGGTTGTGCCATCTAATATGACCCGAGCACTGTGGACTTTTGTGGGATTGTCACTCCCAAATTTTGTTTCTCCATTCCCTAAGTTCGAACACAAGATCTATAGTTAAAGATTAGTTGTAGCAATTTGTCTCCCGACCATTGTAAGGATACCATGTGTATTGTGGATGACTACAAATCAAAGGAATAGCTAAGGTTACATCGTAAGTCAAAAAATTAAGGAATAGATATCATGGTATTTGGTAGATGACATGATCATAACCAGTGATGAATGATTCAGTTGCGGCTTGTTTGTGGCTTCCTGCCCATGGGGTGAGTTGGCATTGCCGGATGAATCTTTAAGTAAATTCATAGACACACTTTTGTTGATTTCGAAAAAGTACTTTCATATATAAATTTTAAACGATTTTACTTTCAGTCGAATAGAAATTCACTAATTTACATGGAACCTAGAAGTAACTTGGCATGGGATGGAAAGCACAAACAATTACTAAGTAAATACTTTTACAAATCCAATGTGTAAATATAAAGAAAATATTTATGAGTAGTATATAGTAGAGATGATACTTAAAACTTGTTTAGAGATTTTTTTTTTTTAATTTAAATTTATGTTATTTGATCCGATTTGAGCGGGTGGTTAAATTCTTAACTACGCTTTCTATTTTTATTGTTAACAAATTGAATAGTTTAGGTCGAATAAATATGGACAGATTAGCGAGTTGATTATTAAGTCGTAACCAATTTAAATATTCATCATTTAAAAATTTTATGAATGATTCATCTAATTAAATACTATCACAAAAACACTATATAATGAAAATAAAAAGAATATAATATAAATATAAAGCTTGAAACAAAATCTTTGAAACTACATGATTGAAATTACATCGAACATAAAGAATTCAACTACAAAATAAAATAAATAAGAGGTTAACAGAGGAGATGACTTTAAATAGGAATAGGAATGAGAATTCGAATAAACTAAATCATCTCTTTTGTCATTGTAAGTTTATATAGTTTTTTTTTTTTTTTTTTGTCTTCTTTGCTGTATTTTAAAATTTTAACTATATATATATTTTCATCTATCATATACTTGTCTCTCAAATAACCAACCCCAAAACTTGAAATTAGGGTTTAGACTGTTATTGTTATTGTTGTTGTTATTGTACATAGATGATTATATATAATAACAATTTATAAATTAAAAAATAAAATGAATAATATAAAAAGTTATATTTATGGCGGGGTTGCAAAATTTTGAAATGTTATGGACTATATAATAGTGTAAATCCAACCTATAACACAGAATTTAATCAAACTAATGTTCAAGAAAATGGTAATTAGTGAGCCTAATATATGGATATAAATTTAATCAAACGTATAACGCAGAATTAAATGGTAATTAGTGAAGTGTTTCGATATTTCTATAACGAGTAACTTATGTTCGAAAATATTTACTGATGATTGATCTCTCTATCATATCGACTTGAATTTGAACTTTTTGCTTCTTTTTGCTTGTATCTTTATGTAAAATTTATATTTTTGTTTGGATCAAGATGTTTAGATAAATTTGTGAAGCATGTTACTATTTCTTCATTACTCCTTTAAAATTCATTACTATTTCTCTTTCCATATATATATATATATATATATATATATATTTATGTCATAAGATCTCATGGATGATACTACGGTAGTGGTAGTTAAAATATTAAATTGTGGAGAGGTGGGAGAGTCATAGTCGAGGGGAGTGTCAAGTGACAGTCAATGAAAAGTCCAAAATCGGAGAGTCAACATTCTTGACTGTCCTCCCTTGACTGAATGAATGAAATGTGGTGAGGGCGAAAAGGATGGCTTTGATCGAGGGTCATTAAAATCAGACGGTGGAGGTGGTGGCCTCCCTCTGCCTATGGATGCCGGAGGGGACCGGAATGAATATGGTGTGTGTATAGAAGACAGAGCCCTTTGAATTTAAGGACAGGTCCTATTCCACCTCTCCAATGTCTTCAACTTTTAGACTACCTCTCTTTTGTATTTGCATGAGAACCATATATATCATCTCCTGGCCCATTCGAGCGACCCTCATTTCCCCGGTTAAGCATCTTTTACGATGGAATAGGGTCTTTAAATGTCTCATTAGTGTTATTATTTATTATATCTGGATGGAGTGAAATAAGAGGAGAAATGACAATCAACATCTTCTATCACGTGTCATTGCAGCTTTTATTATTGCACTATTACACTCCATTCAGCATAGTACTTAGATTTTTTTTTATGGGTCATATATTGCTTGTTGATTTATGGAGTATCTCAAGATTTCTCCTCATAACTGTATATTCATTTTTTTATGTATATATTCTTTTATATATATATATAAAACTATATATCTTCTCTTCATAGTTATTAGTTCCGTTTAGTTGATTTCTTCCGAAAACTATTTTTGTTCACAATCTTTTTTTTTATATTAATCGATATTCAGAATCATATTTTGATTAATACGATTCGAGCATTGTCAGACTCAATTTATAGGAAGATTTTCTAACATATTTTTTTTCATTGTTAAGTTTTGAAATCAAAATTTGATTAAAAAAATATAATATCATTATCTACTAAACCAACGGTGTTTGCAGTCTATTTGTTTACATTTCCTTTCTTAGAGACTTTGGCTTTCAATAGATTTTGACTTTTGGACAGATTTTCTTAGCAACAATATAGTTGTTGGGTTGTTGTTGTTAATCTAGAGGGTAAGTAGGACATGTTTAGGTGGAAAATATTACAAAATAATGCCTGACAGACCAAAAGAGTCGACCATTAAACAGGCGTGACCATCTCAGCATATTTTAAAAAGAATTTTTAATTTAAATTCATCAATTCTGATCGATTTGTTTATTGATTCATTTGATCTTTTTTGTTCTTTCTGCTTAAAAATCACCAACCCTAATATAATTACATCTATGTATAGGTTATTTTGATATAATTTTAAAAGATTTTACTAGATTAACATATCGTTACCTTCATGGTTTTAAGCTTTGATATTAACTCAACTAGTTGATACTTCTGATCTTGAGTTGGGAAATTTATATGTAACTTTGAAGTATTTTGAGTTGCTCGACCAAAAGAACATAGTGATGTGTTTGCAAGGTCACAACTAAAATATGTTATTATACCAACAATCTGTGTGTCTAATAACAAAATACTAATTTTTTTTTAATTAAAATTTCGAATTTGAATTTTAGGAATAAAAAAACAGATACCAAAAAAATCAGCATCTAAATTAGATTTCACAGCTACTGAACCAGATTAGTTGAATTTTCGAATACTCATGATTAAACACAAATATATATATGTTACTATACCTACTTCTTTATATCATTTGGTGAAATTACTATGGTTTTGCCATACCCTACTTTATGAACACTCTCTTGGTGAAGTACCTATCCATACTATCACCCAAGTGGCTTACGCAATAAATTAGTATTAGACAGATTTTTCTTTCTATTTTTTTTAATATATCAAAAAAAAACATTTTACGTTGTAAAAAGTATGCTATTTACTAATTTGTAAAAGGAGGGGAAAAAAAGAGTTTTAAAGAAATTACTAGGAGAAACACAAGTTGAGTTCATATATTACAAGTCAACAAACAAACAGCTATAAACATATAAGGACTTTCCATTTCTGCGGCATGCTCACAAAGGTGGCAATAGAAAAGGAAATGTACTTGTTGGTTTCTAAAGAGTCGCACTCTCTCTCTTTCTCTCTTTGGGGGAGGGGGGCTTTGGTTGTTTGAAAAGAGAAATATTTCCAATTAAATACTAACTCCCCCCCCCCAAAGAAAAAAAATGGTGCATTGAATTGTAACATAGAAAAGTTAATAGTTTTTTAATTTAATTTTTGAAGGAATTTTGAATAATGAAATGTCATGTCCCGACCCACGAATTGAGTATATGACGATCGCCATATTATCCCAAAATATGGGTAAGTCTAACTCGCATATCAAAGTATCGCAAGATATTCATCAATATTTATCCATTTTTTAAAATAATCCAACAATTTCTAAGCAAATCAATATGCATTCAAACACACAAATAAAGACCAACTCAATTCATCCCCGTTCAAATGTATGTACAAGGCCAACCCTGCCATATATAATCCAATCACATGCACAAGGATAGCCCTGTCATTTAAATTGAATTTCTCATTCATCATAAACCATTTCATAAACCAACCATGAAGTCTCTTCTCAGAGGATCCATATCAAATTATACCAGCCACAATTCCCAAAAATTTTCAAAGAATTAAAAGAGAGATCATCGTTTTAAATATAGAAACTATAACCAAATCTCACATAAAAAAAAAAAAAAAAAAAACCATAACACAAAGTAAGTTTCCAAAATAGTTATAAAGTTTGCCTCCATTTGGATTCACTAATGAAAACCTCAAACCAATACAAAACTTTATACCAAAAGAAGTCTCCGAAGATGGTTTTCTCAAGTATGACACTAGACGACCACAAGTCTTAACTAAGTGACTTCTAAAAAAAATAGAGATAAGAGAGATGAGTATAAACAATACCCAATGAATTGAGTGACAAGTTATGACAATAAATTAGAGGTGATTGTAGACATATCAAATATAATTTCAAATTATTATCATTATATCCATAAATTCTATAGTTCTATACCAAAAATCAAGTTCAAATGAAATTAAATAAATTATAAAAAATAAAATTTATACATCTGATTCACATTCTTATCTTTTCCAAAATCCGTAGGGTTGCCAAAATTATAACTCTCAACAATGGTCTCTGTAACTAAGGGTAGAACTGTCAAAGGTTTTCATGTTTTTCCGATTCACAAATATCTCGAATCTTAGCGTTGGCATGGGTCTCCCTTAAGGTGCTACTAAACTAATCCGAAAAATAATAATAACAGTATTAGAGATATCTCTCGAACGCAACTATCTCCCAAGACAAATACCCCTAACCACGTCATCCAGTCGAGCCACACCGTGGGGGAAATACTATAGCCATTAAGTCATACATTCAAGTACAATTTCACAAATATCATAACATAAATCAAAATGTGCCATAATAGTTCTTACATTACTTAAATTCTGAGTTCAATGTTAACATATTCAACATGGGTCAATAAATATGATACATTATTTTAATAAAATATTTAGATGCATATTTCATTCCAAACTCTCTTTTGGGATACTTCACAATTACAAATTAATTTATAAACCAATTTTAAAAATATTTGTAAAATCAAGTAAAATATTTTCTCATTTAAAATCATAATCATATATTCACTCATTTTTTGGGAGGATAACCACTTCTAATTCACAAGAGAGGGAGACGGAGAGTCAAGAGGGTGAGAGAATGAGAGAATGAGAGAATGAGAGAATGAGAGAATGAGAGTGTGGTGGGGGTATGTGGGCTTGTGGGTGAGAGGAGAGGTGAGGGAGGAGAGAGAGAATAAGGAAGGGGATAAATGGCTTTTGACTTTTCTATTTCCTTTCCCCCTTTTTTTTGTTTTTTTGTTTTTTTTTGTTTTTGTCCCCTTTTTTTTAATGTTACAATTCATAATCCCTTAAAAATAAATTTTGTTCTCAAAATTAAAAAATAAAAATCATATCTCAAAAAGATAGGGGTATTGCTTTTTCATAACATTCTCAGGCTGCCAATTCTCTTCTTTAACGCGATCGCTTTTCTATTTGACCTCGACAATATGGATTTGTTTGTTCCACGACCTCTTGATTTGCCAATCAAGAATAGCTACGTATTGAACTCTGAAGTTTAAATTTTCCCTTAGTCCTTAGTTTGATCGGTGGAGTTTTTAAAACATACGAAAGATTTGACAAATATTTTTTTAACATTTAAATGTGGAATACTTATAGATCTTCATCAAATCCGAGGATAATTCCAATCGGTAGGGCCACCTTTCCTCCAACGTAATGAGGATTCAAATTTTCCTTTTTCCGGAACCGGATTACTCCCTTCAAATGTGAGATTTTCAAAAATACCATATTTTCTATTTCAAATTCTAAAGGGTATCTCCCCTTATCAGTATAACTCTTATATCGGTTTTGGGCTACCTTCCTTATTTCTCGGATTATATTTGCTTTCTCTATAGTGGCCTCAATCAGTTTCACACTTTCTATCTTTCTCTCACCAACCTCATCTCAACACAACAAAATTTGATACTTTCTTCCGTATAATGTCTCATAGGGTGACATCTCAATATTAGCCAGATAGCTATTGTTGTATGCGAATTCAATTAGTGGAAGGTGTCTATCCCAACTCCCTTATAAGTCTATCACAATGCCCTAAGTATGTCTTTCAAAGTCCGAATCGTACGCTCCAATTGCCAGTTGGTTTGAGGATGGAAAATTGTACTAAATTTTAACTTAGTCTCTAAGAACTTTTGCAGTTTTGGCCGAAATCGGGAGGTAAATCTAAGGTCTAGGTCTGAGACAATAGATACTGGAACTCCGTGAAAGCTCACAATTACATCATTGTATAGTTTAGTCAATCTCTCTAAAGAGTAGGTATTCTGGATCAGAAGAAAATGGGATGACTTAGTGAGCCAGTTTACTATCACCCAAATAGCATTATAGAGACTCGAAGTACGTGGCAATCCCACCACAAAATCCATAGTAATATATTTCCACTTTTACTCAGGAATTGGTAAAGGTTGAAAGATATCGACATGTTTCTGATGTTTAGTTTTACTTGTTGGCACACAAAACACTTAGTTACAAAGTCGGCTATCTCCCTCTTCAACCTTGACCACCAATAAGTTTCATTGCTAGTTCAGTACATTTTAGTACTTTCGAAATACCTTGAATAAGTCGAGAAGTGTGTCTCTTCAAATATTGCCCTCCGAATATTATCATTCTTGGGAACACAAATCTATTTCCTATATATCACCATGTCATATCCTCTCGGATATGGAACCCACCACCTTCACCCTTGTGAACCTTCTCCACTATGTCCTTTAACTCCTCGTCGGTTGTTTGGAACTCTCTAATACGGTATACTAATATTGTTCGCAATTCAAATTTGACCAAAAGTGCACCATCATCATCATTGGCCAACTTGACTCTAAGTGCACGAAGTCCTACCAAGCATGAGAGATAAAAATTTTCATGAGGTGCCGAAGAAGAAGACATGTAGTTTAAGACATCCTTGACTACATTTGCCTTGCCCGAGTTGTAATCTATCACTGAGTCATAGACCTTGATTAATTTTAATCATCTCTGTTGTCTCAAATTTAACTTCTTTTAAGTGAGCAAGTACTTGAAACTTTTATAATTGATGAAGATCTTATATGTAACCCCATATAATTAGTCTCATTATATCTTTAATGCGAATACAATGGCAGATATCTCCAAATCATGCATGAGATAATTCAACTCGTACTTCTTCAACTGTCAAGAGGTATAAGTGATTACCCGCTCATTTTACATCAATACACAACCCAACCCTTGTCAGATAATATCACTAAACATCACGTAATCACCACCATTAGTAAGGAGGGTAAGGATTTGAGAAGATGTGTGCCTGTGGTGCAAATGTGGAAGTCAAAGGAGGAATCGGTGCCTATGGCGAAGTTTTGTATTTGAGTCCCATAAACCATCCACCACTCCATTAGTTGTTGGAGTGCAACAAACGGTGGAGCTGGAGTCCCGGTTGATGGAGCCAGGAGAGTATGAGCTGAAGGAGGTGCATGCAAAAATGATGTAATCTCTAGTTGAGATGGTGGAAGAATTTCATTAATATTTCTCATTCTTTGTCGGGGAGGTATCGTAATTCTATAAAAGAGAAATTATATTTAGTATATAAAACTAGGTGAAGAACTAAATAGTTAACTCTCTAAAAAAATTAACTCAAATTCCTAGTATCCATAGGAGATACTTCAAAAACCCTTTGAAAATATTTTGGATAAAGAGTTTTATGGAAAGAAGATAATTCTCATTCCATTGACAATTCACAAGGAGTACAAGGAATTATTAATAGGCAGAACCAGACAAGAAAAATATGCTAAGTATATCATAGAGATAATGTTGCATTCCTTATAATATTATTTAGAATCTCATGAATTGTACTAGTTTTAGAAGAGAAATGAGCCATTGCACTTGAAATGGAAAGAATGCTTGAGTTGAATATCTTGAGTATCTTGAATCAAGGTCAATGATATTGTGGAAAGGGCCAATGATTTTGGCTAAATATCTTGAATCAAGGCTAATTTTATTATGGAAAGGGCCGGTGATTCTTGCTCTTGAGAAAGGAGCCGTTGCATTTGAAATGGAAAGAATGCTTGAGTTGAATATCTTGAATCAAGGCCAATGATATTGTGGAAAAGGCCAATGATTTTGACTATTGATTCTCATCACCCTTTCCCAAGCTGAAGGGAATGACAAAATGAACTCCGAGTTTGTTTCGAAAATGCTGAAAAGATGCTGCCGCTAATAGTTTTGTGAATATGTTAGTAACTTGATGAGTGGAAGGAATGTACCGTGTGATAAAAGCACTAATAGCTACTTTTTCACGGACGAAATGATAGTCAATTTCAATATGTTTGGAACGGGCATGAAAAACAGGATTAACCATCATGTAGAGAGCACTTTTGTTGTCACAAAATAGTTGAGGAGCCATGTGTAGTTGTGTTCCTATGTCTCGAAGAAGAAAAGTAACCGAGACAATTTCAGCCGTTGCGGAAGCCAAGGCGCAGTATTTTGCTTCAGTGCTAGACCGAGAGACTGTTGGTTGTTTCTTTGATGACCATGATATGCAATTTGCTCCAAGGAATATACAATAACCGGTAGTACTACGATGAGTAGTTTGATATCCGGCCCAGTCTGCATCACAGAAACCATAAGGAAAAAATGTACTATTTTGCAAAAAAGAAATACCATAATGTAGGGTGCCCTTTAGATATCCAAGGATACGTTTGATGGCCTTTATATCTCTAACTGTAGGATTTTGTAAATTTTGGCAAGCTTTATTTACTACATGAATTATGTCGGGCTTGGTGTAAGTTAAGTATTATAGTGCTCCCACCAAACTACGGTATTCGGTTGCATCAATGGGATCAGAATCATGAGGGGCTGGCTGAGGTTTGAGAGCCATTGGCGTCTTGAAGTGAGAGCAGTTTAGTTACTTGGCTCGTTGAAGAATTTCCTTAGCATATTGACTTTGAGAGAGAGTTACTCCTTTATTGTTTCTTTGGACTTCTATGCCAAGAAAGAAATGCAAATTCTGATCCAAGGTTTTGAATGAGTTGTTGATTCTCTTCAGCATTATTTTCTGTAATCACAATATCATCAACATAAATAAATATTAGTATAAGTGTATTAGTTTTGTGCAAAACAAATAAAGAAGGATCAGCTCTACTACATATAAAACCGATATGAAGTAAGTATTGTGATAATCTATTAAACCAAGCACGAGGTGCTTGTTTGAGACCATAGAGAGATTTTTTTAGTTTGCAAACAAACTCAGGAGGTTGTTTTATATAGACTGTTTCTTTTAAATATCCATGGAGGAAGGCATTCTTGACGTCTAATTGTTACATTTTCCAATTCGACATAGTAGCAAGGGCTATGACAAGTCGGATTGTGGTTGCCTTAACTACAGGGCTATAGGTCTCTTCATAGTCTAGGCCTACAACTTGAGTATATCCTTGTGTTACAAGCCGCGCTTTATATCGTTCTATGTTGCCATCTTCTTTGAACTTAATTCGGAATATCCACTTAGATCCAATTATATTAGTATTTGGAGGGCGTGGGACAAGATCCCAAGTTTGATTTTCACGAAGGGCTTGTATTTCAATGTTCATTGCCTCTGTCCAATACGGAATTTTTAGTACAATTTTGTAGGATTTTGGCACACTGACGTCACTACAAGTGATAAGAGCAAGCGTGTCACATTTGGATCGAATTTCTTGTATTTCTTTAGCAAGCTAAGGATTTAGTTCTGAATTTCGCCTTAATTGGAGACGAATGAGCATGGATGGTCCCTCCATAGGCTGTTGTCCTTGATCTGCGCGAGATAAATCCACAATTAAATTATTGCTTAAATTAGGTAAATTTTTAAACAACTCTTGAGAAGCAGAGATGTTAAGGTTAGAACTTTCTTGAGCTACTGGTTCGCAGGTGATGTCGAGACTTGCAAGATTAGGAGAAAGATTATCAAAAGTTTCTTCTCCATCGGCGTTTGTATGAGTGTTTTCATTATTCCGTTACGCTGTAACCTCAATAGGGAGTACTTCTTTATGAATAGAGAATTCTTTTAGATTGGTTTCCTGAATGTGAACTTGATGCCCTTTCTCAATTGATGGAGCAATAATGTTAGAATTCTTCATGAGTAGGAGTAATATTGGTCTCAGTAGAAACATGTGTCCCTTTCTCAATAGGACTGTGACGGTGGTAAGGCAACTCAACGTTGGTTGGAAACATAGTGATGTCTAAGTCCCTTTGTGGTGTGTCTACTTGTGATGGGGTGTAAGGAAAAACACTTTCATCAAATATAACATGCCTGGAGATATAAACTCTATTAGTTAAAGGATATAGACAACGATAACTCTTATGAATAGGACTATAACCGATTAAAATGCAAGGATATGTCTTCTTGTCAAATTTGTTTCTTCCTTGATCTCGAAGATAAGGGAAGCACCTGCATCCAAATATTCTCAGAAAGCTATAATCAGGTTCAGAATTAAATAATTTATAATACGGTGTTTTTATATTGAGAGATGAAGAAGGGAGACGATTAATCAAAAAAGGCAATAAGAAAAGTATCAACCCAATATTTGACAGGCATGTGTGCTTGAAAAAGGAGTGTAAGACCAGATTCCACAATATGACGGTGTTTCCTTTCGGCAACATCGTTTTGTTGTGGGGTATGCGGACAAGAAAATTGATGATGTATACCACAATGAATTAAGTGGTTTTCAAAAGCAAGAGAAGTAAATTCACCTCCACCATCACTTTGGATGATTTTAATTTTTCTTTCAAATAAATTTTCAACTTGTTTTTGAAATTTTATAAAGTGCTCAAGGAAATCTGATTTTCGTTTTAAAGGAAAAATCCATGTATATCTAGTGCAATCATCCACAATAACAACATAATATTTAAATTGTTGACATGAAAGAATTGGAGCAGACCCTCATAAGTCACAATGCAATTTTTCAATAGGAAAATTTGAAATTTTGTTTGATATAGCAAAAGGAAGTTTACAACTTTTCTCCATTTGACAACTAGTACAAATGGTTTCAGGTTGTTGCCAACTAGAAATGTTTTTTAAATTCTTAGAATTTAAAATCCGCAAATAGTTTGAATGTGGATGTCTCATGCATTGATGTCAAGTATTTTGACAGACTCCTTTTAACACAGCAAGAGCTTCATGATTTTTATCAAAAGCATATAATCATCCACTTCTATACCCTTTAGCTAGAATTTTTCCCTGTAAAGACTTAACAAAAAAATTGTTACAATCAAAAGTGACTGTACAAGCATTATCCTTAACCAATTTTCCCACAGAGATAAGATTCTTTTTAATATCAGGGACTACTAACACATTTTTCAAATTAATATTACCCTTATCAGTTTTAATATTTCCATTTCCAATATGAATTATGTTTAAACTCTCTCCATTTCCAACAAAATTAGTGTCCCTACCTTTATATTGAGAAATTGTTGAGAGTTTACCTAGGTTATTGATAATGTGTGTTGTAGCACCTGAGTTGGCATAAAGATTTGGATCATCTTCTTGATTGATTGTCATTGCAGCCAAAGCCTTTTGTAATTGATCTCTGGGCTAGATGGAGTGATCAAATTGACTCCAACACTCAATGGCAAAGTAGTTATTTTTGCCACAGATTTGCCATGTTATAGGAGCCTTGTCATATTTGCCATTTTTGGTATTTGCTAAACTTTGATCTCCGTTATTGTTGGAATTGTAATTGGTGTGGCCATGGGAGCTATGTCTTGCGGCAGGATTAAAACCTTTTCCTTTGAAGTTAAACCTTCCGCTGCTTCTTCCACGTTCTCTCCCTCTTTGGCTCATATAAGCTTGATCATGTCTTGGAGGGTTGTCAATTTCCATGGCATTGCTGAAATTCATCTGCTCATAAACGTGCAATGCCATGACAAATTGGTGAAAAGTGGGATAAGGAGGCTTAGTGAGCATGGCAGTTCGAAAGTCTTGATATTTAGCTCCAAGACCCCTAGCAAGCTGGAAGACTTTCTTAGTTTCATCAATTGGCTTCTTAATGGCAGCCAAGCTATCACACAAACCTTTGAATTTTTTTATGTATTCATCAAGAGAAAGGGTGCCTTTCTTCAAAGACATAAGAGTTTCATTTAATATCATTTCTTTCTCTACTGTAGTGGGAAGAATTTGTTTTTCGATGGACTTCCATACCATGTGTGCAGAACCAACATTTTCAAGAGTGATAAGCACTTCAGTTTCGATATTTTGGAGAATGAAGGCTGTAAGAAGACCATCATTTTTTTTCCATGAGAGATAAGTTGGATTCATCTCTGTCTTGACATCTTTAGTTATCTCACTTAGAGGTTCGCTGCCTTCGATGAGATGATGTGCCATGTTGATACTATGAATCAATGGCTCCATCTACGATCGCCAAAGTAGGAAATTGGTATTGTCTAGTTTTAAAGAGATGAGACTTGAACATTGATGGAGAGTTTGCAAGGATAATTCAATTTCAGTTTCAGTGTTGATTTTCACAAGGGATTTGCCGCTTTCGATGGCCTTGAGAATTGAGGAGTTGGAGCAGTTTCTAGCTCTGATACCATAAAAAGTTTTATGGAAAGAAGATAATTCTCATTCTATTAACAATTCACAAGGAGTACAAGGAATTATTTATAGGCAGAACCAGACAAGAAAAATATGCTAAGTATATCCTAGAGATAATGTTGTATTCCTTATAATATTATTTAGAATCTCATGAGCTATACTAGTCTTAGAAGAGAAAAGAGTCGTTGCACTTGAAATGGAAAGAATACTCGAGTTGAATACCTTGAGTATCTTGAATCAAGGTCAATGATATTATGGAAAAGGCCAATGATTTTGGCTAAATATCTTGAATCAAGGCTAATTTTATTATGGAAAGGGCTGATGATTCTTGCTCTTAAAAAAGGAATCATTGCACTTGAAATAGAAAGAGTGCTTGAGTTGAATATCTTGAATCAAGGCTAATGATATTGTGGAAAGGACCAATGATTTTGACTATTGATTCTCTTCATTGGATACCAAAACCTTAAAATAATTCGAAAACAATTGAGAATTTTTAAAAATATTTGACAATCTTTTAAACTGTTATAAAATAAGAGTCTAATCTCTAATATCAATAAAATTGTCACGCCCCAACCGACGAATCAAGTACCTGACAACCGTCACGTTATCCCAAAAAACGGGTGAACCTAACCCGCATACCAAAGTATCGCAAGGCATTCATCAATATTCATTTTTCAAATTAATCCAACAATTTCTAAATTAACTAACATGCATTCAAACACACAAACAAAGATCAACCCGATCCGTCCCTATTCAAATGCATGCACAAAACCAACTCGACCATCTATAATCCAATCACGTGCACAAGATCAGCACGGACATTCAAATTGAATTTCTTATTCATCATAAACCATTTCATAAACCAACCAAAAAATATTTTCTCAAGAGATCCATATCAAATTCAACCGGCTACAATTCCTAAAATTTTTCAAAGAATTAAAAAGGAGACCATCATTTTAAGTATACAAATCATAACCAAATTTCACATAAAAGAAAAAAAAAACATAATATAAAATAAGTTTTCAAAATAGTTACAAAGTTTACCTTCATATGGATCCACTAATAAATACCTCAAACCAAAACAAGACTTTATACCAAAAGAAATCTTCGAAGGTGGTCTTCCCAAGTCCGACACTAAACGATCATAGGTCTCAACTAGGTGTCCTCTGAAAAAAATTGAGGTAAGAGAGATGAGTATAAACAATATCCAATGAGTGGAGTGATAAGTTATGATAATAAATGAGGGATGATTGTAGATATATCAAATATAATTTTAAATCATTGTCATTATCTCCATAAATTTTATAATTCCATACTAAACATCAAGTTCAAATAAATTTAAATAAATCATGAAAAATAAAATTTATATATCCAATTTACATTTATATCTTTTTCAAAATCTATATGGTTACGAAAATTATAACTCTCGATAATGGTTTACCACAACCAAAGGCAAAATCGTAAAAAATTTTCATATTTTTTCAATTCACAAATACTCCCAATCTTGACATGACTCGGGCCTCCCTTTAAGTGCTAACAAGTTAGTCTAATAAATAATAATAACAATCTTAATGATACCTCTCAAGCGCGGCTATCTCCCAAGGTAAATGCCCGTAATCATGTCGCCCCGTTAGGCCACACTGTAGGGAAAATGACTATAGTCATTAACTCATATATTCAAATACCATTTCACAAATATCATAACATGTATTAAAATGTGACATAATATTTTAAACGTTACTCAAATCATAAGTTCAATGTTAACGTATTTAACATGGATCAATAAATATTGCACATTATTTCAATAAAATACTTGAATATATATTTCATTCCAAACTCTCTTTTGGAAAACTCCACAATCACAAATTAATTTATAAATCAATTTGTAAAAATTTATAAAATCAAGTAAAATATTTTCTTATTCAAAATCATAATCATGTATCCGCTTACCTTTTGGGAGGATAACCACTCTCAATTCACAATTCAATTTAAAATAAATCCTTCCTAACACTTTAATTGTCTCAACCTAAACCAATAGATACAAATTTATCACTTAATCACAAATTAACAATAGAAAAAATCAATATTCTCCATACAATGTAAACTCTAATTTTTTTAAAATTTATCGATCTATTATCTAATTTTATCAAACCACATCATCAATCTAGAAAAATAATTCCCCTTTTAAAATTTTTCTAAATTTTAATATTATATATACTTTAGGTCTAATTTTTCAAACTTTATTTTTTCAATTTAAACATAAAATTTATATACAAGTAAAATGTACTCAAATTTAAGATAAATTGATGAAATTATCTTATTTGAGCCATCAATTTTACATTTTAGTTATGTCACTTTCAAATTCTAAATTTTTCACCCTACAAAACTTCAAATTTTAACATAAATCTCAAATTTATGCAATAATAATTAAAACTCAAGTTTAAAAAAGAGTATTACTTCTATTGGAACTACTCCAAATTTTAGATTTCTCTCTTTCTAGGAAAACTTAAATTTTCTTCTAGATTCAACCTCCTAGTGATTTGTTTGAGAGTTTGAAGTTCAAATTTATAGGTATTTGGAGATACTTGATCAAATTGGATGGAGGGAAGAGGGGGAGAGGGAGAGCCGAGAGGGTTAGAGAATGAGAGAGGGGTGAGGGTGTGTAGGTTCGTGGGTGAGACAAGAGGTGAGGGAGGAGAGAGAGAATAAGGAAAAAAAATGAGGGTGGGGTAAATGGCTTTTGACTTTTCTCTTACCTTTTCCTCTCTTTTTTTTTTTTTGTCCTTTTTTTTTGGTGTCACATAAAAGGTATGGCTGGTCCCAAACTCGAGTAAAAAAGAATAGTTGCATTAGAAAGCCGACCAGCATAAAATTAAGATAAAAATTTATGTACAAATCATTTACAATATTGTGTTAATGTGGAATAAAATATAATAGCATTGAAGAATTGTTATAGTCGACCCTACTTAGTAAGATAAAGTCTTGAGCACCTTGTTCACAAGGAGACAACGGGCTATAAACTTAGACATACTGGCCTCATCCGAAAGCTCCTTCTTTGTTATATATTTTCATAATCTTAGTTTGGATTTTGGATCTATCCGTGGAAATTGTGTTAAAAAAAATTTTTTTTTGTTACTTTCTTAAAACCCTAGTTTCAAAATTTGCTCCTTATTAGGCAAGATAAGATTAATGGTATACATCAACAAAAACTTGACCCTTATTAGACATAATAAATATGTATAATATTTTCTAAGAGAGTTGTATAGATTTTCAGCGAATAAAGGAGTGGATTATGTAATAATGGACAAGAGACCTTTCTCAAAGCTATCCGCAGCCTTCCTGTATGTCACTATGATAATGTTTAATGGCAAGGGAATAGGCACTAATAGCCTTTTTTTTGTGTTTTATATGGAACAAAATGTAATTTGTAGTAATTGCTCAAGAAAAAGAAGGGGTGGAGAGAGAGGGGGGAGGGAGGAGGCACTAATATTTTCTTACGTGGTCTTTCCGGTTTCTGATTGTTTTGATTTTACTCTATGTTGAGATAAGTAAGATGTTTTGGCATTGCAGCGTGATCTTCTTTTGTTAGGGGTTTATTTGTTCCAATAATAGTTAACTACAGTGTAGGTGCAACCTGCAATATTGCACTGTTTTGTGTGTAAAAGTTTTTTGTGGTATCTGAGAAATGCTACACCAAGTGAAACAAAATAAAATATTACCATTTCATGGGAGAGTACCAGAAGAGGGTAAAAATGGAAATAAGAGGTTAACCCATTTGAGAACTCATTCTGCAATATGGAATGCTTGTAAATGAGAGGAGTTCCAAATGATGCGGTCAAAGTTTGGCAATTCGTAAGTTGAATCTAATTTTTTTTTAAAAAAATTATTAGTATTTAGTAACTATATTGATCTGATTAAATTCAATTCGAATCAGATTGGATTTTTAAAAAACAAAACTCTCATCATCTCTATTTTTATTATACATAAAATTTGAATTCGAGATTTAAGTTAAAGAGTAATAGTATCCGATCAATGAATAAATTATGCGTAAAGTTGAAACTACTAATAGGCTTATTCATTGTATAATTTGTGGTTTCAATACAAGAAAACAGAATATTAGCGATAAAAAAATCCGTCGCTGATAGTAAAAAACCCTTCGCTGATTCGTCGCTAAAAATCACCCCGCTAAATATTACCGATGGAATACTATCCGTCGCTAAATATTAGCGAAAAATTAGCAACAGAAATTTTTCGTCATTACAAAATCCATCGCTGATAGAAGAAAATAAGTAAAAGTATCAGTGATGGATTAGTGACGGAATCGCTGATTCTGAAAGCCCTCACACGTGAACGCATACTCAAGCGCGCCCGCCCACGTCCTCACACGCGCACGCGCCCTCATGCACGCCCCGCTCCTGCGATCCCACCCGCAGCGATCCCACCCGCAAGTGCCCTCACGTGCCCCCACCCACTCCTGCGAACCCACCCGCATGCTCCCTCACACGCGCCCGCTCGCCTGTGCCTGCGCACCAGCCTACCCGCCCACGCACCGTGCATTTTTTTTGTTAAAAATGTCTCTAACCAGAATCGAACCCGCGCCTCAATGATCGATAATGAGTTGTCCAACCACTATGCCACAATCCATTCTATAATATCTTTTTTTATTATTATCTTACTCTCACTTTTTTTTAATATTAATCTCACTCTCACTTTTTTAAAAAAGAAATTTATCTTACTTTCACAATTTTTTTATCTCACTCTCATGTCTTTTTTTTCTTTTACCTTAAAATAATTTTTTTCATTGAATATTCTCATTAAATTTTTCTAACCATTTAAATTCGATATTTATTAAATTTACACTAAATAAAGAAATAAAATATTTCATTGATTAATTAAGATAGAATAGCAAATTACTTTTTTTTATTTACCCATTAAATTGAATAATAAAATAAATAAATGAAAAAGAAAAAGAATTATAAAATAATAAAATAGAATAAAAATAATAAATAATAAATAAATAAATAAAATCCGTCGCTAATCTATCGCTAAAATTTTCGTTGGTAATCCATCATTAGTTGTACAACTATCAATGATACCTGCGCGTCCCGCTCCCCTGCACTTGCGAACCCGCCCGCCCGCCCGCCCACCCGTGCACCATGCATTTTTTTTGTTAAAATGTCCCTAACCAAAATCGAACCCATGCCTCAATGATCGAAAATGAGTTGTCCAACCACCATGCCACAATCCATTCTGTAATATCTTTTTTTATTATTATTTAACTCTCACTTTTTTTTAATATTAATCTCACCCTCACTTTTAAAAAAAAAAAATTATCTTACTTTCACAATTTTTTTATCTCACTCTCATGTCTTTTTTTTTCTTTTACCTTAGAATAATTTTTTTCATTGAATATTTTCATTGAATTTTTCTAAATGTTTAAATTCGATATTGATTAAATTTACACTAAATAAAGAAATAAAATATTTCATTGATTAATTAAGATAGAATAGTAAATTACATTTTTTGATTTACCCATTAAATTGAATAATAAAATAATATAATAAAATAAATAAATGAAAAAGAAAAATAATTATAAAATAATAAAATAGAAGAAAAATAATAAATAATAAACAAATAAATAAAATCCGTCACTAATTTATCGCTAAAATTTTCATCGGTAATCCATCGTTGATTGTACAATTATCAGTAATGGATTAGCGATGGATATTTTCCGTCACTAAAAATCCATCGCTGATAGTTGTACATTTTTTTTTTTTTACCATTTACCATTACACCAATGGATTAGCGACGGATATTTTCTATCGTTAAAAATTTCATCGATAATCTATCGCTAATAGATTTACAGATTTTTTTTTAACTATAGACCACTACAGCGACGGAAAATTTTCGTAATTAATTTCCGTCGTTAATCTCTTGGTATTTCATCCGACGTTAATCCGTCTCTATTTATGACTGATTTTTTTTTGTTGGTAATTTTTTATCGCTGATATCCTATTTTCTTGTAGTGTTTACATCATTTTAATCTCATTATCAATCAATCCAAATCTTTCATTTTATCATCTAAGGAATTTGTGGTTTCAAAATTTATTTGGACTCTCCATGTTTCAATGAGAGAATGTCACATCTGATATTTTCAATCCAAGATTTTTGGTATAAAAAATTACTGATTAAATAAAAGTTGGGGGGGGAGATATTAAACCCAAAAAGTACTATTTTGGAAAGTTTTGTGAAATGGGTGTGTGTGGTTTGAGGAGAAACTTGGGAATGGTGTGTGTTATTGATGAACAACGACAAATTTTGGAAAGTTTTGTGAAAAGGGTGTGTGTGGTTTAAGGGGAAACTTGGGAATGGTGTGTTGTTGATGAACAACGACAAATCAATGGCAATGAGGGAAGTGGACACTTGAAGAGGTCGGCATATTGGCCAAAGCCACACAAATGCACTCCATATGGTCGGTTGATATGCCAAAATATACCAACTTGCTCTATAGGCGACCTCCATATATTTTTCATTCCATACAAAAACATAATACCAACCCTTTTTTTGGATTCGTTACATTTAATTTGGAATCGTCAATTTTGTATTTGTGTTGTGAGATATATCCTCTTTTTAATTCGAGAAAATTAAGTTTGAGAATTCCAACCTACTTTCTGAATATCTATATGCATGACAATCGAATTTATCCATTATGGAATGAGTTACCACTTAGAGATTTAATTTGACGGCATATATGGTGTTAGGTTGTTATCAAATATATTAAATGCTTCTGTCGGTCTCTTGGATTTGTCTATAGGGCGATGGACGGGATGTAATAAGATGCCAATATTTCATTGTCCAATGTCCAACCAGTTTGATGATACCATACTACAAACATAACACCATATAACGAGAGAGAGAGAGAGAGAGAGAGAGAGAGAGAGAGGTGAGAGGAGTTCTTGGGCGACACCGCCAAAATGGTGCAGTTAACGAGATCTTTACGTGACAATTACATCCCAACCAACCAACCCCCCTTAACAAATAACCTTTTCATTTCATGGGTCCCCTCAAAGTGGAAACCTCTTAATACATATATTTTCATGGATGAGGAACTATGGTTCAATAAGAGATTGGCGTAGCCGCAATAGTACTTTTGTTTCTTCTGGTCTAGCAAACGGGGAAAAGAAAAGGGGGAAAGCTAATGTGATTTCCTTTAATATCACAATTTTTTTTTACAATTTTCAAATTCAAATTTTAAAAATTTTCACAAATACTTGTTCTAATTTAAAATGTATTAATGGAAATATAGAGAATAAGGAAAAAGAAAAAGCTATGTGTCCTTTTGTTTCTTTCCTCCCCCAAGCGAGTTCAATGGTCCCAGCTCTAAACATTGTCTTAAACAATCTCTCTCTCTCTCTCTCTCTCTCTCTCTCTCTCTCTCTCTCTCTAGACTCTAATGGAATAAAAAGTTCAACACTCTTTTTTGGGGTTGGATATTTTTTAGTTGATGACGAGGTCATCCAAAAATCATTATAACTTTTCACATGCAATTCCAATCTGGAATATCCGAAATTTGGTTGGGCAATTAGAGTAGTGCTGTGTATAAATGTTAACCACATAAAGCAAAATATATATATATTTTTTTTTGTCTTGAACAATCGATATCTGAAACCATATTGCGACTAATTCAGCTTGAGATACAGTCGGACTCCTAAATAGAAGATCTCTTCTAATATAGTTTTTTCCATTATTAAAACTCGAAACCAAAATCTTGGTTAAAGGATTTTAGCGTTCTTCCCACTAGGCCAACAGTCCATGCGTACAGAAAGCAAAATATTGACCTCATGACTCCGAGCCTAACACTATTCCACGCCTTTACTTAAAGGGAAAGCATTTTGATGATACAATTCTTAGATTGAATCCTATTTCAAGGTGAATGGAACAACTTACGAATATATTTGACCCATTTTGTGGTACAACTTTCATATGACGGCCAACTTGCACAGTCATGGTGCCTAAATTAAAGACCAAATGGACCGATTTCTTTGTAACAGTTTATATTAAGATATTTTGACGAATTCTTAACTAAATATTTATTTTATAAAAAATAAAAAATAAAAAAAAAAACCTAATGGTCGCCATAGTTCCTTGCAGCTACTCCATGGAAGTGGGTTAAACTAAGTTTGTAGTGGTTTTTTGCTCACAATTGCCACCATAACTCAAGATAGAAGAGAACCTACCAGAGGTGATTTTTAAGTTTTGGATATTGAATTCACATGGAGCTAGAGGTTAAGAAGCGTTTTCCCATGTTTGGTGAAGAAGAAAGTACTGATGTTTTGAGAGTGGGATAATATGAAGGCGTGAAAAGAAATGAATTCTGCAAAGAGTGAAAGTTTTGATAAGAGAGAGAGAGGTAGGTAAAGGATGATAGTGAAAGATTTAGCATTGGTGTTTAAGGAAACTTCAAGCATTTCTTTTTTCTTAATTATAATATATTTGTTATGAGGAAGGCATTAATTACTATATATGTGTTATTAATAGGAACTTTTGGTTTTGTTAGGAGACAAAATGAGTTTCATTTAATATTTTCAATCTTAATAAACAAAATATATATTTAGTCTAATTTGATATATAAATGCACATACAAAGAATAATAATAGAAGAAAATCAGAATGACCTACATTTTGTGGAGTCAAATGTAACCTTTTTTCATCGTCAGTATTCATGAATACTTTGCAATACAGCCTTATTCATTTCTTTACATCCAATATATATACTCCAACCGGCAAACTTTTAACTTATAATTTGGACTTTAAAAAAATAAAATAAAATCTGTTCATATTTCAAAATGAATTGTGATATAAAGAAGTAAAAATTTTCACAATTTTTTTTGAATTATGTTTTATTTTATATATATTTTTTTATAACTAATCGGTAACTGAAGTCATATTCTGACTAAATCAATTGGGGTGAACTTTATCGTTATCCTTGGTCCCTACGATTGAACCACTCCGGTGGCCAGGTCCATAGGCAGTCGATACCCCTGGAGTCAACAAGGTATTGATTTGGAATTTTTTGTAATTTTCATAGATTAATTGTTCAGTCATTTTGACGCGTAATAGTACAAGAGAGTTAGAATTGAAGCCGACATAACCCTCTCCACTCTTATAATTGCCCCGCTAATGGGTAAAAAGAAGAGAGAAAGAGAGAGAGAGAATAGAAGATTTCAAGAAAAAGGGTGGGCAGGGTAGAAGACCATTATGGACGAGGTCAATGATATATGAAATGAAGTGAAGGGATCGATACTTGTTGACGTAGGTGAAATGAGTATTTTCATTCCTTAATCAGGTTGGAAATCTCTATAGGTACGGAAAAAACAATGTTGGGAGACCTTCCCTACAAAGTGGGCCCTGTAATGGTCTATTCAGATTAGTCGAGACGGAACTCTGGATTCTGAGTAGTGTCCAAGTCAAAGTAAAAAAAAAAAAAAAAAATTGAAGTGAAGGGAAGTAGCGGTCAAGACCAGCATAATGTAAAATTGATATTTGGCGTATGAAGGAATCACAAAAATTCACCATCATTGTTTTGTGTGTAGGACAAATGGTGCGGTCCATGGATGATGATATAGGCATATGCTCGTATTCTATAATTTACTCTTTACTCTTTAAAGAAAAATAACAAAAAAAGGAACCCTAATGAACTTACCAAAAGTCAATTTATTATAAATTTGCTGCACCCCCATACACCATATCTTCCTAATATTAATAATATTTTTATTGTTGAAGCACACACACACACACACACATATATTTATATATTTAAATATTTAAATTTTTTATTTTTATATTTATAATAATTCGGGGTTTCTTTATTATAATGTTAATTCATAAATGTATATACTTTTATATGCATTTCAACGTTCTCAAAATTCTCTTTTCTAAAATCTTTTCCACAATATTCATATTTACGGTTTTGAATACTTGTGGGATCTATCAGAGGGAGTTAGTAGTTTAGTGAGGGAGGTTTTCTTATAATTAACTTCTTTTTCTTTATTATTATCATAATCATCATCCGTCGTCGTCAAACTCATATAATTTTTGTTATATACAATATTGAATTTAAGGAGATATTAAAAAAATATATTTTAGATTATTAAACAAATTATTAATGATTTGATTTTTAAAAATATTTGAGCTTTTTTTCATTTATATATTTTCGAGTTTAATTGAAATGGAAGAATGAATTATCTGTGTTGACATGTTTATATTGCTTCTAGGTTAAGTATTTTTGACATAACCCTGTAAACTAATGGATTGTTGCTAGGTGGAGAGACACCACTGGTGTGCTACGATGGACTCGCACAATCAAAAAATACTTCGACTTTTGGTTTTCTATTTTTTTTTTTAAGTTATAGTATCCACTCTCTCTCTCTCTCTCTCTCTCTCTCTCTCACCCACATGCATGCATGTGTGTTGTGTGTGAGTATTATAATCATTAGTAAATAAAAATTAAGGATGATGATGAGGAGGAGGAAGGTGAGATGTGAGACTTGAGAGAGGAAGTCAGTGTCATTGAAAATTCTTGTGTCCACAGGCGTCCTTACGTAGATAATACTAACAAATGAGTCAAGAGCAGCGACGCAATGATGCTTCTGGAGCATCCCAACTCATCTCATCTCTTCTTGGTTTTTTCTTTCACACCCCATTTCGAAAGAAAAATAATGCTTAAACAGACCGACCAAAAAACCGTAGTCTTTTCATTAGATACATCACCAACCAATGATATATATCACAACAATTTTCACTCTCTCTCTCTACCCATTTTTTTTCTTTTTTACAGATATTCTTGCTTCATCGGATCAACAAGGCACTTGTTTTTTTCTGGAGAGAGAGAGAAAGAGAGACAGAGACAGAGACAGAGAGAGTGAATAGGGTAATATGTAGCCTTCATTTTTTGAGGAATCATTTCTAAGGACCCATGTATGTATGGCCTTGGCTTTTTCGAAACAAATCACAAAAACTATCGTACGAGAAACATTTGTTTTGTGTAAATATATTTATACATATGAACTCTCTCTGTCTCTCTGAAACTTGGACGGATGACTGTTTGAGAGAGATGGGGGGGATTGGTAAATGATGGGGTCACTTAAAAACCAAGTGGGTGATTCGATATGATATGTGTAATTCTAATAAATGCAAAAAGAATAGAGAGAAAGATTGTGCGGTGCTGAGGTACGTCCGGTCAATTACTCTTGGAAAAAAGATATATTATAAAATTAAAAAATTGATTGCCCAAATAACTATTTATTTTTTTAAAAAATGAAAAATTTTTGTAAAAAATCAGAAAAGATTTCATAGAATCAAATGTAAAACAAATAAATACAAACAAAAAACAAAACAAAAAAGAAGGAAGCAAGGCCATGATGTTTATTGTCTATATCATGGAGCCAAAGAGTGGTCACGGGCTTCTCTTGACTCTGCTGATTCCCCACACGCATCTACACCAAAACGCGCATATACAGAGATGAGTTTTTCACAACTCACACCCCACACTCACTGCTCCCTCTCTAGGGTTTGCGAGAGCAATTCTGCTGATCCCTCTCTAGGGTCTCTCCCAAACTCAGTTTCATGACTCATATAGGAAACAGATATAGTATTAACTTAATTTTTAAGATGTAATATATAAATTTAAAAATATCTATTTCAACGGTTAGTTTTTAATGTGAGAATTAAGTTCTTTGTAAGTTCAATTTTGGATAGTTTTAATTTGTTCTAACTTAATTCATATCATATGAATTACACTTGAGCTCAATCTTGGACCCATTTAGTAAATAAAAAAAGATCAACAATTAAACTATTGTCTTGTACTTGATTTGATTCATAAACCAAGCGAATCATATTCACATTCACCTCAATCTCAACTATTAAAAATAAATCTCATTTGACATACATTCAACAAATTAGAAAACTTAATTAGGAGAGGATCATCTCTCATTATGTTGTCTCCATGCCCTAAGATCGGATGGCAATGGAACGGGTTAAAGCGGGTTTCCAACCCCATTCCAATCCCATTTGGACGAATTTCAGATATATATATATATTACATGGCAATGGAACTGGTTAAAGCGGGTTTCCAATTCCATTCCAACCCTGTTTGAACGATTTTCAGATATATATTAAATTGATTTAGCGTATATACATAATAATACAATGAAATGATATAGCATGCTCTAGTAAATTAAAATTTCATGTTTTAATCGCAACAATAAGAACCTTTAATGAAGTTGTAAAAAATATTGATAGTGTCAAATAGCATTTTTTCTCCAAAGACCTAATTGTGAATTTTGCATTAAAATGTGTTTATTCATTCTGATACACAATTAAAAGAGCATACGCACATTTAGAATATAATAATATTTTGTATGTACATTGTTACTCAAATAGCGTCTGTTTGTTAGGGTTTGTCTTATCGGTAAGTAAGAGAAAGAGAGAATACAGTAGATTTGTATATTGTAAACTCTTTTTTGGCACCAAAACAAATAAATTTGTGGAGTTGTATTTGATGGGTATTGGATGTCATGTTAAGGAAATGTCTTAGAATTCCAAATCTCTTTATACACTAACAAAAAGAAAATTTAGTATAAAAGAGTGTTATATTTCTAAGCCTCATCGATCAATTCACTCTATAAAATCAATTGCGTAATCGAGATTTTATGATTTATTAAAAATTGTTACTATTAATGAGTAGGGTAGGGGATCATTTGATTTGTCCCCCAACTTTGTGCATAATTAAGAGGTAGGAGTTCTTAAAATAAATTCTTTTCTTTTGTCCAAATATTAGCTAGGTCTTTTCTCCCAACAGGAACTGATGACTTCCATGTCTCCTAGAGCAAGTTTATCATTGTGCTAGAGCCCACTCTCACATTATTTTCAACAATGACATAATAGTTATATGAATTTAGATATGTTACAAGGAAAAAAGATGATCAATTTTTCATGATGTGAGTATGAAAAACCCGATCGCAAAAGAAACGATGAAAATCGCTGAATCCATTAATTGGTAATTTATATTAAATGGACAAAATATTACATGCATTTATATATAGATAGAAATAAAATGCATGTAGATATTATAATTTTTAAGAAAACAAACATCAATTTAAGAGATTTTTAGTAATATTTCAAAAACGTTATGATGTACGATAAAATATCATTAAAAATATATGTATCAAATTTATATACGAGAGTAGAAAGGCACCATAAACAAAATTGTTGGAGTAAAATACGGGATTAAGTACAGACAAGTATAGCCATCGTAAAAGAAGTTAACAGTAATTTGTAGAGTAAAACAAAAGGTATCACAAAAGTAAATAATTAATAACCAAAGAGGGCAGACTGATGAGGGGAAGGGTCCAAAGCCACCGCTGGGGGGCGGGGGGGGCTGTGGCCACCCTGTCCCCCTTTTGATATGTCTCTGTCTCATCTTTAAACACCTTAACGTAGACCCTCTTACTATGTAGGGCCAGAAAGCTATGCAGATCTTTCTTTTATCTCTCTGTTTCTCTTTGGGATTTGGAAGACTAGAGATAGAGAGAAAGAGAGAGACTTTTTTATATGGTGGGTCGTACGACAAATTAACCATCTCTCATTTCCCCACAACTTGCGTCACGTTTAAAAATTATCATATTAAAATATATATATTCAGATCCTAAAATAGAAAAGGGGAAGAAGAAGAAGAAGAACATGAAATAAGTAAGATGGCTCTAAAGGAGCAGTTTATGACTCTCTCTCTCTCTCTCTCAATTTTTCTCACTCTAAGCTCTTTTTCTGTTTAATGGTTTTATGGCAATTGCAACCAAGATCATGAGTACTCAAGAAGAAAACAGCAACAATTGCAGCCAGAAAAACAACAAAGATGATCAACACGAACACGACATGGTGATGCCCGGTTTTAGGTTCCATCCTACGGACGAAGAACTCGTGGAGTTCTACCTTCGCCGTAAGGTCGAGGGCAAGCGTTTCAATGTTGAGCTCATCACTTTTCTCGACCTCTATCGCTATGACCCTTGGGAGCTTCCTGGTATTCTTATATCTTTCTTTCTTTATATATATATATATATTACACACACACAATATATATATGTATGTATGTATATTTGTCCCTTTTCCTTCTCTCATCCTCCTCTAACAGGCAAGACCTTTTTTAATTCTCTTTCTCCCTCCCCCTCTCTCTCTCTCTCATGCCCTAACTTTTTGTTTTTCTTTCTTTTTGTGGAATTTATTTTTATAGCTTCGGCCGCAATTGGAGAGAAAGAATGTTTCTTCTACGTGCCAAGAGATCGAAAGTATAGGAATGGAGATCGACCCAACCGGGTGACTACATCAGGGTATTGGAAGGCAACCGGAGCTGATAGGATGATCCGAACTGAGAATTTTAGGTCAGTGGGGCTGAAGAAAACCCTAGTTTTCTACTCGGGAAAAGCTCCCAAGGGTATTCGAACCAGTTGGATCATGAATGAATACCGTCTACCTCACCATGACACTCAGAAAAGCCAAAAGGTACTTCTGTAAAAATATACTCCTTTTAAGACATAAATTGATCATCTTAATATGGGTTAAATCACTTTATTTTGAATCCCCCACCCCTTTTTTTTTGGGGGGGGGGAGTGGAGAGATTTTCTTCTCGTCTTCCATTTCTCCACCTTCCTTCTCTCTTTTTACAAGTTTTTTACCGCCCTCAACAATCTTTCTTTTTAGCCGTCTACTTCAGTTCATCAATATAGGGGTTTGGTGCTATGGAGTTGGCGCAAAGAATTCCCATTTCAAATGATTTGAACCCTTTGGACTTTGAGTGATTTCTAAATTCATAACCCTCATTCTATTTCTACTATTCCTTTTTTTAAGAACTCGAAGAAAGAGATAAAAAGTGAAGACAAAGTGGAGTTCGCGAAATCTTTGTTCTTATATATGTGATTGGGGGTCCATATAAACAATAAAATCAAAATAGTATGTCTGTATGTTATGAAGAGTTATGGAGATGTGAATGAAGGGGATGCCTTAAATATCAGCGACCCCAGAAACCACCTCTCTCTTTAAATGCTTATTCTGAGAACATCACTGATCATTCTGTCTCTCGTCATAACTCACTAGCATTCATATGTAAACATGAATAAATATATGGTAATTAATTCTCTCGAGTTGCTACAGAAACGCTGATGCATCCTTTTTTTTAATGAGTGAAGTGGATTGAAAATTTTTGAAATCTTTTTACGACCTTACTCAACCATCTCTTCACTTGTATGCTTTTAGGCTGAAATTTCACTTTGCCGGGTTTACAAGAGGGCCGGTGTCGAAGGTCACTCCTCTCATCACCTCCCCCGCTTGCTTCCTTCTTCAAGCAGGCCATCATCATCCAGAGGAGGCACTGACAAAAGATCTAGTCAATCAGCAACAAATCGAGCTCAATCCGTGGAACAACAAATGATGGACATTGAGAAGATGGCTGAAGCCGCAGGCATTGTAGGAGTGCTGCCAAGTAGAAGTGACATTAACCAAGTAGGGATGGGTCTAGGAATATCTTCAAAGCCTCCATCTTCTTCTTTATATAGTGCAATGACTCCACTACTTGAATATCATCGTCATCATCATCATCAAGATCATAGGATGATGATTAATCTTCATCAACATAACCACCAACCAAAGCATCATTTCCCCACTTCATCACTCTCACACATGAACTTCATGGTGTCTCCCCCTACTCCTAACAATAATTCTAGTGCTAGTCATCACGTGCCTATGTTGCCTATGAATGCAACACTTGCAGCTGACGATCTGCATAGATTAGTTAACTTCCAACAACATGCAGAAGCACTCATGCTACATCCCACCACCAATGCGTTCTCCAGTGACAAGCTGTGGGATTGGAATCCTATGAACGAAGCAACAAGCAGCAGCAGAGACTACACCAGCACCACTCCCTTCAAGTAATTATTAAATTTTCCCCAAAGCTTTGCATCCGAAGTATATACTCTTTCTTTGTGTTATTTATCTATTTTAGTGATCAAAAACTGATTATAGTGTGTGAGAGACTCAACAAACTGCTTAGGAGTTTGTAGACCTTTTCTATGCTTAGTTTAATTAGGGCGTGTCTGTGTTGTCAATCTCTCTCTCTCTCTCTCTGATCATAGGGAAGCCCGGGGGTTTGTCTCTATTCCCTAGTGTTGAATTAGAGAAATCCTAGCCTTTTATAAGAGTGATTTGCCACATTTGTAAAACGTTTGTGATGATTTTAATGGTGATCTCAACTTGGCTTTAATTGCTTATAACCTTATGATACTTCATCTGTGTTTGTTACATAAGAAACAGTAAGAACTCAATAAAATATTTTTTATATATAGGAGAGACTTCAACTCAGGGATAGCATAAGGTGAGTTATAGCTGCTTCATAAAGTGTTATTTTCATTCATTTTCTATGTGTTAAACATTAAAAGATCGTTGGGATAATAATGAGTTAATGAATAATTGCCGACAATAATGTGTTAAACATTAAAATATACTTGGGTTTCTGGAAATAGTAACTTAATGTAGAAACGAAGGATTTCCGGTGATAAGTTTCGGGCGTTGTGAATGAAAAAAATGATGCTTCAGAATTAACAGGACACAACTTCAGAGTATAACTACCTAAGTGTCAAATGCAGTTGATTTGGAGATCTCTCTCTCTCTCTCTCTCTGAACTAAGAAACACGTTTTGGTCATCCATAATTCGTGGACTTTCATAGAAATGACACCTCCCTCCCTCCCTCCCTCCCTCTCTCTCTCTCTCTCTCTCTCTCTCTCTGTGAACTGAGAAACACGGTTTGGTCACTATTTGTCCTTGGGTACAATAATTCCATAATTGGTGGACTCTCAGAGAAATGACACCTATACACATGCATTAATTTTACTGTTAGTTTTATGACATGGCATGGGAATCATAAAACCATTATTGCAACAGTGTGGTCAGACACATTCTGAAGGTCATATGGTACAAAATGGGTGGGCCTTTTGGACCCATTCCGCAATCCAAATATCCCCCCCCCCTTGGAATTCACACACACACACACACACACACACACACAAAGAAAAAGAAAAAATTGTATGCCTTTTTGCTTGCTTGATTGGTGAGGTGGAGGAACTCTCTCATACATACATCCACCAAGTACTGAATTGGACCAACCCGAAATTTATTTTTGTCTTGCTTGGTCTCTCTCTCTCACTCTCTGTCACCTCTCCTGTGATAAAGATAACTATATCCTTACACGTATACCATTCACGGTCAGTGACATATTATCTGACATGGTATCTCTCTCTCTCTCTCTCTCTCTCTCTCTCTCTGTGGGCCTGGCATTTGGAAATTAGGATAGAGAGAGAGTGGCATGCTTTTGGGAATAGGATTCGAGACAGAGAGAAAGAAAGAGTGATAGAGTGAGGTATGATGCTAAAAAAGTGTAGAGTGACATAAGGCACTATAGAGGACATCAGTCGGTAGTGGCAGCAATTATTGCCGCAAATCATCGGCAAATCCTTTTGTGGGAGTGGGGAGCGTGCGCCCTCAATTTTAGAGTAGCTTCGCTTGGCTTCAGACATTTTTGCCATATATTTAGTAGAGAGGTCCCGTCCATGCAAAAAAAATAAAATATAATAAAAAAACATATTTCATTTTCATGCCTGGCAGTTTGGCAATGGCACGCCATCTCTCTTGCCCCATATTCCATTTTAGTAATATACCTTTCTAGGTAAAGGAACTTATTCTTTAGTATATCAATATTGAGAACAAAGATACACTACTCTTCTTAATTTATAGGACTCTAAAATGCTATATTTTGATCGATCAAATTGCATTATAAAATAATGATGATGACAATAATAATGAATGCTATATTAAATAATAATAATGATGAAAAGGGTTTTAAAATTTTCATTATTTTTCATATCCTAGTACTCTAAACTTCGATATCCACGGATAATAGTTTTAGGTTAATTGCCCCATTGGATTTCCTGGTTGGACCCAATTTCCTTTCTTTGTGGGCAATTGTGCCCAGTGTTTTGAACAAGTAAACTTGTATTTTTTTAAAAAAAAATAGTTGATCTCGTATTTTTTGTTTTACATGACCAAACTTGACTAGTCGAGTTAAAATAGCTGTGAAACCCAGGTTAGGTGTTAACTCTCTCAGCACCTATTTTCTATTCTCAAGAATCGAATTGGACACTTTAGTTAAGGTTGTCTAGTGCATTGGTATATAGTTGATCTTGTATTGGCAACCTATGTTTTTGTGAAGGTACCAAATGGGTCCTGTTTGGAATAATGGGGGCATGTGTTCCAAGGGAACTTCAACGTAAAGCTAGTAATTTAAAGATTGTCAAACCAAGCCTAGAGTAAAAAAGGGAGTCGAAATTGGAGTGGTATTTGAATAGAGCTAAAACAAAGTTTTTTCCATTTTAAGTCTAGTCTTCTCGGCTCAGTTTCATCTTAGAGAGAGAGAGAGAGAGAGTTCAAGGAAGTTAATTAAAAAATTAAAAAAGAAAAATTAACTTTCTCCACGCACCCTTCTCATTATCTGACATTTTACATCAATTTTATCACAAATAACAAATATAGCATTTTTCTTCCCATAGGCCCATTACCCAAGTCAATGGGCTCATATTAAAGGAGTCGAGTAAATGGGCCTGCATGTGTGTTGGGTCCCATTTACATTTAATCCATCTTCACCGGAATGCGATTGACATGAAATAGAAAAGCAGTCGAGGATTAAAAGGATGCTAAAGGAAAATGGGTCTTGGCTCCGTAAAGTCTAAACCAAGTCAAGGAATCTGCACATGCAATTTTTTTTTTTTTTTTTATTTTTAGAAATAGGTTACTTACCACTACCGATATCTGGGTTTCGCTTGGCTTGACTAATCCAGGAGCATGTCTCAACCTCACAGCAGGGCAGCAGCAAATAGTGTGAATTGAATAGAGTACCAAAATTTCCAAGACATATTTTACGTTAGTTCATCTTTTCTCACCATGATTATGGTACATTAAAAGCTCCAACTTACAAGCCAAGAGTTGTGCTTCAAATTAATTTCATTTACCCTGTGGTAGTGGGCAAGTCCTTTCATCCTGACAACTGCAAGCAGGCTTCCTCTCCGTTCGTCGCGGATAACATTAACTTTCTTGTCTGACACAATTGTACAATTAATCCACATTCAGTTCTATGACAGCTAAGAAAATTTGAGATTTCTTGGCCAACAGATATACCATTGGACTTGCCTACCAATACCAAGTATGGAGTATTCTTTATCAGCTCAAGCAAAAATGAGGTCAATCAATCAATCAATGATTTTCTCACTCAAATGCAACCTCTATGAAAAAAGATAGCCCAAGTTAAGATCAACCCACACCTGATGCAACTCATACAATTTTTTATGAGTGTATTCATGTCTCATTACTTCATTGAAACCCATTACCAACTATTGACACAACATTAACAGAATTGATCTTTGAACAAGCTAGGATTAGTATTCTCAACGTTAACTTGGATACTGTTTTTATATCCACCCTAGTGTCCACCAATCAAATCGTACTACACCAAACAATCTTAGCCACATCATTTACAAACATTGCAATAAATCTGGATATTAAGCAAGAGAATGCAGTCAAAATGCAAATATTGTCACAATCTTAGTCATCACATTGACAATTATCGAATTCGACCTCAAAACCCTCAGCAATACGCACAACACCCCCCCCCCCCCGGCGAAACATACCACCAACTTTCAGTACAACAATTGACACTTTATCGAATGTTCAACCACATGTCACATTTACTCTCACTGATGTACCTTCCATCATCAAAATTGGTTTTTTCCTCAAATATCTCTCCTTACCTTACCTATCACTCCAAGTGGTTCTTAATTATTTGACTCTACATTTTATAACCATATAACTTCATTTTCACTATACCCTCATCAAATAACAAAACTTATATGTCTATTATTCATAATGTTAATCGTTCCATATGAACGCCAGCCATGTTGGTCACATCTCGTCATCACATCTCACCAAGCAAAACATTTACTTTAATTCCAAAATCAAAATTAGATCTTATCTCTGTTGGATAACTCTATGAATTAAGTCTTAACTTACCCTTTTCTTCAAATATTGTTATGTACAGAATTCATAGACTGGACAGACTCTTGGAACAAGTTGTAGAATAGGGTGACATTTTGAACTTCCATTCCTCTATATTCTTCTTTGCCTAATTTATGTTGCAACTCTTACTCTTCCTTGTTGGACTTGAATTAGGTTAGAGAATATAAATATTTTTGGAGATGAAGAACATATGGTAAGAATAAAAATATTGAATATATGAATACTAAAGAATATATTAGGAAAAGAGAAATCTTATTGGACACATATGATGGTGACTCTCTTCAATGAATACATAGAGTGACTATCTATTTATAATAGTACTTAGACATACCAAAAGACACCTAATAATCACACCATGACTTTTTGAGATTCTACATTTATTTGATATAATAAACTCATGACTCTTCACATGACTTTTGACTCTTTATTTTCTCCGTACAATAAAAGCTAAATTATTCCAACATTTCATTTCCTTAACTTAGAATTTATTTTTTATTTTAGATCTTCAATACATCTTCATTGTTGTTGGATTCTTCACACTCGTTCATGAGTTCATCAAAACTTTTCTTTAGATCTTCATAGGCCTCTTTCAGTTCTTCCAAGTTGTTTTTGACTTTATATAATTCCCTTTCATTCATATTTCTAATGACAATATTGTAAACACATTTCAAGTACATTATTGCCTATAGAGTTACTTCATTTTCAGTATTTTTCTTTGTGTATGTCTTGAATCCATATTGTTCATATCTTCCATATTTATTTTCAAATATCACATTCGCAAGAAAATCAAGGAAATGATCTGAACCAAATTTTGTATATACGTATTTTGTTGCAGGCGAATTTAATTTTTTCACTAACTCCTTGAGTATTGTTTAAATTGCATGTTTACCATGATGTATTATCAACGACTCACACCTTCTCAACAAATTGGTATCGAGCAAGAGTGAAGCTCAATCCAACAAATTGGTATCAGAGTTTGGTTAAGGTTGTGCCTAGGTTGGTGTCCCCTAGAATCAGAAAAGTTGTTGACATCTTCGGATCTTTTGAGAATCCGTTGAGAAATCTTCATATTTGAAGAACTTACCTATTGAGAACGTGTGAGTCGTGAAAAGGACTACACAAAGGAAACTTTTAAAAAATGGAGTATGAAGAGCCTATTATCATTGTGAATGTATAATTTAAAACAATACTCAAAAACTTACTAGAAAAAATGAATTTGCCTGCAACAAGGTACGTATGTACAAAGTTTGGTCCATATCATTTTTCAGATTTTCTTGCGAATATGATATTTGAAAATAAATATTATAGAAGGCATGAACAATATGGATTCAAGGCATACACAGAGAAAGATGCTAAAAATGAAGTAGTTTTACGGGCAATAAGGCATTTAAAATGTGTTTACAATATTGTCATTAGAGATATGAATGAAAAAAAATTATATGAAGTCAAAAATGACTTGGAAGGTCTAAAAGAAGCTTATGAAAATCTGAAGAAAAATTTTGATGAAATCATGAACGAAATTAAAGGCTCTGGCAGCAATAAAGATGCATTGAAGATCTAAAATAAATAAATAAATAAATAAATTCTAAATTAAGGGGTGAAATATTGGAATAATCTAAATATATGTCAAGAGTTTAGAATTATTATGGTGAGTACGAAGAGTCATAAGTTTATTATGTCAAATAAATGTTAATTTTCAAAGAGTCATGGTGTGATTATTAGGTGTCTCTTAATATGTCTAAATACTACTATAAATAGATAGTCATTCTATATATTCATTGAAAATGGTTGAAATCACCATCATGTGTATCCAATAGGATTTCTCTCGTCGTAGTATTTTAGTATTTATTGTATGGAGAAAATAAAGAGTATAAAAATCACGTGAAGAGTCATGAGTTTATTATTCAAATAAATATAGGATCTCAAAAAGTCATGGTTTGATTAATAGATGTCTCTTAATATGTCTAAATGATACTATAAATAGGTAGTCACTCTATGTATTCATTGAAAAGAGTTGAAGTCACCAACATGAATATTTTATGAGATTTCTCACTTCCTAATATATTATTGAGTATTCATATAGTTAATATCATTATTCTTACTATATGCTTATCATCTATAAAAATATTGATATTCTCTAAATTAGTACAAGTCCAACAAATTGGTATCAAAATTTGGTTAAGGTTGTGCCTCGGTTGGTGTCCCCTAGGATCAAAAAAGAAAAGTTGTTGATATCTCTAGATTTTTGAGAATCCATTGAGAAATCTTCAAATTTGAAGAAAAGAAAACATGTTGAGAATATGCGAGTCGTGAGAAAAACAACACAAAGGATTTTTGAAGAATTAAGAATGAAGAGCTTATTATCGTTGTAAACGTGCAATTCAAAACAATATTCAAGGAATTACTAAAAAAATTAAATTTATTTGCGGCAAAATATGTATGTACAAAGTTTGGTCCAGATCATTTCCCTGATTTTTTTGCGAATGTGATATTTGAAAATAAATATAGAAGGCGTGAACAATATGGATTCAAAACATATACAAAGAAAGATGCTAAAAATGAAGTAGTTTTATGGGCAATCATGTACTTAAAATGTGTTTACAATACTATCATTAGAGATGTGAATGGAAGAGAACTATATAAAGTCAAAAACGATTTGGAAGGACTGAAAGAGGTCTATGAAAATCTGAAGAAAAGTTTTGATAAACTCATGACCGAATGTGAAGAATCCAGTAATAATGAAGATGTATTGAAGATCTAAAAAATAAATAAATTCTAAATTAAGGGGTGAAAAATTGTGTTTACAATATGAAGAAAATCTAAAAAAAAATTGTGATGAAATCATGAACGAATCTGAAAAATCTAGTAGCAATGAATATGCATTGAACATCTAAAAAATAAATAAATTCTAAATTAAGGGGGTGTAATATTGAAATAATTAATTTAGTTTTTATTGTATGGAGAAAATAAAGAGTGTAAAGTCTTGTGAAGAGTCATAGTGTGATTATTAGGTGTCTCTTAGTATGTCTAATTACTACTATAAATAGGTAGTCACCATATGTATTCATTAAAAAGAGTTGAAGTCACAATTATATGTATTCAATAAAATTTCTCTCTTCCCAATATATTTTTAAGTATTCACATAGTTAATATCCTTATTTTTACCATATACTCTTTATCTCCAAAAATATTGATATTTTCTAGCCTAGTTCAAGTCCAACAAATTCCTCTTGACTGACTTCATCCAAGCTTTGATACCAATTTGTTGGACTTGAATTAGGTTAGAGAATATCAATATTTTCAAAGATGAAGAGCATATAGTAAAAATAAGAATATTAACTAGGTTAGTAACCCTTTATTTGAATAATAAACTCAATGTCGGATATTTTATATGATGTTGATGTCATTAGTTAATACATGGAAACTCCAACTCTAACTCACATGAAAACAGCCAAGAGAATTCTTCAACATATTAAAAGAATATTGAATTATGGTTTATTTTATACTACTGCAAATAATTTCAGATGTATGAAACATTATTGAGAAGGGTTGTGTTCAGCCTGAGAACAAGGGGCAATAATGACTACACAAAGAGATGATTTGTAGAAAGACTACACAAAGAAAAAAAAAATTGTTGACATCTCCGGATTTTTTGAGAATCTATTGAGAAATCTCTAAATTTGAAGAAAAGAGAACATGTTGAGAAGGTGTTAGTCGTGAGAAGGACCATACAAAGGAAACTTTTGAAAAATGGAGTATGAAGTGTCTATCATCGTTGTAAACGTGCAATTCAAAATAATACTCAAAGAGTTATTAGAAAAATTAAATTTGTCTGTAGCAAGATACGTATGTACAAAGTTTGGTTCAGATCATTTCCCAGATTTTCTTGCGAATGTGATATTTAAAAATAAATATGGAAGGCATGAACAATATGGATTTAAGGCATGCATAAAGAAATATGTTGAAAATGAAGCAGTTCTACGGGCAATAAGGCACTTAAAATGTGTAAGAAATATTTTACAATCTGAAGAGTCCCTTCTCTATTCTCTTCCAATATTGTGTTTGTTAGAATAATTTAGAATTTATTGTATGGAGAAAATAAAGAGTTTAAAAATATGTCAAGAGTCTAGAATTATTATGGTGAGTGTGAAGAGTCATGAGTTTATTATGTCAAATAAATGTAGATTCTCAAAAAGTCATGGTGTGATTACTAGGTGTCTCTTATTTATCTAAGTGCTACTATAAGTACATAATCATTCTATATATTTATCGAAAAGAGTTGAAGTCACCATCATATGTATCCAATGAGATTTCTCTCTTGCTAGTATATTCTTGAATATTCATATAGTTAAGATATTTATTCTTACCATATGTTTTTCATCTCCAAAAATATTAATATTCTCTTTTTAAATATCGACCTTACTAAAAAAGTCCACATAACACCTCCCCCTAGCTATTCACATCTTTCTCAGAAAGTCTACCGTCTTCAACAAGAATTATACAGACTAAAACAGTCTCATAAAACCCAGTTCTCCAAGTTCAACGCCATAGTTAAGAAGCTAGGTTTAAATCTCTTCATTACGACTTAGCACTCTTTATCCAAAAACACCAAGAGGTATAATTATCATTTAACTTTCCGTGGATAACATGATCATAACCGGTGATGACACGACTAGAATCTCAGCCCTTAAAACTTCTCTCCATCAATATTTTGAAATAAAGGATTGGGGTCCTATGAACTATTTCTTAGACCTTGAATTCAACTCTTCTTCCTATAGATATCATCTCTCCTGGGCCGAATCTTCTCTCTTATGCCAAAATGCCTTCGACACCTACTAAGCCCGACATCCGTCGAATGAAAATTTTCTTGAAGATGCGGCCCTCTATCGACAAATAGTTGGCGGGCCAATCTACCCCAAAGTGCATTTGACTAGTCAATTCATGGAAGCTCCTTGCTCTATTCATCTTTGTGTTGTTCTACAGATTCTTCGATATATCAAAAGTACTTTGTTTCATGTGCTCCCATTCTCCTCCTTCACCTATGGACTTGACTTATCATGACTCATATGCTAACTGAGCTAATCCCCGCTCCACCACTGAATATTGCTTCTTTTTTTTGGGAGGGGGGGTCGCAATTTAAATAAATAAAAAAAAAAGCATTAGGCTAAATTGTAATTGAATTCCAATAAAAATAAAAATCATCAACCTTCATTTTTATGATCGAGTACAAGTCAAAAGAATAATCAAACTTAATTGTAGCAATTTAATCTCCTAATCATTGTAAATATATATCATATATACCAAAGTCTTTCATATATGAATATCCCCACTATGTAAAAGGCGAAAACACCAAATTGAATACAAAGCTCTAACATTTTCTTTCTTCTTCGTAGAATCGTCCCGTAGCATTGCTATTATAGAATAGCCATCACTAGGAATAAAATACAAATCAAAATTGTCAGCACTTTGATTTATGCATGCATATTTCTCTTGTCAGATGATACTCTTTCAGCAGCAGAATGAGTCCTCTTGATACTACTTCCCGCATCTTTTCTTGAGATAGGACGTTGCATGATTCGAATTGGAATCCCACCCAATTCAAAATCTTCTTTCAGTGACTTGGTTAAAAATCTAATTTCACTGTCAGGCAACTCCTTCTTCCCACTCAAAAATGCAACAAATGTGGGTGGCCGGGCCTTCACTTGGGTGAAGTATTTGACCTTGGGTTGAGTAGCCTGATCTTTCCAAGAATGCCGGCTCATCACCTGACCATGACCACGGAGTGAGAATCACGCTAGTGGAGTAAAACAAAAAAAATGATGCGTAGATGCATGCTTACCTTCCTTAGCCACCGATTTAGACGGGCTGTTGGCAACCTTAAACACCATTTCTCATAAGTATCAACAACCACATTCATGACAGATACCCTGCCCCTTCCCTCTAATGCGGAAACAAATACAACAGGAATTCCAGTGACCTGAGGATAAGTCAAAAATAACATTAGCACGGATAACATTTTTTGCAAAGGCCCTATTCCAAGATTTCAATCCCATAAAGGAGAATTTCTAAATGTTGTACTCCAATAAGGCAGTGCAAAAAAGTGCACCATGGGTACTTTGAGCTTGTTGCCAAATAAATGTTTTTTATCACATACTAAATCGATCACTCGCACATAATTCTGAGATATTCCAGGATCAGTATGGTGCCATAACAGCAGACTAAATGGAGACTAAGAAGAAAAAAAATGCGCCACCATCCAGTAGGCATTAGTCAATATTGAGCCTCGGCTTAGGGTTCTGCAAGTTATAGAGCAGTAAATCAGCAGCTCTTGCACTTTATCTATAATATATATATATAACATAATACATAAAAATAATGCCCAGTAGTGAAGTATCAAAAAGCTAAGTTGCACGAGTTCAAAGAAAGAAACAATTACCAAAATAAAGTAGTTACGTGCATGATTAAGATTTCTTCCCAAGGCAATAAGGAATAGCATCTTATTGATGAGAAAATAGAATGAAGGATGAAGCAATAGACAAAGTAATCAGGATGACTGGATCACATTATTGAAGACTGATGATGGACTAATTACAAGACTACAGCAAACAATTAGGCCTCGTTCGGATAGCACACACAGGAATGACACCAAAGTCCCTCTCATTACAATGTTTGAGGTTGCTAAGTTATGGTTTTGCAATGGCTAGTTTGGGAATTGAAACCAGCCGAGGCCTGTTTTGCAAAACCCATGAGAAAGTGGTGGGAGTGAGGCAGAATGGCTATAGCAGATTCAGGAAAAGAAAAGGGAAAAAAACAGTCATTTACGAGAAATTTTCCTCAAGATCCGCAATGCTCTTGCCCTTCCTCTTCTCAATCTCTCTTTTCTCCCTTCATCTTTAATTATTTGCATGTCTTATTCAATTCAATAATGAAGATGAGAGGGTAACTCGCAAATCTCTCTCTCTCCCTCTCTCCCTTCAAATTTTCAACCCAATATACCTTATACGACCATTCCATGAGTTTTGGGTTTTTGTTTAATCTCTTTAGCTTTGTGAATGTAGAGGCATCAAACGGGTTTTAATTTTTCAATTCAAATTTCTCTTCCCTATTTTTGGCTTTCATTCAACCATTCTATGAGTTGAATGGAAAAAATACAAGAAGAATTTGGGTTTAGGAGTTAAATTTTGCTCAGCAGTCTAGACATGCCCAGAAATTTTTTCAGATTCCAAGCACCTTTTGCAGGCGCAAATGTTTTTACCTCAAAATTTAACTGTTTCTCCATCCTCATAATGTTACATAATTTGTGCATTCAGCAATCATGCTTGAATTATGAAGACCACTCATCATGCACTCAAAAAAAAAAAACTGAAAGCTTTATTAGTTTTTTCTTTCAATGATCAATATTTCTTTTAACTAGATTGGTAATGAGTTTGCTCATAATCTAGCTTCTTTGGGCTGTAATTCTTTCAGGTCTGGTTTACTGAAAGTAAGTTCACTTCCTGTGGAATTGCTTTTTGTTGCTATTTAGGACAGAGATTCTGTGTTCATTTTTGGTTATTCTTGGCTTTCGAATGCTTTGATTAGTTAAAAAACATATACGTTCTTTAATGTAATCATACAATATTCTCTCGATATATAATAAATGTCAAGGTACATTTGAGAAGCAAAGTTAAAAATTAATTTCAAGGTCTCATTCCCAACTTTCACTCTTGAATGATTCCAAACACAAGGACCCAGAATCATTCTCCAATACAAATTTTATTCATTCGTAATCCTAAACGGTATGAAAGGAATGATGGTACCATACTCATACCCAAATTATTTGGAATCATTCTCATTTCCATAGGACGTCTAAATGAGACCTAAGTGAGAAAATAATAACAAAAGAAGATGTTCCCAACTAGGACATTCATCATTAGAGGAAGAATAAACACATGGATAGACATCCTCAAGAAACAAAAAGTGTTCAAACAGGAAAGGGATAGTGAGTTACAACAGGTCATCCAAGAAGCACCCTTCAAAGCCTTCGAACAATTGAGAAAGGAATCACTTAAAAGAGGCTTGCCACCATAATCAGGCTAAAAATACAATTCTATCCCAAACAAGACTAATATCACTGAAGATTCTTAAATACCTGTCAAGCAAGATACATCAAATCACAGCTAATTTAGCACAAATCCAAAAACTTCTAGGAATCACTTAAAAAAGGCTTGCCACCATAATTAGGCTAAAATACAATTCTATCCAAACAAGACTAATATCACTGAAGATTCTTAAATACCTCTCAAGCAAGATACATCAAATCACAGCTAATTTAGCACAAATCCAAAAACTTCTAGCATCCTTCTGAAACCTTTGAATTTAGAAATCAAGAAATCGTCCAATGTAGCAGGGCATGCCCAACTCCCGACTACATCAAAAAGTCCCATACAATCTTACAGTGAAGAGATAAATGATTTCGATTCCCCTTACTTCTCTCACATAGGTGAGATATCATTAGCATTATGAAAGCTCTATCTGTCCACCTAACTTGCAACAGGTCATTAGTATTAATCCAATAACGGATGAGTGACCCAATGAAAGCTCTAAACCTAGAACTTAACTTCCCCAATGAGATCAAGAAAGAAAAAGGAAGGTTATGAGAATCGGGGGTAATATGGTCATAAAAGATTTTGCAAGAAAAGGCACCGGACACATGAACTCTCCAAACCATCCTGTCACATAAGAGACTGACCGAGTTAATTAAACCACTAATGGAAGTCATTTCAACCATTAGGATTATCGAAGATATTCCAATAATTACCGTTAATGAAATGGAGTCCAAAAGTTGGCAGTGGGAGCATTACAAGCGGTAAAAAAACCAAAAAGGCTAAAGGGGAGCCTGGTAGTCATACGAAAAACCTGTGATACAACTTTCGTGGACTTGCATGAGCGACAGATGATCCAATTATGGCATCCATCCGGCTAAGGGACAAACTCAACAATCACTTCACACCACAAAGCTACTGGCTCTACAGATAATCTCAACAGCACTTTCCAGCCAAAGAACAAGAAATTTTTTAGACTACACATGTCCAAGAGCAGGATCACTTTAGATGTAGTTATCTAGCCCATTCTCCTACTTACTACATGATCTCTCCTCTTCAAATTAGATCTTAACCACAGAAAATTTCTCATCAATTGTCCTAGCAAACAGGCAAAGTCTCCCAGTAGCTTGAAGAGAAGCAACTGATGCAAGGGGGTACAAGAAAGATGAATAATCTTAATATGACCACCTAGACTGAGAAGAGATCTCTTCCACTCATTCAACTACTTACAAACCTTCGGGACAAGTGGATCTTAAAGATCTCAAATCACTACCGAGAGGAACACCTAAACAGGAGATGTGCTAACTATCCTTTACACATCTCACCAAGATGCAATGCATCTAAGACACTATCTTAAATACAAAGGCAAAAGATTTTAGTTTTTACACATGCTGGAAACAACTTTAGGCCCCTAAGCTTTAAAGTTCTTTTAAGGCATCTATCTTTCAATAAAAGAGGCCCTTTTGGTAACTTGAAAAGTTTGACCCGGGCAAATCCTACATGGCTGTTGAACGCATATGTGGCATTTCCACATCATAAAAATTGATGACATGAAATTTTCATGTCAAAAAAATGATATGCAATATCCACTTAATCAAAATTTATATACATACAAAAAAAAAAGATAAAACAACAACAACAACAATAAAATTTAGAAAATTTTAAATGTAAAAAAATTGGGAAAAGGAAAAAAATGAATAAATGATTTTTTTCCTTCACCCATAAGTACTACTCTTTGCCAAACGACATTATGAGCGTCTTTCAAAGGTCAAGGACAAGGTTTGTGCCACAATTCAAAGGCTAAGAAGGGACTTGACCCCTTTCAAAAATTGATGGCTACAAAAAGGGAACATTTTCTAAATCCAGCCTATTGTCCAAAAGGAGTAACTTCCTATCATTTCAAAGTCAATATCATAAAGACAAATGTATAATTTATACGCCGTCATAGGAAATGCCCAAAGAAAACAATAAAGGTAATAAAATATTAGTAAACCAAGGGATTGTCAAGTTGGCTTGACTACGCTGAGCATAGCCTATTCAATTGTTGAAACTATGAGTAGTAAAAATATTCAGCACAAAAATACATTATTCCCTCAGCAAATCACCAAAGGCAAAGAAAGCTGCAAACATAACATATGTATCAGAGTATAAAGTTCAAGATATCCAAGAAAAATACACAGCATCCAAATTTTAAAAAAAATAATAATAATAATATCTAAGCAAACATATCAGAATATAGAAATAGCACTATGAACTGTTGGAGTTGAATCCCGATTTTTAAAAATATTTGATGGGCAAAGATTTTTATCGGTAGCTAAGTTTCTCCATTTTCTTTTTTTTTGGGGGGGGGAGCTTGCTAAGTTTTTTAATTGAGAATATTCCTTAGGTAACTTTTTACAGATTCTATTACTTGAGAAATGCAACTCCATGCAACCTGTGGAGAGTATAAGAAACAACTCTATGCTGCAGAAACTTTAAGAAACTATATCATTCTTCTCTGGTTGATATAGAGGATAAAGAGTATTTTTTGGGATCTATTTGAGGGTGTAAGGGGTATTTGAGTTTGAGCATGGGAACTCAAACTAGATTATTATTTATTGTACTAGAATTTTTCTAGAACACTAGAAAAAGGAAACAGGGTATCTCCGTGGACATGGGCAAAGAGTACCAACTACCAAACCACATAAGATTTTTTTTTCACATTATTCATGTTTGGTTTTGTGCATATTGTGTTTGTGACATTTTCTCGGTTTCAGGTTTATTTCCAACAATAACCTATAAAGATATACAAAAGTAATCTTCATTCAACACTGTCATATTAGAAAAAGCAGTAACAAGATTTAGGCTGGTTCTGCTCTAAACATACCGATGTGTATTTTGTCCACAGTTGTAAAACAAGGCAAGACTCTGGCTAAATTCAAGCAAAAGTACTTGCTACTGTAAGATAATGTTGCAATAAACTCACAAACCTGAGGTATGATAGTCTGAATTTCTTCTGGAACAGCTTGCATGACCTTTTTACGTAATTGTGGATCCCCTCTTAATAGATCCATCTTATTTGCAACCACGACCAGCCCCCGTCCTTCTTCTACTGCTTGTCTCGCTATTACAACTTCACCATGCTTCATGCTACTTCTAGAATTAGCAATCTACAATTTCATCACATGCCGAACAGATAAAGTAACTAAGATATCATATTGGTAGGCATAACAAAATGAAGCACTTGATGAATTTTGAGTATATTTTGTTGGTGTGTGAAACTGGTGGATAACCCTAACAAAAGATTCACAGCAATGAACTCCTAAGGAATGAACCAGGGATGTCGCTTGTCCACAGGCAAGAAAGACAACAAGACTTGATGCAACGGAGAAGCTTAAGTATTCTAATACAAGGATTTCAACTTTGCAGACAGAATGGGGAGCTCTATCATGTTATCTTAAAATGCAGGGGCAGATTTTGAGTGCTAGGACATATGGTCCTGCTGAAATTACGATGAGAGAGTCATACAAGGAACCAGCATAGGTTTTACTGACTCGGAGTAATAGAAATCAGTTTTCAGACAAAAGAAAGAGGGAGAGAATTAGTTTTCAGCAGGATCATTAAAAGCGCATTAGCTTCTTCTGAAAGCAATTTGTAGATTTTTTTTTCTTCTACAATTTCAATACTCTAAAAATCATGAGAGAACATCCACAGTGAATTTTCAAAGGTCTTTTGCTTGTTTGATACCATCAACAAGTGCCATACAAGTATCAACTTGTTTTTGGTTTCAGAGAAATGGAAATAAAATTTATTCGTGCTGTCAAAGACCTTTCGCTAGGCATATTACAAATCAAAGGCTTGCAAAAGAAAAAATCTCATCTGAATTTGGAACATGTAAACTGATACTTTATTTTTATAAAAATGTAGATTAGCAGTTGAATAGTTCTGAGGCTTGCAGCTTTGTGTCCAGAGAGCTAAAGCATTTATGGGGGAAAAAGTTGGGGATATTAAAGGCTAGCAAGCAACAAGCAACAAACCTCTTCCGCATCAAGGACCAAAGCAACTACATGAGCCCTCATAAGATTCTTTCTTGACTGCATGATGCTCAAGGATGAAGGCCCTTTCTCCTCCAGTTTTGTCCTTTGCAACCAACCAGCAGTGTCAACCTAAAGAAAAAAACCATCAGCAGAATCATACAACCAATTGGAGCTTAAATTGATGGAGAAGGGTGTGCTTATTATGTTATATCTAAACACTTCCCCCTAACATGTGGGACTAAGGTCCTAAACACATAATGTAGTACATGAGGTCGAAGGGTCCGGCAAGTTTTGAACTAAAAACATTTTGCTCTTATATCATATCTAACAACTAATTTACCAAAAAGATTTGAGCCTAAGTTGACAAAGAACAATGTTTATTATTTGTTATCTTAACAAATAGCAAAATTTGTACAAATAAAAGCTTACAAGATTTAATGATTAGCAGAACACAAACAACCAGGAGATGACTGTAAATTCCACAATATGATAGACAGCATAAGCAACACTTCCACACTATGACACCAAGATCTTGAACTTTTATGCAAAGATGTTGGCTATCACTCAGTTGCATGGATAGCCATATATTTACCAATTTAAGAATTGCAAAGAACTTCACTCTACATTCAAACTCCAATAACAATAGGCAAAAGATTAACAAATAGAGAGAGCAAACAAAGAAGCAAAGGCCAGATTCTTTAAACGTGATATAGGCCAGAATGCAACAGAAATGTTGACAACCTCCAGTACACCTAAAACTAGGTTTATGAAATGTCATCGCAAAAAGTAATGAGAACAACAATTTGTCCAAATTTTCAGCAGCCTGTATACCAAAGAATGCACCAAGGGATTTTCTGGAGCAAATTGGACGAGGTGGACAACCAGGAGAGGATCTCTGAAAGTGTAGCTACCTATTCCAATCCCATTCCTTGTGCTTCATTTCTTCCTACACTCACTAACCCAATATCAAGATTTTATGCAAAGAGGCCCCACATGTGGTACTACAATATTCTAAACCTCAAATGCATCAACCTACAAGCTATCCATTATATGCACCATTAGTCAACAACTAAAATGTCCCAAGGATAACCAAATCCCTTAAAAATCAAAAAGTCTCACGGTGCTCAAAGCCGACCACCAAACGTGGAGAGTCCAGATATGCGGTGTGGAGAGAATAGTTACTAGAATCACTCTATCGTCTATCAGTCTACAATCCAAATCATGCAAACCAATACAATATACTTCTGCACTCAAAATTTAGTCTAGGTTTCAACAAACAATATTTTAGTCAAAATAATAATTACAATATTCAATCGTTGTTCTTTTCTTTTATTTGTTTTAGTACTAGTTACGATCTACTTTACATACACCTAACAATAAACACAATAAAAACATATGAAGGGCTTAATATAAGCAAACTAACCTCAAATAACAGCCCAAGCATTAACCAAGCCCATCTCCCACGTAAAATGTACCAGGGTACATAATGTACCAGGGTACATAATGTACCACATTCCTGAACCAGTAACTTACACCATATTGTATGGTACCATAATCTAGGTAACATTGGTATAGACAGCATTACCTCCTCTTCTTAAGAAGAGATTTCTTCTAAAATTTGAACTAAAGACTTCAAGTAAAGACACGAGCAACTTTTACCAGTGAGCTAATTATGCCCATAAGTCCCGAGTGTTCGACCTAAATACCTTACAAATGACATTTCTTCCCATTCCAACTGGAATTGAATTTGATGCAAATAAACACCCAATCAATAATTTTTTTTCCAATTATGTCCCCTGATCTAGATCTGCAGAGTTGACTTGGAGAACAAGATCAACAAAATAAATGAAGCAACCAGTGAGTCCCTTATTTACTTTTTGCTAATCCATAGGGAGAGTGTTCACTCTATAGAAAATAATGTACATGGAGCTGCAACTCAAAAGACTCGATTTTGAAATATGCATGAAAGAGAATCAAATACTCCTATAAATAAACATCAAGTTCTAAATGAAAGTCAAGTAGACTCAGGAAATGAAAAAGAGAACTATCTAGAAGAAATGCTTACCAGATAAACAGTTCTCCCTTGAAACTGAAAATGAGCTCTAACCGAATCTCTCGTCAAACCAGCCTCTGGCCCGACCAAAACACGCTCTTCTTGTAGCAAAGTGTTCAACAATGTTGACTTTCCAACATTGGGCCGCCCCACTATTGCTAACTGCAATGGCAACTTTGATTCCTCGTCACCAGGGGAGTTTCTTTTCAGTTTTTCTTGATCTAGGATAAGTTGAAAACAGAATTTAAGTTAAAGAAAGATGGGATAACAGCATTATTAGTTTGTATGAAATAAATTCAAGAAATATGTCTTTCCAACTTTCTTACATTTGGGTGCTCTATAGCCTTGTCAATGAAAAATATCCTCCAATATTCAATAATACATAGCAAATGCTAGAAAATATATTGTTTTTTTACACATCAAGAGCCTGTTTCGGGTTCCCTGGACTTCAGCAAAGAGTTCTTGTTGGTGAATCCCAATTACAATAAACTTGAAAATATTTAGTGTTTCACCTGAACAAGGCATTCTAAAGAGAAATGTATATTAACAGACTATTTTATGCAGAAAATACTTTCCTTGTAGAATGTCCAGTCCTCAGCCCATAATGACCTGACAGGCTGAGCTATATGGGGGCCTTAGATCGATGTGTTAAAGAGTCCAAATGTACTCTTCTCCAACCCCCTTTAGGATTCTCATGCATATGCACAGGGTTAAGTCCATATTATATAGTTTCCGTAAGAGAGAAAAACAAAATTATTTCAAATGTCTTCCTTAAGTCATGACGAAGTCAGTACATCAGCATTCTGACCTGCCTATGCCCAAAATGATAAGCAAAAAATCCCATGCTTTCTTATTTTTTAATCATCAGGGCACGTTTTATACAGATATCTGATAGGTTCTAAATCAAGGAAACTATACTTGATTTAAGAGGCAACATATCCATAAAGAAGCTACAGATTGCACAGTATCCTTCCCCCTAATTTCCATTTAAGCATACATGGTCTTCACACACTTGTAAGTTATAACTAAGGAGCAGATTGTATTACTTAGTCCATTAATTCTGTATTTCACATGGAAAAATGTCTAATTTGGAAGAGGTATTTATTTAAACAGCAGGCAGCAAAGTTTCTGAAGTCAATTATAGCTCTTTCTTTACACATGTACATCTCACTAGCATACAACTACATAATTGCATTGCCATTATAAGAAACAAAGAAACAACAACAATAACAACAACAACAACAACAACAACAACAATAACAATAATAATAATAAAGTAATAATAAGAGTTAAGCAAATACCTCAAATATATGTTTTGAGATAAAATCAGAACGAAAATTCTAATTACTATCTTAGAATAGGTTTTATTACATACCATTTAAGACTTTTAGGGCGTATTCCTCAAGCAAAGGCTGTAGAGCTTCATAAAGTTCAGCCATACCCAATCCAGTTTCGGCAGATATAGCTATTGGATCCCCAAATCCTAATTTATGGGCTTCAGCAGCTGCTGCCATAAGCGAGCCAGCACTATCATCAAGTGACTCACATTTATTCATCACCAAGATAGTCTTGATACCAGGTGCATGCCTTCGCAACCATTTTCCAACCTCTAAATCCATGGGTTGCAACCCAGCTCTAATCTCAAAGGAAGAATGAAACGCTTAATGGATATACTCCAAAGAGACCAAGACACCAAAATCAAGTGAAGTCAAGAAAATGCCCAAACGCAAACAATTATGACATTTGTTCCGATCATATGCAAAGAATATCAAGCATAGAATAATTATCTCTATCTAGAATTCATGTTAAACTGCAAGGGAAGCATACTTCCAATGGTTTATTTCATGACTCATAAATTACTCAATTTGTGCATGAGGGAAGTCATTTAAGCTACTGATATTCATTACAAAGTTAAAAGGTATGAACCAACTGACCTCACATCTATCAGAAAAACAGCAAATTGCGACCTTGATAGCACATTTGCAGTCATTTCTGCAGTTCTTTGAAGAATAGAACCAGAAGTTGCCGCAGTTTCCAGTCCAGCAGAGTCCAGAACCTTAAAACGTAGATCACTCAATTTTGCAATGCCTTCACGAACATCCCGAGTCACATGATCATCAGGAGTATTGTATACAAGAGCCTCCCTTCTCCGAATCAAACTAAAATGGCATCAAAAGGAAATAAGGGAAACGAAGTATAAATGTATGAATTGGAGAGACATCTTAAACATGATATCACAGTTGTAATGAATTCCAACAGTTAAGGAACAACTTCATCTGAAGTCCAACCGGTTAAATAGAGCAGATTTTCCCACATTGGGACGGCCAACAATTATCACAGTAGGCAGCAGGTCAATGTCCATTTTGGTGAAATCCACTTCCTTCAACATTTCCTGATCAGAATTGTCATCATCACACAGAGAAGAGCCCGGAAATGCATCTTCTGATCCACTTCCTGGCCCACAAAATCGAGCACTTGGTTGAACATGAATAGCATATGGAAGTTGGCAGGGCTTCCATCTCAGTATTGCTCTTCCACTGGAACCATTTATACAAGTAAATCTGGATAGAACCCCTGGAAACCAATAACCAAATGCTATCATTTCAAAAATAAATTAGACAACTCGTACTTTGGCAATGCAAACACCCAAATACAAATTTATTAATACATAGATACCCCGCCCCCCCCCCCAAAAAAGGATAACAGGAAGAACATCTTATGCACACGTGTAACCACCACACAACATGTACATAGGTTATTTAAAAACCAATAATGCCAGAGACACCAAATGGACCAAATCCTACCCGGCAGTCCAACTGAGCAAGTTTTAAAAATTTTTCTGCTTGATTTGAAAGGTATTTTTGACCTATTGAAATTCTGGACCTTTGATCCCTATTCATTTGGATGCAGCATTAATCTTTAAAAATTTATACTTATTATAAGTAAAATCTAGAATTAACGTGTTGTGTCTAATGGACTTGTGAGACAGAAACACTGCCATAACATAGGACAACATCATGGGTGTGGCTTATGAATTGCAACTGAAGATAGAATAGGCAGAAAACAAAAAGGCATAGCATAAGCAATAATCAAATATTTCAATGATTTTGATTAATTACCTGATGCAGCCCTAAAATGACGATAACTTGAATGGAAATGGAAAGAATTTATGAAGCAGCTGGGTCGAGCAAGAAGAAGGCGGTAACGGTGATTGAACCCCGTTTCGGTGCAAAGCTTTCGAAGCCATGAAAGAGCCATCCACACACAAAAGAGAGGTTTTCCTTCCTTCCTTTCTTTCTGTCTTTCTTTCTTCTTCAAATCCAAAATTTACATGTTTTTGAAGTAGAGAGAAAAGCTAGGGCAACACTAGAGAGAGAAACAGATAAATTCTACAGTCAGTCGTTGCTTTAGTTGGGAATCGTGGTCGAAGACGTGTGATGGCTTAGTTGAAGGGAGAGGGGGAAAGAGAGGGGCGGGAATCAGACGAAAACCTAGTTGAGGTGCAACCGTTGCATTTATAAACGTTTTTGAGTTAGTTTGGTTGGCCTCTTTGGGGCGGGACAGGTCGGAGCCGGAGCCGGAGCCGGAGCCGGAGCCGGTCAACTCTTGGTGGTCCTTATTTGGGGAGTTTTTTTTCCGATTTAATCTCAAAAATCAAAAAAAAAATTAAAATAACACCCTTCAAAAAATATTTCCAAATTTAACACACTCATGTCATGACTTTAAATCACGATATTTACTGTTCATTGAATAGTATGTACTATTCAATAAATAGTGTCATATCGTGACTTTAAGTCACGACATGTATAATACCATGTCGTGACTTAAAGTTACGACATGAAATCGTAATAAACAGTGTCATATCGTGATTTGAATTCGTGACATGACACTGTTCAATAAACAGTACATATCGTGATTTCAAGTTACAACATATGTGTATCAGTTTTGAAAATATTATTTGAAAAGTGTTAATTTAAAATTTTTTTGAAAAAATAAGATTATATATGTACAAAGCTCCTTATTTGGGATTAGACTTCTATTACTGGATTTTGATTTTTTTTTAATTAAGTATATAAATTGGTTGTTATATTATTTAGTTTACTTAATACATGGTATTGATTAATTAGTATATGTAATTCATAATACAAAATTAAATAATTAAGGAGTTAATAATATATTTTATTTACTTAAACTTAATTACAGGTATTACATAAAAAGACGACAAGTAAAAATATATAAAAATATGAAAAAAAAAAAATATATTATAATTTTTTAATTTTGAAAATAATATGATATTTATTTTAGAGCAAAACTCTATGTAAAATTAATTGAAGTTTAAATATCGGATAATATCGAAATTAAAATAAATATATTCTAAATAAGTGTCCCTGCCTTTATACCCTATGGGTTTATTAACCTGTCATTGCATGCATATTTCATGCGTCCGATGATAATGTAGATACTTGTCGACTATGGACTATGGTGTATGGAAACTTTTCGATGATAATATTTTTTTATTTCAAAAATATTTTTCATTTTTGAAATATTTTAATATATTAAATTAATTTATTATTTACATAAAAATTTTTATATTTTTTATAATTATACATTTTTTTCCATATTCAATAAATTATTTATTTAATTAATTATAGTTTTTATTTTTTTATATTAATTGTCTTATGATTAATGATTATATTTTTTTATCATTTTAGATTTTTGTTATAAAATATGATTATTCTATTATTTTTTATAAAATAATTAATATTTATATAAAAATCTTTATATTTTTTATATTTACGTATTTGTTCATATTTCTGTTTTCTATACTTTTACAAATTATCATTTTGTCATACCATTTCTGTTCATATGTAAGTTGGAATAAAAGAGAATAAGTTGGAATGAAAGAGAAGATTTAGATGCAAAATAAAGGTGAGAATTTTGCATTGTCTACACAAGAGAAGTCATAGAACAGCTCAGATTCAAAGAAGACCGTATCATTTATCTTTTATCATTATATTTTATTATTTTAATTAAATACATATTTCATCATTAATATTATGTTTTCAATTTATTGATTCCGTTGTCAAAATATATTTTTGAAAAATATATTTTAGAAATAAATCTAAACCCTTGTCGTTAATTGGAGATGATTTACCTTGACCATCGAGTGATGTCCTAACACCGAACATGGCATGTAAAGTAATTTATCAAAATATACTATAAAATGGAAATTGGTAGTGTATAACTATATATAATTCATGTACTCTTAATTTTGTAAATATATAAATAAATTTACAAAATCGGAACAATATGATTTAATATATTATGAGTGAATATTTTTATGAATCAAAAGTTTCGTATGAATATGTGTTATTGGTTAGTTGAGATATACATATACAATATATAATTTATACTAATTGTGTTAGATATCATCCTGTTGGGTTGTCCTATTTTTTTTATTCGGATATGACTTTGTATCATATCAGATATTTTTAAAACTTCTATAATAATATTGGCTATGGATAAAACTAAGACATACTAGAATGTCTTCTTTTTGATCGGGAGATTTAATGATATTAAATAATTAATGAAAATAATAATACATTTGATTTGTTTGACCTCAAGAACACGTATCATGTAGATTGTCTGTATATAAAAAAAATGTAAATCCAGCATAAAGCAAAAAATAATTTTTTGTTTTTTTCTATAAATAATATAATACTTATTTTAGAATATAATTCTAATTATTCAATGAAATCAATTAGAATTAAAATAATTTTGATATAACTACTTGACTAGCTGATTATATTATAATTATTTTGTAATTAGAACACTAGTTTAAGACTTTTAATCTCTCTTTAGAGTTAATTATTCTTTTATTCTAATTAAAAACAATCGAGAGACTTGGAAGTTAAAAAGAAAAGTGAAATAAGGGCTTCGTTGGTTGGTGAAGATATGACATGATTGAGCCTCAATCAGATTGACAGAAGGTTTACCGACTACAACCACAACGATGGTGTCACGATGGATCTTTTTTGGCACAAATAAGATGAAACTCTGAATCATTTGGCATGAATAAGATGGAATAGTAGATAATGGAGTTTTAGGGTATTAGGGTGTTAGGGTGTTAGTAGAATGAGAGGGTAGAGAGAGACCTTGCGGGATCCAGATGTTGAAGAGACGATGGTTGGTGTGTGGCTCCACACAACATGCAAGAGAGGAAAAGAGAGAAATGCATTGTTTAATCGATAGACAGTTGAGTTAGTGAAATATGGTGTTAGGTTCTTTAATCAAGTTTTTGAATTCGACTCACGATTTGGATATGAAAAAAAATACGTTGAGAGAGTAGCCCCCTTAAATGGATCATGACAAGTCAAAAACTAGATCAGTCAGAATATGACTCAAAATACCGATCAGTATAATAAAAAAAAAAAAGAAATGCATTGTTTAGGGAAAGAGAGAGGGCTGCGTTTTTGGAATGCAGAGAGAGAAAGAGAAATGTGTGGTATTTTTAATAATGCTTTTAAAAGTGAATTAATAAATAACTCGATCAACCTATCAGTTCATTGGTTCATTATCAGATCGATCGGACCATTTTACAAATCAGACGTTATCACTACGATATATATATAATTTGTATATTATATATTTTAAAATAAAATAAAATTCATATATTTTTATAAAAAATGAATTTGTTCTATCAGCAATTCATGAATATGAGTTACAGATACCTTTTTTTGCATCGATTTCAATAGTTTATCAGTTTTATCGCTTTTAAATGATTTTGATTGAATTTGATTTTATTCGATTTAATAGTAAAAATTGAATCAAACTATAAAATGATTTCCGGTGGAACTAGTCAAATCAATTCGGTTTTAAAAACATTGATTTTTAGAAAAGATCAACGGCCGTGATTTAAGCTTACGAGTGTGGTGTGTGGTGATCCAAGAAACAATGACTAACATGCAATTTTGAATTTTAATAATTAAAAAACCTACATTAAACAAATACAATTCTGATTTGATGCCAAAAAATTTAAATAAATTTTTATAATTCACATTTAAATTAATAAAACTCTTATTGAAATTAAATGTTTATGGTTTTATTTATAAAATGATTTTAACGTTTCGAGGATCAAGAAATAAAATATTTGGTAGAAAAATAATTTTAAAAATTTTGAAACGAAATTTAAAGTTTAGACAATAATTTAAATTTTCAGAAATAAAATCTAAATTAAAATAATTCTTGCATACAAAATGATAAATTGGGGTTTTTCAAAATTATTTAACAAGTGGGGTTGTTAGATACATGATATTTACAAATAGATGAACCTACAATCGTATGTTTTTTTTCGGTTGTTATTGACTTAATTTTTACATTGTTGTCTAAGATTATTATTTGTTTTTTTCGTCATTGAGAGAGGAAAAAGAAAAAGAGTAGACTTCCCAATTTAGGAAAACGACGATTAATACGATTCGAATCAAAATTCAATAAAATTTAATTTCATATTAATTTAAAATCAACATATAAATTGTCTTCCTAATAAACGTGAGAAAATCTCACGTATCAATCTTTAGGCAAAAGATTCTTGAATCAATGAATAATCACATATAATGATTTATAACATGTATTTATACTACATTTTATACAACCCGTTGAACTTCGATGGGATTTAACACCCATTTTGGCTAATAATCATCATAAATTCCTAATAAGCATGAGCAAATCTCACAAATTCAATAGAATTTTAGATCATTGTTGCTTCATTTAACTATAATCATTTTTTTGAACACTCTATTATCTTTACCTAGAAACTCAACTACGATATCAAAGCATTTATCGTAACAAGCAAAATTAAAAAAAATCCAAGATTAAGAAACAAGTATTAACAATTTCTTTTATACAAATTCATAGCAACTATTTTCTGAAAAATATGCCCGAATGATATAAGTTACATCAAATACATCACGATTTCTTAGTATTTTGCTAAAACTGTAGTGATGAGCTCGTTAAAATAAAATTATAAACATATCGATAATTTTTTTTTATTCAAATTCATCGCAACTATTTTTCAAATAATATAATCAGATGATCTAGTTATAGTAAAAATATTATAATTTCTTAGTATTTTATTGGGGTCGTGATGACAGAATCATTCTTAAAAAATCATCATTAATAAGTATATATTTTTTATTTATACAAATTTATTGTAATTATTTTTAAAACATTCAATCATAACATATGTATTGTGATTTTTTAATATTTTGTAGAAAAATCTGATTCAAATAGAATATTTTGCAATCACATTAAGATGCAAAAAGACTCGAGTGAAATTCCAAAAACAACCTCTGGATTGCGTATGCACAACAAACTGGACCCATATCTAATTAAAACGGCAATAATTTTTTTTTTTTTGATTATACAAAAATTTGAACCACCGCTGAACTGTTCCTTTGAACCTAATTAAAACGGCAATAATATATAAAGAAGAGGAAGCCCAAGCAGAAGACAAAAACCCTTCCTTCCGTATACCTGCCCCTGTTTTCTCTTTCCTCTTTTCTCTCTCCTCTCTCCTCTCTCTCTCTCTCTCCTCTGTTCGTTCCCTTTTTTCTCTTCCATTCCATGTTCTGTACCCATTTATTAATCCAATCCAAAAGAGATCATATCGCAATTTCACAAATTCGAAGCACATAGAAACAACATTGGGAACCACATGGAGTAGCATTGAGGAAACCCTAGGTTGTCCTACGAGTCAAATTCCTCTGTTACCGTCTGGAGAATTCGTTTCACTAGCTCATTTGTAGGTTCAATTGCTTCTTAATATTCACAAATTTTATGAGTTAATGCAACTTCTAGTTAAGGTTTTCTTTTTCTTCGTATGCTTCAATTGGTTTCTTGAGCAAAATAATGATTGTTGTGTCTTTTTTGGTGGGTTTTAGGTTTTTTGAATTAGGATTGAAATTGGAGATAGAAAGGTTGTAATGGAGGGAATGCAACATCCTCTTCCGAGAACGGTGGAGGAAGTCTTCAGCGACTTCAGAGGCCGAAGGGCTGGCTTGATTAAGGCTCTCACCTCCGGTTTATCTCCCTCTCTCTCTCTCTCTGTCTCTCTCTCTTCCTCCCTTCTTTCACAATTACGTTAAATTCTTTTTCTCATTTTGGATTGTGTTTTTGTCTTTGGTGTTGCTGCAGAAGTTGATAAATTTTACCAGCTGTGCGATCCTGGTGAGTTCCATCTTCTGCCTTTTGCTTTAGAATGCATTTCCTTTTCTTCTGTACAATTAGTTTCTTTGACACTGTTCTTGTTTTCTTCATAAGTGTGGTTTATAGCAACACTTCTAGAGAAATTGTTACATTATCCTTACGCAGATGCCGCCATAACTCTATAAGTTATAATAGTGTATAATTTTCATAATTCTTCTGTGTCAGCATGTCTGTGCGTCGTTTGGTTGACCTCATGGCCACTGTTGCGGGAACACGGCGAAATTTTTCTTTCTTTCTTTCATTTGGGTCTAGAATATCTTGTTCTTGTACTATGTTTTGGTTGTGTTTTAGAAACAAAATGTGGCTTATTCACCATTTCTTGGATCACTTATATGCCTTTCAGTTCATACATGGTTTATTCTGTAAGTTTGCTAACTGAGATATGATGTTACAAGTGCAAGATTATAATGGTTAGATTGCATAGCATACTCAAGACTAGATAGTCTACCATCTACCACTTTATAGTAGTGGATGAGAAAGCTCTTACATTCATCTTTTAGATAAATGGGAGCCATTAAGGTGATATATCGACCAGGATGAGGCATTTTTGTTTTCTGGGAGGCCTTGAAACTGGCCTATATGTGTGACTGCTAAAAGTTTCTTCTACTTACTATTGGAGCTTTGGGAAAGGTAGGGCCAGTTATATTATCTATATTCACGTAGTTTGGGAGCAATATTGAAGGTTGAACATAGAGCTTTGTTGTCGCATTTCTGCTGTACATTTTACTTACTTATACATAATTATGTGCGAGTGTAATTGCTGTCATAATTAACATAGCTCCAGCTTGTTGTGTAGCATTTACTTCTGTATCTTGCTCAAATAATATGTTTATGGGTGTGTTAGCTTTGCATGTTTGTTCGCTAGTTTCTCATAAGTTCAATTATAAGCTATTGAGGAAGTATTTTTACAAATTTTTCAAGTTTAGTTATGGAGACTTAAACTTGTGGAAGTACTTGGTGGGTGCATGCTATATATTGGTTAGCGATACATCCTTGTGCTTTTTGGTTCTTAAGATATGTGTGGTAGGAGGATAAAGGAGGTATTATCCGGTGGAAATGTATGCCCCTTTTAAGAGTGTTTTGTTAGCAAACTTTGCCCAAAAAATTTTCACGTGGAGCAGTAAATATGTTATGGAACCTAATATTACTGCTACATCTGATAAGTTTTAAGGCAATAAACATTGCTGCATGTGTTAGGACTAATTATTTTATTTTATTCAGTTATCATTGTTGTCAGTTATTTATGTATCCCTATTATGTTAGTAAGTAGGAAGCAGCAATAACTGCTCTAAATTGCTGTAAACTCTCTCTATTTGTTTTTGCTGGAAGATTGAGTATGAAAGTATTTAGAATAGGTTTTCTTTTGGAGATCTAAGGGTTCTCCTTAACCCAGCAATAAGCCCTTAATTTCTAGCAAAATAGGCAAGAAAGGGAGAAAGAAGAAAGTGGACTTGTTCCTCAAGCAAGTTCTTGAATTCTCTAGACCTATGATTTGATCGTTGTCAAGAACATTACAAAATGTTACCCTAAAAAGTGGTGGGGTAAAAGGTGGGAAGGGGAATTATTTTAGGCCCAAAAAATTTTCAGCTTTTTAAGCTTCTAAAGCCCCTTTCTTTCAACTTGCTCTCTGTCCTTCCTCTGAACCAAAGAACCGAGCAAAAACCTAGAACTCCATTTGAGAAGAATTGATTTGCAAACTGAAGCTTTCAACTAGCTCTCTGTCCTTTCTCTGAACCAAAGAACCGAGGCAAAAACCTATAACTCCATTTGAGAACAATCGATTTACAAACTCAAGCAATCTGATTAGGATGTGAATGATTCTCTCTCTTTTCTTCCTCTTTAGTTTCCGGTTACTCGATGCTACAAAAATTGAAAATCGTTTTCACTTTAAAAAAAGAGAGTTATTGGTGAATTGAGATTATTAAAGTTTTGAGACTAGATTTAGATTTTTATTCATGGAATTTTTCTAGATTTAGGGTTTTATTTGCGCCTATGATGTGTTGCTGTGTTAGTTTTTCTTCATGTTTGTGTTTTGAGAGAGAGAGAGAGAGAGAGAGAGAGAGAGAGAGAGAGAGATATTGTTTGCCAAGATTCTCAAATCGAATTCTGGATCATTTTTTCTTCCATGGCTGAAGATAGAGAGAGAAGACGGAGAAAGAATAGTTCAGTTGATTTGGACTAAAAATATAAAATTTGTTTCATTTTTTTAAATAAAATCAATTTGCAAAATTTAATTGTTGCATTTGAATTTTGAAAGAACTAAATAACTTATAGTAGTCAAAGCACAAACAATGTAACTAATGATCAGAATTTTATTTTTTCTTTTGGTGCTATATTATTGATGAAGAATACTATTAACATAATCTAATTTTCTTTAGGTAGTCCAATAAAAGATATTGATGCTTAACACTGTATAAGAGAGAGATATCACATCATAAATGTATTTCTGGACATCTTAAAGTTTTTTTTTTTAATTTATTTTATTACACCAAACAAGCATAAAATTGGAGGGGTTAAAAAGTTATTTCTGTATTTTTAAATCCTACCACACTTAGGAATAGGTGAAATGTTATGGAAGTAGTTATTTTTCCTTGTAATTTTCATCTTTAAAACCTTTCCCTTCTGCCACATGTCCTTAGGGTGTTAAGGATGACTTATTGAATATTGGAAAAAGAGATGTGGGCTTCGAGGGATTTTTGGGTGCGTATATAATAATATATTCTTTCACCATTTGTAAATTTTGTAGATCTAGACTTCAAAATTCTGGGTTGTCTATGTTTTATTAATGTTCTTGATGGTATTATTTCTGTAGTTGGCTCTCTGTGTGCTTTTAGTGCAAATGTCCTTTTATTTATAAGACAGCCAGCATGTCAGTAGGATATTTAAAATTTCTAATGACAATATTTTGCAGTTGCCTTTTTCCTTCCCCTATTTGTTCGTTTTTGTTCCGACATATCAAGAGTTATTTGATGCTATCAAGCCTTTCGGTTTCTTGCACTTGACTGGGGATTTTGTGACATCAACCTACAGTACCCTGCTTGATTATGGATGGTTGTTTTGTCCTAATTATTGGTGAAAAAGTATAGGAATGTGACACCGCAATCCTCTCTGTTTTAAATTTCTGTTCCTAAGACGTTGTTGATTAATCTTAAGTTTTGGTGTTCATTCCATTGTATGATTTTGATGGCTGTATAAGCTTTCTTATCCTTGTAACTTTTTATATTACGTTTGTCTCTGCTTCCATAGTGAAACTACTTATATGTTGTATTTTTCTATTTATTTCCTTGGCATGGCAGATGTTACAGTTTTTTCTTGACAAATTCTTAAGAATATGCTGTTATGCGTACAGAGAAGGAGAACCTTTGTCTATATGGATATCCTAATGAGACATGGGAAGTTAACTTGCCTGTTGAGGAGGTGCCTCCTGAGCTTCCTGAGCCAGCACTTGGTATAAATTTTGCTAGGGATGGTATGCAAGAGAAGGATTGGCTGTCACTGGTTGCAGTTCATAGTGACTCATGGTTGCTTGCAGTGGCATTTTATTTTGGTGCACGCTTTGGCTTTGGCAAGAATGACAGGTTTTTCATTTTTCCCGGGCATTTACTTCAAATTATTTGATCCTGCCCTTTCTATATCTATTTCCTTTGATGAACCTTAAAATTTGTGTTGGAGCGAATGAGCTCTAGACTCCTGGGATGCTATTCCAATTCTGAATCATTGAGAGGCATATGCTTCATTAGTTTAGCCTAACATATATACTTGGCCAGCTAAAAGCTATGCTTTTATATCATTTGATCTAATGATTTGCAAAAAGCTCCTTGCTGTTAGCATTCCCCTTTGTCCTAGGTCTAAAACACATAATTTTAATGTTTCTCTTGTTATAGATGTGTTTGATATGAGCCTTAATATAGGATCTAGTCAACGGATACTTTGCAGGGAATTCTTTTTCCCTTGCTAGTGTTTTCCCTCTGTTAGACTTTAGGTTTGACAGCTGGGAGCTCCTAGCAAGTTTCCTACTACACTTCTTTTATGAGAATTAGACTTACTTTTTTATTGATCATACTCCCTTCATACTTCCTTTAAATATGGATAATTAGGGTTTACAATAAAATAGAATTTTTACTAAAACCAAATCCCTAAAATCATTCCTAATATGATGGATTCCCAAAACGAAGGTAACTACTAATATAAAAAAAAATATATGTCTATCAATTAAAATAAGAAACTACTATTTTTCCTAGAGTCATTCGTTCTTACTAATTCCCAACTATTTTTCTAGAATAATTCTTTCCGATGATATGCATTGTGCATATTAGTGTTGCACACACACACACACATATATGGTCCAAGTTGTAAGTGTGTTGGTCAACTGAAGTAGGTGACCCTGGCAGTAAACCCGTTGGTCTGCCTGTTGAGGAAAGTCTATGCTGTAAATTGGTGGAAGGCAAAAAGACGCAGATTTGGTGATCTAATTGTTAATTGTGCTTCCGAGCATTGGAATCAACTCAGCAAAACAATTCCACAGTAAAAAATAAAATAAAAAAATAAAAAAAATTAAGAGATAGAGATTTTGTCAATAGTTTGTGCATACAAAAGTTTCAATGGGAGTATCTTAATAAAAAATTTTTACTTAACATTGAATGCAAATTTGTGAAAGTGATTTCAGAAAAGATGCTAAAATTATAGCATCCGGAAAGATTTTTGCAAGATGGAAAGCTATTTTTGAGTGTTTTTGATTTTGATATTGAATACATCAAAGGAGACTCAAAACTCATTGCATGATTTTCTTATCATGAGTTCTTGCAGAGTAGGCAATCATGCCTCCCAAGAATTGTATGCACATGTATTTGTTATTTCATACTTTTATGTTTTGTTTCACTTTTTTTTAAGTTTTTCTGCTGGCCTTTTACCTTTTCTAACAATTTCTCATTTTTCTTGGTTTGTTAAAATTGTTAGAACTAATACCTTTTGTACTCATGGTCCATTAAATCCTAACTTCTAGGTGTTTATATGGATTTGGGATTTTTAAACATGTTCCTGTAGACTGTTTCCACTGTTAATCATATTGTCTAATGGATGTACATATTTATACTCATATTCACGTAAATTTTGGTAAATAATGGTGGGGCAGACTGTTTTTTCTTGTACAGTATTTATAGGATGCCTAGAGTCTGTAGCTACTAGATAAAGCCACTTTATTCATTTGCTAAATACATATTACAAAGTTTCAACCCTTCAAATTGGAGTTGGGAATCAGCTTGAGTTTTATACACGCACACAACATGCTTCCTTTGGATGCACTCTGGAGAAGAAATTTCATCAATGCAACAGAAGCAATCAAAATAGGAAATTTAATTGCATTCTTCTTTTTTGTCTTGAAATCTAGACTCATGATTCAAAGTTGGATTGCAGTGGAGAAGAGATATTAATTGCCAGCCACTTATGGTTTTGTGGGTAGGTTAGTTGTTTTGAAGGTTAGCTTATGAATTTGTGTGTTGTAGCTCAGTTGCACTCCTGATGATGGCAACAAGAAATATGATCCCTTCCCTCCTCCCCACAATCAATTAGTGTTGGGTGGGGGGTTGGGTTTGGTTTGTAGGTGAGGAACAAAGAATTCCAGGATGGATGATGAAAAGTTGGATGCTCTGGACGAGGTGGACAAGCTTGAGTCTGAACACAATGAATCTTTATTTGTATCAGTGAGGAAGTATTTGTGCATTTTTGCATGATATCTTGAATGGATTCTTTATGTATTCTAAAATCTGTGGTAAGCATGACTAGCAGGAAAGCTAGAAACTAGTGCGAGTAATATGAGGAATATTTGGCTACGATGGGGCTTATTTTAAGATAACTGAAAAATGATGGGACAGTCATGAGAGGAGTTTTATGTTTGAAGATATTTTCTTATTGAATATTTGAGTGACTTAAGTGTATATTGGTTGAGAGTTTGCCAATTTTTACAGCTCTACTAGCTTCATTGTTTGATTTAAGAGGTCATGGCTAAATTTCTTTAACAGTAAGGATTGACACCAGCTACCTTTTTTGGCTATCTGTATGGGGTCAGGATTCTGTGACTTTGTTGAAGACTTTTCAGAATAGATTGGGTCTTGAACAAAAATGAAGGTGCTTTATATATTCTTAAAATAGGAAAGATCTTGATGGTTTTACAAGCCCATCCATTGCGTTAGGTGAGGTTTCATCTCCAGTGTAGAGCCGAATCCATTGCCAAAGCCTAGTCCTCCCTACCCAATGCTCACATCTAGTTAAGATGCTAGTGTATGGTGGATATGAGTTCTTTTACAGACTTGAAGGTCAATAGTGGAAGAGAAAATGAATACAAGAGAAGGGAAAGGGGGTGGGGGAGTAAGGATTACCAGGGATGTGTTGCTAGCCTTTTGTTTGACATTCAGTGGTTGAGAAGATGGAGATGCAGTAGGCGTGTTGAGAAAAAATGAAAAAAAATTAATTCATTGACGATACAAAACCTTGATGAACAGCATATTGTCAAGTTGAGAAGATGGAGATGCAGTTGGCATGTTGGGGAAAAAAAAATTCAGTGACAATACTGAACTTTGATCAAGGGCATATTGTCAAGTCTTACCATTACAGGGATAACTTCTTTGGATAAAGAGGTAATTTCTGGAAAAGATGAAGTATGCGAGTTCTGTTGGATGGGCTCAGACATAAGTTAATGTTTCCATCGAAGCATTGATTTTAGGTGTATCAAGTCTGATGGCTAGGGATTGAAAACAATTAAAACATTTAATTGGCCAGAATCTTCGTAGCTTTGGAAATTCTTTCAAAAAAAGTCTTTTGGGATCCAAGCCTTTGGTTTAGTGCATAAATTAGGAAGGCATCACTGGGTCTCATTGGTATGCTTGACACTCCTAGCACTCCTAGTGCTATATTTATATGGTTAGGCACTACTAAACGTTGCAATATTCTTGGTTTATTGCAGTTCATGAAGAATTCTTCGTCAAGAAATTTTCATAAGGAGGAGAATATTTGCAACAAGGGCATTTTGTTCCATCAATTATTTGTATTTGGGATTTGGTTATTCGTGTTCCTGACTTATGCTAGGTGGCTTTTGCCAATTGATGTGAGCTCTTTTCAGTTGCGAGAGTGCTCATAGGAGGAGGAGGAGGAATATGCAAATGATCAGATTTATATGGTAATGTGTAATATCTGTTTTGGCTTATCTGGACACGGATAGGGTGATTTTTTTTTTTAATTCAATAATATTAGGTCTAATTTGATGATATTTGAGTTGATATTCATCTAGAAACTGGTTTGGAAAATCTCCTGTCATTATAAGGTTCCACCTTGTGTTCTAAATGGCCTCAGTGATGATTGTGTTTTTCTTGTTTTGTATGATTGCTGCACGCTAGCACTCTTCCTGGTTGGGCGGGCATTGTTTACCAGTCTACATAGTTTTTATATTGCAGTTTGTTCATCTATTTTACATTTTTTTCTTTTCTGCTTTGTTACATAATTCATTTCCAAGTTCTATCTTCTGTTGCTTTTTCTTTAAGGCTAAGAATTTATTAGGGCTAGCTTAAACTTGTAAATCTTTCTATTGTAAGGTAAATAGGCTGATGGCTCAGTTCCAAGAATTGAAAATTCAAGAGTTCACCGGGAGATAGGATTTTTTTTTTGGGGTTCTAATTCTAACCTTAACGAATTGTCATTTGACAGGAAGAAACTCTTTGGGATGATAAATGATCTCCCAACAATTTTTGAGGTGGTCACTGGGAATATTAAGCATGGAAAAGACCAATCAGGCGATCATAACAACAGCAGCAGCAAAAGCAAATCTGGTCAAAAAGTATTGAAGTTAATTATATCATATGAATGCATTTCCTTTCACTATTTCCCTTATCATGTCCTAAGGTCTCCTCTTTGCTTACTTCTCAGCAGTCTCGGCAGTCTGAATCCAATCCAAAGGGATTGAAGATGTCTGCACCAGTCAAGGAAAATGAAGAAAGTGGGGAAGAGGATGAAGATGATGAGCAAGGACGCACACTTTGCGGAGCATGTGGAGATAATTATGCCAACGATGAGTTTTGGATTTGCTGTGATGTTTGTGAGAAGTGGTTCCATGGCAAATGTGTGAAGATCACACCTGCAAAGGCTGAGCACATCAAGCAGTACAAATGTCCAGGTTGCTGCAGCAAGAGGGCCAGAGTTTAGAGGTTCTAAATCTGTGAAGAAACATATCGAGGTTTTGAAGTTCTATGGAACCATTTAGACATAAGACAGGCTGGTGACACATTTTAGCAAAATGAAGTAGAATATATTTGAATGGATTTCAATTTTTTGTCAACTTCCAACTTTTCTGTTCGTCTCTTTCATGGTAGCTGTGTTTCTAAATAGTTGCTCTCAACTAATTAATATATTAAATGCATTTCAATCTGTCCCGTTCCTGGTTTGTTTTTATGCTAAAACCTTTATTTGTTGCTTGAGATTGAGCTTCCTTATGTTACAGATATTGTTGCCTTTTTTTTTGGCATTAGTATATGTACCCTTTACCCCATCCCCTGGATGGTTTATGCTCCTGAGGTTCTAAGATTAACTTTCAGGCATCTTGGATTTAGTGAGTCATAACTGCATCTCAGTGCAGGTGTGATCTATGGGTCATGCTGCATCATAATGTAGCTGGGACTCATTTTCAGTGCAGAGAATGAAAACTCAGTTGCATGTTTTTATGATAGGCCATATAGTCTTTTTCACACTTTTTTTTTTTTGGAATGTGAGTGTAGTCATTCTAAACCTGTTTGAGGAATTCACTGAATTGCTCTATGGGTAGATGGCCCTCAGCTTCTGCTCTCCATGCAGATATGCTGTCCCTTTTTTGGCAAATGATGTTGTTCATGTTGCATTTCTGCAAAAAGAACTGGCCTTTATGGGTCCAGCTAGCATGTAGAAGAGAGCCATAAACCCCTGGATGTTGCTCCATTGGCATCGTTTCTAGCAAATCAAGCTTGCAAGCATAGTGACCTGAAGTTGGAGGCTCGGTTGATATAGAAACCTAACAGCCTTGTTCCAAGAACCCAAAGATCCTTGCGTACATCATGAGTTTGTGTATTTGTCATTGGTTCCATCTTAGCATTAGCTGCTGTTCACATACCGTTTAGGTAGACTAAAGCAATTAAGAATATAGAAATTTGATCGAAGAGAGACTCAACAAATTAGCATTTTGATGGTGAAAGCTGGTGGGTGGTGCAGGCAAGTGCAGTGTGATGAGTATTTTAATGGTGGGACTGGAAGGGAGTGAATTCAACTGTTTCAGTACTTCCATCCCAGTTATAGAAAAACAGAAGAAAAAAAAAGAAATTGCAAAATTACCCTCTAAAGTTTGGGTTATTGGAGAATACATTCCTTGAATGTTTGAGCTTTGAAAGATTAGTCATTCCATCCATCATTTCTTCAATCTTAACTTCCTCATAACTTACAAATTTTTACAATTATCTCCCTTGTTTTATGAATTTTAGCAAAATTGATTTTTCTACCGCTTCATAAAAACTATCGTCTGCATCATAGTATAAAATAAAAATATTTAAATAATAAGAATTTCGAACGGAAAAAATACCGAAACAAGTAAAAATGCAAAAGTTGAAACTCTAATTTATAATTAAAATTTTAAAATATTGCATTCAAATTTTAAAATAAAAACAAATTTTATTTATTCAATTTTCAATGGTATGCTTTAATCTAATAAATCTTCTAATTAACATATATTAATAATTTTAGAATTTTATTCACTTAGCAAATAATACGAATTCATAATAGAAATTTTAAATCGACCCGATTTCACAATAAATTTTCTTATGAATGTAAATAAATTTTCTAAGAAGGGTTCAACCCCCTTTGAGCTTTTCTTTTCAAACAATTTATTTACATTTATTATTCTATTTTGATATTATTTTTATTACATTAAGATCTATCGCGCATCACCGTATTATTCAGAAAATGACTTTTATAAAGCTCGGCTCAAAAATCTCAATTGTTGGCCTTAATTATTACCATTACCACCTTTTGAGTCAGCTGTGTGACTGCCTAGCATGGGGGAGCAATAAGAATAAATCAATGAAAGACTAAACAAGAAAATACAGTACTCAATATCCTACCTGATCTTAAAACCACAGGGGTACTGAGAGTTCTGGTATCAGTCTTTTTTAGGGGTAATAATAGTTCACGTCAAACTTACTAATAATTTCGCTTGAGACATATTTGACCTAAAGATGAAAAAGCCTGTCTAGTTGGATGACAAATTCTAGAGATGTTGATTGTCTTAGTTCTAGCTCACATGGAGCAAAGTGTTTGTGTCTTCTCCTCTGGCAAGCATCCCTTCACTCATTTCGTTCATTTAGGGAACATGTACAACTATCATATCATTTCAGTGGGAGTGGGGAGGGGGAAGGGGGCTCTAATTAAAAAAAAAAAAACAATCATTTATTCAAATTTTATTTCCATAAAAAATTCAACCTTATCTATTAATTTCTATATAATCGTTTCGTTTTTAAATTAAGAGGGTTATCGATGCCCGGTTGGTTTTGGCTATGGCCTGGTAGGGTACTAACACCTCTTGAACAAAATCTTAATATCAAATTTTATATATAATAAAAATAGATATTAGGATAATTTTGTTATTTAAGGGTTTAATTCGGTTTGAATCAAATTTAATTATCAGATATCAATGGCAAGAGAGTTTAACAAAATTAGAATTAATTTTTTTGTCTTGCAAAAAATGGATATTATAATTTTCATTGGGCCCACTTAGTTCTGGCCTAAATCCAACAGAAACCGCCCAATATTTAGTTCCATCTGTTTGCCTAGCAAAGAAAAGGGCTTCGGGGCCACACAAATATTATTATTATTATTATTATTTTATACTATATCGATTCGTATGTACAGTTATAATCTGATTAATCCGATTTAAGATTTATGATAACTTATTTAAGGAAACTACCCTTCTAACGTAATATGTTTTATACTCAAATCGTGAATCAAATCTAAAAACTTGATTAAACTAAGTGAACTAAACATAGGTGGTCACACATATATATAATATGCCTAGGCATTTGCTTCGAGTGTCTTTTGGCATTCAATTCATCTGTGTTAGGTTCACTTTTGGATATTGCTTTCGGTAGAGTAGGGTTTAGGGTTTGGGGCAACTCATGTATCTTCCACGGCAGGCAATGGATTAGTCAAATTTGTCATATCTCATCCCATCAAAAACCAATTTTTAAACCTTCTCAACTAGGCTAGGAGAGCAGAGGATAATAATTGTCTAAATAATAGTAGCAAATTGGGTCCATCCAAATGATGGTCCTTTGGTAAGTTAACTACTGCCCTTTTTGATCCAGGATCGAGATTAAGGGGTCCCCTCAGTCAAAGGTCTATTACCCTAAAAGCTTTAAGGGTCAAAGCAACTTCTCTGTTCTTCTTTCACATGTATGATATGCTCGTGCTTATCTTGAACCATGTGAAGAATTAATATTTCACTTTCACGTTGTCCAGTAGGAATCACATTCTTCCCACACGCTATGGCTCTTTACGAGGCACTGTTTCCTTTTTTGGGAGAAGGGGTTGAAGGGGATTGAGACCCAACAGCAAAGAAACCAAACTTTAATCAAGTAAGGGTTGTTCTCATCGTAAAGATATTAATTTTCTTAATCAAAATTTTATTTGAATTTTAGAGATATAAAAAATTATGTTAGGAGAATTATCTTTTATAGAGGGTTTGACCGTAACCTGAACCGAATTAATTAGAATATGATTCCTAATACTGGTTAGTCAAACACAAAAAAAAAAAAAATTCAATCCGAGAGAATCCAACTTTTGATGGGCAATCAAAATAAGAAACCATACATTGCAATACTAGAATGGGAGCACAGTAGAAAAGGAACTAGATCAAGAGGATCACATTGCGATGAACCTCATACTAACAATGGGAGAACAGCTATGAAAAAGCATTGAGATTGAAGAAATGTGCGACATCTTACTAAGCCCGCTTCTTTTGAGCCAAGTTCATACGACATTCTAATGGATAAATTAGAGAGAAGATTGGAACTAAAATGGAAAGTTGCTTTGCATATTCAGTAAGAAAATGATTCTGATTTTGCATATTGATTCATATATTCAAAAATATGTAAATAACCCTCTCATTTTAGTAAAAAAACAGAGAGCGGTGAATCAAAAATGTCCCTCCTTGTTTGGTTGGAAGACTTTGATCCTAAACATCATATGCTTGTCATCATTCAACGCATGGAGGATTGACCCTCTTCCCATATTCCCCTCCCCCTCTCAGGACATGTGTGGCTAAAGGGGAGAGAGGATGAAATATTATTTCTCTAATTTTGCTATTTGAGTATTGTATCTCTTAATAAAAATAATAAAATATATGTGAAAATAAAATTTAAATCATTACAAAATATATATCATACGAGATAATAGTGTATGAAAATGTAGAAGGAAAAAGATAAAAACAAAATATTTAAACTTCTATTTTTATTAAATTTTTCAAAAAATAGATAGAATTTTATTTGTAAATTGACTAAATCCAGTCATTTATCGCTATCAAAAAAAAAATTTCCTGAAGACCTGTAATATTTCAATGTCGCATTCACAACCAGCAAACATAGCAATTTTTTGTTCCCAGAGGATAGCCTAATGGTTATATTCTTCTTCTAACCCTGAATCCAAGATTCGAATCTCGTTGCGACTAAAAAAAATATATATATATATATATATATATAGCAATTTTCTAATCACTAATCACATTTTCTACTATTATAATCCAACAAGCATATACATTGAAGTGGCAAACCAGCCACACCAATTCTCATCAAATGCATTCTAAATCATGCATTATCCAAGTCTTAAAATTAAATATTAACAAATACATCTTGCCCAGCACAAATTATTGGGAGAAAAGAAGGAAGAGACATCAATGGCGGCACCGAGGGGAGGTGAGCGGGGGAGAAAGTGTGAGACCGTGAGACTCTGAAATCATCATCGCATGTCGGTAGCAATGGCAGGTGAAGGTGGGAGAAGCGGCGGCATAAGGCTTGAGGGAGAGAGACAGAGGCAAAGAGAGCTTCTCTCTTACAAGCCGTCTGCAATAGCTTGTTGGTTAAAGCTATTGAACCCGCACCTTGAGGTACTGGTTCGAGAACTGGTGAGAGAGAACAGAGAGAGCTTCTCTCTTTGAAACTCTTCTCTCTCATTTCCTTATTTCTTTTTTTTTAATAATAAAAAGGATAAAACTTGAGTAGTGGATCTATTGGATTCATGGGGGGCCAAAACTAGGCTTATTTGAATATTTTGAAAACAAAAAGGAAGACTAAACAAAGTAAAATAGGTTTTGATAATAATAAGATATAATTAAATTTAATTAGAATTAATTAATTAAGAATTTAAAAATATAGAAAAATTGATAAAATCAAACAAAGTATGGGCAAAAGTCGACCTACACCATATAGAAGTGGACTTGCACACGGTGTCAACCTACCCTCTGTACAAGTCGGCCTATTGAGTCATCAAGTCAACTTGACTATAGCTCTATGTCGACTTAGGATTCAAAAATCTGAAATTTGACTAAATATAAAATATCACAAATTAATCTAAAAAACTAGACAAGTCGATCTAAGTTAAACAAGTCTCAAAAGCAAAGTCTGAAAAATAATTAAGTCAACCTGCATAAGAAACCAAATCGCTATGAGGAATTTAAGTTTCAGAAATGTAAGTTTGCAGAATTACAATTCAATCTACCAGATGTACAAGTTGACTTAACCCAATGACCATGAGTCGACCCTGACCATAAACAAATCGACCTACTTTTCTGTATGACCTTAAGTCAACCCTACACTTATATAGACAAGTCAACCCATAACTTATTCAAACTGACCTAGAATCAGAAAAGTCGAGCAATCAGATAGGTAAGTTGACCTAGGAAAGTACTTCTCAAAATTTCTAAATATAAAGTATTACAAGTCGACTTAAATAGTCTATAAGTTAACTTAGTGAGAAGATAAGCCGACTTAGGGACATAATGACTTGATCTGAACAAATTAGCTCTTAGAAACTCAATTTTGTAACATAACTAAGTTGACCTGCTAAAACTAAGTTTCAGAAACCAATTCTAAAACATAACTAAATTGACTTAGATATTTACCAAGTCAACCTGATCACATGCTAAGGCGACACAAAATCGACCTATGGGATAGTTAAGTTGATCTAACTAGGATAGGAGTCAACCTGAATTAGAGATAAACCATTATAAGTCGAGCTAGTCAAAACTTGAGTCGACATGACATGATTGATATAATAAGTTTAATCACAAATTGACCTGAACAAACATGATGTCAAAAATATAATTTCTTAAATATAAGTAAGTCCACATAGATTAAAAATAAGTCGACCTAGGTATAAAATTTGTATTATATATGTTGAGCTAACAATATTTTAATGCGATCCACACTTTCATAAGCTGACCAAGGAGAAGTACAAACCAACCTAACAACGTTACAAAATGCTAGCAAGTCGACCCATATTCATGTCAAGTCGACCTAAATAATTCAAAATTCAAAAATAAGTCAACACAAAATTTTAACGAATCCGACACATTATAAGTAATGGATAAATGTTCAGAAAAAACTGTTCAAAAATCAAATGGAGTCTAACTACCCTCAATGGTTTATGTAATGCATTCGATGCTCATTAATGCTACTCAACGGCTAAATTAATCTCTGCTGTTATAAATACAATACAAGGGAAGCATGAAATAAGATATTTGGATGATTGAAGAGTGTTAAGCTGCAACTATTCATCATCTTTTTTCAAATATTTAGTTGTATTTTCTTTGAATTATAACAAACATATCTGAAATTCAAAACTTTATTTTGTGCTTTATTTTCACTCTGTAATTTGTATAAAGATTAAAAAATTGGTTCTTCTTGATATGAGAATTGAGCTGTAACAAACGAAATATAGTTGGGTTTGCTTGCTCTTGAGAAAAACAAGTGTGAGTATTTAAGATAGTACTTGTAAGGTTCACTAGTATCTGAAAAGCTAATTGTGTAAACTATTTCTTAGAATAGTGGATTAAAAAATGTAGATGAATTTTGACAGTGGATATACATAAAAAAGATGAAACTACTATAAATCACGTGTCTCCTGTTTTTTTTCTGTTTCTCATTCTCTGTTTTTGGATTGTTTATTAATCCCTTATTGATTCTTTAAAAATAAAAAATTCTAATAATAATCTAGTTACCCTTTCTAAATTATCACAAAAGTGTCTACAGAATACCTTTGAGCAATTTTATAAAGTTTTTCATAAATTATCTTTTGAAAAATTTTTAACTTTTTTGTCACAAATCCTAATCATTCTAACTCTTTTAGAATTTTTTTTTGAATCTTAATTTACTTTTCTTTACCCTAAATGATATATCTATTAGTATCGATTTGATTGGTTTATTTAAAACCTTTGTACATCTACCTAAGAGTCACCTTTAACTTCTATCAAAACCCTAATACTACAATCAAATCTAACGTGCAAATTATATTGACATATTCATAAATAACTCATGCAACTATGAATCTAAATAAGAAAATGGAATTAAATACCCAAAATAAATTTTTTTAGGGTTTTTTAAATCTGAATTCTCACATGTCACCTACATTTTAAATATATAATATGGTAAGCGTAACAATTACCCACCTAGCTAGAAAAATCAAAGGATAAAGTTATATATATACATATTTCTGTCTCTTATATTTTTAATTCTCTTTTTGTGTTTCTCTCTAAAGTTTTTCTACTAATTAAAAAAAGTTAGGGGAAAAACTTTTATAGAAGTATATATCAAATCTTCCTTGGAAATATTAAAGGAGATGTGAACAAAAGCAATATGCATAATGAACACATTCATACAATTCAATTTCTTAATTATTCCAAGGGAGTCTATTGTAACAAATGAAGGATTGCATGTGGTTTTTGCATTTATTTTTATGCCTCACCCACCCACCCACTCACTACACCAAATGTTCCACTCTCTCTCTCTCTCTCTCTCTCTCTCTACTATCAATTGTCCTCCCTTATTAAATTCACATCCTTGACTTGACTTTCGTGCACATGTTAGCTAGGAATGAGGGTGTCAAATTTCCTAAAAAAGATCAGACAGGCGTGATTATTGAAAGTTGGGGGTATGTGGGCTCACATGCCCTTTTTATAAAGAAGAATAGATTAAAAGGAGAGAGACCCACTCATCCTGATTAGTCTTGAACTTTGAGGAAAGGCCTGCATTGTCCCTTCCCAGTTCCCACTTGACTTCCAACCTATTCCTTTTGGACACAACTACACTAATTTAAATAACAATTGTGATTCCAAATTTGTATGATCTTAAATCTAATTTTCTCATAATTTAGCTTTTCTTTACTACAAATTAAAAAAAAAATTAAATTTTACTAATACATTAAGACTCTTTTTGTTATACATAAAAAAGAACTCGAAACTTATAAATAGAAAGAACCTGACTCATTGTCATACATTAAGACTCCAAACGTTGGATCTTGAGGAAGACACTTAAGTAAGACTTCTTTATTACTCGAACGTCGTTACAAGAACCATGCATTATGCATTAAGACTCTTAATTTCATATTTGGGTGACATTATTTCCGGCCTACGTTGATTGGAGAACTCTTAATTGAGCTGGTTAATTATGAGCAAAGACCTTTTTTTTTGGGATGATAATTTGAGTTGCAAGAAAGAAGTCAAATTCCCATGGAGGATGACCTTCAAAAGTACATGACAAAATAATGCAAGGTTTGAAATTTCGAAATCACAGACTGGTTTTCTGCTTTTTCAACAATTCATATTCATATGGACCCCTTTTATTTTACAAAAATAACAAAAAAAAAGACCACAATAATTTCATATTGCCTTCTCAGGTAACATTATCCTATATCTATGAAGACATTGAGACTTAATTTCTACATGACACAAATGGGAAATAGTTATATATGACATTATCTTATATCTATGAAGACACTGAGACTTAAACTCTACGTGACACAATAGGATATAGTTAACATAAGAATTTTGATTTTTTTTTAATAAATCATTAATATCCGATAATTACATTAAATTTAATTAAATTTGATTCAAATCGAGTTAGATTTTTAAGGAACGAAACTCATCTAATTCAAGATAAGTTGAGTTCTTAAGAGACAAAACTCTGAAATTTGCCTTGTTTATTGAAGTAGTTTTCATGCAATATAAAACATGCCAGTCATTGAAAAAGTTAATTAGAGTGAAATCATTAGTAAATTTTCAAAATTGAAAAGTATAATTTTGGAGTTTCTATTCCCAGCAACTTTTGCCATGTATATCTTTATATTTCCTTGAATACAAGTAGTTTAGAATATTCATTTATGCTAATAATTAAAAAAAAAATTAATGATCTGTTTCACAAAGTGTAAAATGAATGCTGAATTTTTAATACAAGGAAATTATTGAATATGTAAAATTGACAAAACAATGGACAAAATATGAATTTTAGTATAACGGTTAAGTTGCTCATTCAGTGATTTGGAGATCACGGGTTTAAAATATGGAAATAGTCTCTTTGTGAAAAAAAAATGTAATGAGAAAACTACGTGCATATACATCCATCTTTCCCCTACCCCGCACTAAGTCAGAAAGTCCTTTAAAAAAGGCTGATCCTAAATATTAAGATTAAAATTCAGTTTGTTGTTATTATATATAATATTTTTAATATTCAATTATTGTAATTTATTTCAATTTAAACTTTTTATTTCGAACTTTTGTTTAAATTCTTAACATACCAATTATATATGAATTAACCGATAAGAATATGAGATATTTTATTCTATATATCTTTATGGTTAAATTTTTATTAATAGGGTTTAATTTGTTTAGTTAAAAAGGAATATTTGTCTGTACTTAATTATTACACATGAAATTATGGCCAATAAATTTTGAAATTCATAAAGAAACATCTACGTGATTGGGGCAAAAACAAGGGTTTAGGTGATGGTGATGGTGATGGTGATGGTCAAACAGAGTATGTTAAGAAAAACCAAAACAGAGGAGATGAGGGGGAGATGAAAGGACAGGAGAGGGACAAAATAGATGAGAAAAAATAGCAGCAAAATCCAAATCAATCAATTGTCAATATGTGTGGACATAGACACACTCTCTCTCTCTCTCTCTCATTCAAAACATTAACATGGAAGAAAGAGAAAGTGGAACACCACAAAAAAAACAAAGAAACCCACAAACACAACGCCAAATGAAAGCGCTGCTGGGCGGCTTTGGAGGGAGTTTTGATTTCTAAATTCTCCCAAAAACCAAAAAACATGTCTTCATTTTTTGTGGACTCTGTCCTGTTAAAAAAAAAACCCTACGCTCCTAATCCTATTGCCTTAAATCCTTAATTATTAATTTTTGTTATGCTCACTGTCCCCATCTTCTTCATTCACTAAATCTTTCTCTCTCATACGCTCTCTCTCTCTCTCTCTCTCTCTCTCTCTCTGCCGTCACAAATCAGATCTGCAAAATTCTTTCTTATTTCCAATTTCTCCAAATCAATTAATCCATGAATCAATCATAATCACCATCTGGGTCATTCTCAGATTTCACAATTAAGCAAGACTTGATCAAAATTTGTTAGAGAGAGAGAGAGAGAGATCAAAAATGGCAGAAGAAGAAGAAGAGATTCGAAAAAATGAGAACAGAAATTTGCAATTGAAGAAAGAACTCACTGCTATCCGAAAAGCAGCGCGCGTTCTTCGAGATCCAGGCACAACATCCTCGTGGAAGAACCCATCTCCCTCTCCATCTCCATTCACACGCACCGGATCTGTCAACAACGACAAGTCTTTTTCAAAAGCACCAAATGGCAAAGAAAACAGAGTCTTTCTCTATAACTGGAATGTTCACTCTTCTAGTGAGAAGAGCTCTCCAATCACCGCAAAAGCAGCACTGAAATCTGAGCTTCAAAGGGCACTTCATGGGCAATGCCCAAATCGTGAAAATGATGGGTCTTCTTCTTCTTCTTCTTCTTCGTTCTCTGTTGTTGCTAGTGTTGAAGAAAATGGCGATGATGATGAAAATGAAGACGAAGAAGAAAGCTTAACCAACAACAACAATGATTCGAAAAGTGACACGTGTATTGCCATTGGAGATCTTCTTAATCGCCGGAGACCAATCAAATCTATGGTGGCGATTAAGAAGAAGAAATCGAGAAGGAAGTCTTCTGCTGCTGCTGCTTCATCAAAACATCAAACCCAGATTGCTCTTCCTCGGATTTCCAAAAGAGGAGGTGGTTTTAGTATGGCTGATGATTCAGTTGACCCATCCGAGGAATATTGTAATTCCGAGGATTTTCATCGTCGTGGGTCATCTGCAGCATCTCCGTTGCTTTCAGGAGTCAGATATGGAAAATCAACAACAATATTGAGGAATATTAGGAGTAGAAGAGAGGACTCTAGTTATTCATATAGCACACCTGCATTGTCTACTAGTTCATATAATAGGTATGGCATTCGCAATCCGAGCACTGCTGGTTCTTGGGAAATTGCCACACCATCTCTCAGTGGTCTTGAAGATGATGATCATCTCGATTTGCCGGGTAGACAAGGTTGTGGCATTGCTTGTTATTGGTCCAGAAGGACTCCTAGTACTAGTAGACATAAGCGCTTCTGCGGCAGCTGTTGCTCGCCATCTCTTTCTGATACTTTGAGGAGAAAAGGAAGCAGCATATTCTGTGGAAGCCATTCAATGTATTCGAGACATCGAACACCAACACCAGGTTGTTCTAATAGGAGGCCAACCGCGCCCAGGAGTGCTCAGGGTATACTCCCCCTGCTGACTAATTCGTCTATGGGAACTGGAAACAGTGATGATGAGCTTTCGACTAACTTTGGGGAGCTTGATTTGGAGGCTTTGAGTCGATTGGATGGAAGAAGGTGGTCTTTGAGTTGTAGGAGTCAAGAGGGGTTGGAGCTTGTGGCTCTAAATGGGGAAGTTGATGAGGAAGGTTCACCCGAAAACATTAAAAGCTTGAGTCAAAAGTATAGGCCAATGTTCTTTGAGGAGTTGATTGGCCAGAATATAGTAGTTCAGTCACTTATGAATTCTATTTTAAGAAATAAGATTGCTCCTATTTACCTTTTCCAAGGTCCCCGAGGGACTGGAAAAACATCTACCGCCAGGATTTTTGCTGCTGCTCTAAATTGTGGGGCGAAGGAGGAGGCTAAGCCTTGTGGTTACTGCAGGGATTGCACTGAGTTTGTCTCAGGCGGGAGCAAGGATTTGTGGGAAGTTGATGCAACCAATAAGAAAGGAATAGATAGGGTCAGATACATTTTGAAAAATCTCTTGGGCAGGCCACCGATTGCCTTTTCTAGATACAAAGTTTTTGTTATTGATGAGTGTCACTTGTTGCCCGCCAAAACTTGGTTGGCATTTCTCAAGTTTCTAGAAGAACCACCTCCACGGGTACTTTTTGTGTTTATAACAACAGATCTTGACCATGTGCCTCGAACTGTGCAATCAAGGTGTCAAAAGTACCTCTTCAATAAAATCAAGGATGTCGACATTGCAGCCCGGTTGAGGAAAATTTCCGCAGATGAGAATTTGGATGTTGAATCAGATGCATTGGACTTGATTGCTTTGAATGCAGATGGTTCACTTAGGGATGCAGAGACTATGTTAGACCAGTTGAGTTTGCTGGGTAAAAGAATTACTGCGTCTCTTGTAAATGAACTCGTGAGTATGCCATACAATCCATCATCATGACTTTATTTTTCAAATTTAAGTCCCGGATTTTCGGTAATAATGATGTCTTAGTTTGTTCAAGCCTGATGAGGTGGATGCCTAGTAGCACATCCATAATGAATAGTTGATCCCATTAAATCTGCTCGGGCATTTTATTACTTTAGATTATTTGTAGAGCTTAGGTTATAAGGCGACTCTAGTAGCTTTGACTTGCTTACGAAAATTATTTTCTTTGTTTCAGGTTGGGGTTGTTTCGGATGAAAAACTGTTGGAACTTCTGGAATTAGCCATGTCATCAGACACTGCAGAAACTGTGAAAAGAGCTAGAGAGCTGATGGACTCTGGGGTTGATCCAATGGTTCTTATGTCTCAATTGGCTAGCCTTATTATGGATATCATTGCTGGGACATACCCAATTGTTGATGCCAGTTTGAGAGACTCATTCTTTGGCAGTCGAAATTGTAAGTGCTATGCTAATATTTCAGAATTTCCTATTCCATAGAGAATGTAGATTTTGGATATTTCTGGTATTAAATAGAATCTGAACTACCACAAAGTAACTATCACGACCAGAATCACACCATTGCATTTGTTGGCGAACAACTCATTGCTCCAGAGGAATGTTCCTATTAGACCTTATAGACAACAATTATAATGGATGCCAAAAAAAAATGTAGTGCATAAATGTGGTACTAACTTCCATTCGCTTGGACGTGCACTTGTTTATGAATATTATTATCTCTCAATCTTTCTGTACTTCTGCTTACATTCAACCAATGTTGGAAACCAGGTGAAGGCATTAGCTTAATACCTAATGGAAATGCTTGATGTGCTAAGTAATGCAGTCTATTGGCAACAATCAAATCTTTAATTGATAATTTCATCCACGTGTTAATGTGATGGTGTACATGTGATTTCACAAGATAAAAATATGAGACAAAATGATACTTCATTCAAAGTCCTTTCTTTCTGGCAGCCTGGTGAGGTTAATATGTGGCTACCTTTTTTTTTTAAGCTCCAATTAATAAATTAGTAAATTATAGAGTAGATGAAATGATATTTTTGAATCAACTAAATTTATCATTTTCTTTAAGAAGTATGTTCTTTGCTCTCGAGAGTGTATGGAGGTTGAAGAATGAAACATTATGAATTCTTGCGCAGTGCGTCTGTTTGACTGAAGTACTTTTGTTGTCTTGAGCCGTATTTTTCAGAACTCCTCTAGGATAGATAGAACCCTTCCCCTCCATTATCTAAATGGGACTAGCCCTGCTTAACTATTTGTAAATAAATTCAATTTAAAACAAACCCCAAGTTTTGATGAAACTCTTTTCTTCTCTGCCTTCATGTTCTTTTTGGCCCTTACAAACCCCAAAATTAATAAGATTATTACCAGAACTGAAATTTCATAAAGATTTTCTTTAAACCAACAGTAATGTTTGTTGACTTATTGAACTGCTGAAATTTTTATGCTGATTCTCAAAATCAATTTATGGTGCCAAGTCACTGGTTAATTATTATATATTTATGTCATATGTTGGTCATGGAGACTTTGGTTTCATATTCTGAAATTGCAAGTTGTTGGTAAATTTAGATATCACGCTTCAAAGAGTTGATTAATTATTTTATAACTCTTTTGAGATGGATGCTAACCCTTGGTGGGACTCAGAGTTCTACTTTATTATTTCGTCTTATTATTGCCATTTTCCCTAATCAATTAAGCTACATACAATATTTATTTATTTACTTATTTTAAGAAAAGGAAAATCGACATTAAAAGCAGGTTTCTGGATTTTATCTTGTTTGTGACATATCTTGTTATCTTGGGTGGCAATCCTATGGTAGCACCCCAATGTTCACAAAGTCACAGCCTTAACCTATTTAAGCCCCTCTTGATTGCTTAAGCTTGTTTTGATTAGTTGTGTGTTGGAATGAAAAATAGAAATGCCTAGAAAGCTCAAGCAAATGAAAGGATTGAGTCGAAGAGTGTTTCTGATTGAAGTCAAACTGACATAACAAAATGAACAAATTTCCTACCCCGTTTTTGGAAGATTTAACTCTCCCGATTAGAGCTAACTGCAGCTAATCAGTTTATTTTCTAATTTCAAATATTTATTTATAACAAAGAGCCTTTCTTATGGTGAATTGAAAATTTTCATTTTTAGCTAAAAATGATATTTAAAACATGGTGCTTCCATATATATATATATGTGTGTGTGTGTGTGTGTGTGTGTGTGTGTATTTCTTTTTTCTGTGAAGAAATCTTAGATAAAGTAGGCAAAATAGGAAGTTTATTGATGAGTTCCAAGCTTTTATACCCTATTCTTGCTCCTATATTGTCTCTCAACAGTTTGCAAGCATGACATGCATGGTTATGTATTACTAAAACATTATAGCGACCTTGCATATTTGAAATTATTTGGAATTTTCATGTTTCTGACCAATATTTTGCTCAGATAAGAATTGTTTTGATGGAGGACAGTAATCATGAAGAATTGTAAAATATTCTACTGTGTCTATTTCAATACTTGTTTTATTAGTGTAGTTGGGCAATCCTATCATATACTCGTCTATCTTCCATCTATGGGCGGATACTCATATTGTTCTACCTTTGTAATTACAATGAGGAGCCATTATTTACATCAAACATAACCCCCTTCTTGAAGATCTTGAAAGCCCCTAAAAACAAGGTCTCTGGCATTTAGTTTAGCTTGGAAGAGAAAAAGGAAAATTGATTGGAAGGTAAGGACTTGGTGACGATTGTGGTCAAGTAATGTTAATCAACAAATCAATCCTGGGGGAGTATATATTTCTGACAGAAAAAAAAAAAAATGGAAACACAGATGAAGTCTATTATAAGGCTAATCCGATAAGCAATGGAAATAAAATAGTGCCTAGAAGAACTCATTAATTTGGATTAACTAATAGATCAATCTTGTGACTAAGGTTATTGTTTACTTCTGACGGTTTTATTTATGTTTTGGTAAATAATTACACTTTTAAGTCACAAAATGGTCATTCATTTAAAGGTGCACTCAAGCAAATGGCTATTTTTTCTCCTTTGATAGAAGGAAATGGGTTATTTTGTAAGTTTAAAGGAACACAATCCCAAAATTCAAAATTGGAGGTCTTCTGCAATTCATGATAGAGAACAGGGTTTCAATAGTGTAGTGAGTCACGTAATGCGACCTTTCTTTAAATTCTTCCATCGGGGTCATTTGGATCTTGTCTTAGTTTAATTAGTGGAGAATTTTGATGAAGCCTATAAAGTAGTGATTCAAATTTAGAAATTAGTTGGCAGAAATTTTAAATCTCTTAGAAGTATCTATTTTCTAAATTTTCTTTATTGTGGTTCTTGGCAAGTCCTTGAGTTTAGACTTTGCAAACAGCCTCTTTCAAGGTCATTTACAAATTTCATCACAGTGGGAGGTCCATGTGGTGGGCTTCCTGTAGTTCTGTATTTGTATTCATAATTGCTATTTTGTGTAGATTTCAGTCATTGACTTAAAGAGTCAATTCTAGATTATTGTCACTGGTGTCAATTTTGGTGGTATTTATTGTCTTTTCATCAGGAGAGGCAAATTTTAGAAGGTTAACTAGTCTTATGTATTCAATGTATAATTTGGAAGCATTTTTTGTTGGCGTAAAATTAATTTAAAACATGGAATAGAGCTGTGTGAATCATGAACAACAGTCAATTTGGTTAACTTTCATATTTTGATAGGTTTCCTTGCTCTAGGATCTTCTTTCTTTTTGTGGGAGACCTCGTGCTTTAGGGTGGGTGCTTACAAAATTTAATCTTGGTTTTGGGTACAGGTTTAAATTATCAAGTGGCTTACCCTTATGTCTCTGCCTGCCCTGTTAACTCTTAGTTTGGCAGCATTAGATGAAAAATTCATTGTTCATAGACTTTATTTTGTCGTGTATTGAACTCTACATCAGAGTCAATTTTGTTATGCACTTTTATGAACATTATTTAATTATGATTTCTTTTTTAGAAGTCCTTCATTTTAATTTTACTTATTAAGCTGATAGTTCACTAGATCTTGGGGAATTTTTATATTCGTCTTCTGTTTCATAATCTTTCTCTTGATTATTTTCTTCCTTTTTCCAGTAACTGAAGCAGAAGTAGAGAGATTGAAGCATGCCCTTAAGCTTCTATCTGAGGCTGAGAAACATCTTAGGGTTTCAAGTGAACGCTCAACATGGTTTACAGCAACCCTGCTGCAGCTTGGTTCAGTGTCTTCACACGATACAGGCCATGCAAGCAGCAGCAGAAGACAGAGCTCTAAGATAACTGAAGAAGATCCATCAGGCACTTCTAGAGAAGTTTATGTACACAAGCAAAAGCTTGATTCACACCATCTACAGCAAAGATCATGTTCTCCTTCTTTCCCTAAAGATAGAAACGGAAATTCACCTCATCAGGGGGATACATTAAGTTCAAAGCCTGCATTAAGTTTGATGAATGGCAGTTCTGTTGCTGTCTCATGTAGTGAAGGTGCTGATGGAAAATTGTTAACTAAAGAGATCAACAATCTAGATCATATATGGTGCCGTTGCATTGAGAAGTGCCATTCCAAGACACTAAGGTTGCTGTTACACATGCATGGAAAGCTCTTGTCTCTCGCCGAAGGTGAAGGTAAGCCCGTTTGTTTCTCTATGATAATCCTTTCCAAGTGAACATGTGTTTTGTACTGGATGGCTTCACTTGCAGCTTGCATATCTCTCTCTCTCTCTCTCTCTTAACAAATGCACTTGCAGGTGTTCTAGTTGCTTATGTTGCATTTGGAGATGTGGATATTAAAGCAAGAGCCGAGAGGTTCCAGAGCAGTATCACAAATTCATTTGAGATTGTCTTGAGACGTAATGTTGAGATTAGGATTATTCTCTTGCCAGAAAGTGAGACATCTATCCTCAGTTCAAGACTACTTGAATTGGCGGATTCTTTAGGTCATAGGCAGATTGACACAAGAGAGACAGTTGACAGAGAAAGAAAAGTTGCTTCCTGTGGGCAGATGAATGGTTATTCTGATCGTAGTTCACATCAAGAGCCCCTAAAAGTATCAAGAGGTAGTGTTAATGACTCCGAAGAAACACTGAAATGGGGAAATGGAGATTGTGTTAATAGTTCTTCACCAATGGTGCATGGGCCCTTCCAAAGTAGCACCAAGTCACAAAATTTATTGGCTGAGAAAACTGCCGAAAACGATGGTAGGAAAGAGAAAAGGCCAGGGCTATCTATGCAGAGAATAGAATCCATTATTCATGAGCAAAGGTTAGAGACTGCATGGCTACAGGCTGCAGAAAAAGGAACTCCTGGATCAATGAATCAGATGAAACCTGAAAGGAATCAAGTCTTGCCCCAAGACGGTGTTTATCCTGAAAATGAAATGGAATCCATGAGTTCATTGGGTTTGTCCTCTCAGTTAAACCATGATAACAATGTTTTGAAAGAGAATGATGGGAAGGCCCTCCAGAAGGAACAGGTGGTTAAAAATGTGGATCATCTTCCCAAGTCCCCAAGCTTATTGCATGACAGCAGCTTTGTGGCAAATTTCCATAAAGATAGCCTGTAAGTACTAATTTCAATTTGTTTTCCTTGTGTACATATGTTTGATGCATGATTACCTTAAATCCCTTCTTACAGTACATACTTTGAAGGTCAAACATGTTTATAATTGTTCTTACAATTACATTTTAAATTAGATTAGCTTTTCTCCTAGATGTAGGCTACAATTTGTTAACTACCCTATGCTAATGTGATTGTCATGGATCTCTTCAGTCCCCCTCTTGTCTTCACTTAGTCCCTTTTTTCTTTTAAAAAATTGCTGTGTTGCATTTCAATTTTAGGTGTTGTGGCCTGAAACTGATGCATGTTCCCCTAAGAAATTTTAAAATTTTAAGTTCCATATGCCTTGAGCGAAGAGAAATATTATGTTGTGATTTTGACTTGTAACTATGTAGTTGATTCGAAATATATATTTTATTGCAAGCAACAGGTAACGTTTTGGTGCCTTATGTATATCTTGTTATAGGTCTTTATCCAATGGTCCATTGTGTGAAATACATGAAATGTCTTGTTTGGAGTGTGGGATTCAATTGTTTGAAAACTTAGTTGCAGCATTTCAGTGGTTCTATTCCTACAATATTTCATTGACGAAGCAATCTGGTTTGTGATTTCTTCAATGTGCATTGTTAGTCTGAGCTTCGTGTTGCCATGTACAAATATTAGCTAACCAGTGATGCCATTTGAGTAATTTTATCATCTTTATTTTTGTACGAGGGTCTCATGTAGTGCTATAACTATGATTTTGTTGGACCTAATTAGTGTTAAGAAGAAAACAATGCAAACTTTACCCTATGTGTTGCAGCTCATTTGAAGCGCCGATATGCCAATCATACTATAAAAACTCCACTGTCTGAAGATTAATAATCTGAAATTCCAGTTGGAAAGAAGCCTTTGGTGACAAATTATTGCAATTATATCTAGCATTGCACGTACCAGTTCTGCAAAAGAATAAGCAGTGTTTTGTGTTGTTGGCATTACAAATTCAAGCACACTTGCTTGAAGCATCTTATGAGTACTTTTTTTGGTGTTTATATACAGGGGATATGAATCAGCGTCAACATCTGGAGGCTGCAACTGCTGGAGCACTAAAAGACCTCGGAGGGGACAGGTGCACATTGACTTGTGTGTGAACTTTTTCTCTCCTGTATTAGGGAAATTTAGCTCACACTCCATTCTCATTTTGTACGTGGACAGGTCAAACAAGGAACTCTAGTTCGATCACACAAGGGTAGTAGGTTCTTGCTGTTTGGAAATTGTGGAAACATGACAAGAACGGAAGGCAGATTAAAAAGATAAATTAAGAGACAGACAATGCATTTTTTCTGTATCTATTACCAGCCGAGCCATTCTTATAATTAGCCCCAAATTTACCTGGGGTATATTGCCTATCGAGTCTTTCTTAGGGAAACATTGTAATATAAAGGGATTTCTGCATTTCTTTTGGGTCCAGCCAAATATATGGAATTAATAAAAAGGAGGGAACGTTGGGGTTGGATGTTTCTATTGAATTGTTGCTTCTTCAGTAGTTCCAGAATTAGCTGCAGATCTGAGAGTGGTTGATCTGCTGACGGAAGGCCATGCAGATAGTGTTTCATTATTGGGTCTGGCCGTTCATTTCATTTACTTTGTATTAATTATTTTTAAGTTGTTGCTGTGTTTGGCTATGTTTTAAGGGCAGTTGGGAAGGCTTTTATCACAGATAGCTAAGGTATATCTGGGAAAGGGATGGTTCACAATGCGCCTGATTTAGAATATAGAGCAAATTAAAGGTGCAGATGTACACCATGGTGTTGAAGTTTGTTGGAACATCAATCCAGAGTGGCTGCACAGTTAACCAATGGGGGTAATTCTGCAGGACAAAGATATTTACATCTAAAGCAGGGGCCATATTAGATCAAACGCTTAAACACCTGACAAAGGTACACAAACTTAATAAAGCAGTGTCTTTAGCTAGTATAAATCAAAAATGATAAAAGGAAGGCGGCCCTGGTTTTTAGGAGTGATCTACCTATCTCTCAGTACGGTTTAGGGACTCTACTCTTTTGCATTATACGGTTCTTGCAGGAGAACTGAAATCAGGTGATGCATCATAAGATGCCTATGCATGCCAATAACATTGATGTTATTCTCTCACCGAGTAAAATGTAAATTAAAGCAGGTCCATAGCAGAATCAAAGTAAAATGCCTGAAAATCAAGCAATTGAAGGGTAAGCACTAGAAATGTGTAATCATCCGTGTACTGCTATCTAAACAGCACCTTTTACGGGAAGCCAAAAGGTTTTGCTTGGCAACGCAACGTGCTTGGAATAATAGTAATGCCGGATGCTAAAGGATTGCAATGGTTTATCACATAAAAGCTTCCATCTTCTTTGCTGCACAGTCTCCTTGTGGTTTCTTAGTAACCTTCTTCGGACCAAGACATTGCTCAAAAATCATGTTTTTCAACTTATTACTACCTTTATTAGCTGGCTATGAAGATCTCTCTATGATTTTGAAGGCATTTACTACAAAAATTTGAATTCATTAAATTAATTTGATTCTTCCAATGGATGAGAAGGTACAACAAGATAAATAATCATTGCAGGATCGTGTGAAGTAAACAGCTATATTATCAAGTGCCGATATTTAATATTCTCTCTGCAAGTAATAGATCATCGGGGGTTGTAACCTGCGAATCATAAAAAAAGTAGAGCCTCTAATAGAAGGATCACAAAAGCTTCTCTAAATTATATCAAAGTGCAACAAACATGTGATTTTCAGTTTAATAAATTGCGTATGCTTGGAAGATAAGTGATTACGTGAATAAGGTAGCCTTTCAAAGAAAAGACTGTGTCAGGCATCTCAACTTTCTATATATAGTAGTAAGAGTTCCGGTACCTTGATATTGGTATATGAACCCTCTGTGATGTACACTGGATGCTTAAGGTGTTCCACAATTGAAACATCATCAGTGACTTCAAGACCTTCACTGTAAGGAAGCAAGAAATAAAAGGAGGTATCATCAGTGCATGACAAAAAATGATCAATTACCCTTTTCCTTTGTTTGTTTTTTCTTTCTTTTTTTTTTTTTTTTTTTGAAAAAGAAAACTATAATTGTTAAGAAACATGACCAGTGAACCATTGCTAATCATAAGATTCTGAGCATGTACCTGTTCACAAGCACAAAACCCTTTTTAAGCAACTCGGGTTTGATGACCTGCAGCAGAGAAAGGACAATTAGATGGGTAGGTGCTAGCGTTTTGTCGGAGCATTAAACAGTTGCAAAGCTTCAAGTGTTTGCTTCCAGCAGCAGACCTGTGGTGTCTGCATCTCCCAGAGTTTTTTTCTGTCCAGAGTTCGGACTACAAAAGATTCAGTATTTGCCTGCATGGTGATTAGATAGAATCCATCAATTATCACACCCAACAAGCACTGAAGTTCATTCAATAGATTAGGTAAGAAAATGATATAGAACCCAGCAAATTGCACAACCAGGTTAGTTGGCATGCTGCAAATATAATGTAGTAACAAATGTCAAATGCAAGAGAAAGGAAAAGATAATCACCTAAACACCTCTCTGATTGAGTTTTGTAGAAGTGAGAATGCAAATGAAAGCAGAAGACAGTTACGTGCACCTTAAGTCAAAGAAAATGTTGATCTTATAAGTTCCCGGTTTTACTAGTTAGTGAATATCTAATTATATTCCTTTGTCCAACTTTCCTTGGAATTTGCAATAAAACCAACAACAATGAGACACACTAAAAAGACCTCCTTTACACCAAGGCAGTAAATCTTTGACCAAAACAACCTCCTCTTCATCATAAGACCAATGCCTTTTACTTTAGGCCCCCAGTGTGGGCATTTCTTCTCTAACCTATCAAGTAGGACAAGAAAAGATATATAATAGTATAGGACAGATGAGTTGACATTACCTCATTCCATCTATTAAAAATGTGATGGCCTTGGCCCCAAATATACAAGTATCTGCATTTTTCTTCTGTTTCTCTTAGCAGGTACTTTTTTAAACTTAGTAAGTATGCATGTTATGCATATTAATTGAATTTTATAGCACATAAGTCATATGAAACAGTAAAAACTGGAATTTTAAGCAATCAGAACCAGAGTGAACTGAATACTATGTTTTCATTTGTCCAAATAATTCCAGAAAGGAAAAGTGCTAGCATTAGCAAATAAAAGAAGACTTGGGGAGATCCAGAAGCAGAAACCTCTTTAATGGTAGCCTTGACCGGAACACCAAGCACAGCTGCTCCGTTCAGCCACCCATCTTTGAGGACCTAAAAACATAGAGTGCTAACTTTTTAACATCCTGTGGCAAGACATGTTTAAGTCCAGAAATACAAGTTCTTAAAAGAGAAGCATGCAAGCCACAAGGAAATTGCTTGAAAAGACATATTTCATTAAGACCAAGCAAAGTAGAAATTGATGCTATTCACAGAAAATCATGCAGCAAGATAACCTAACTTTAGCACTGATAGCACACTCAACCTTCACTCAAAGTTGGTCATGACTCGGAATAATAACGTGGATAATGATACCATTCAAGATAGATAGGCAAGGGAGATGCATAAGATATCTCAAAATGTTGACTTCTGAGTGTTAATTTCACATGAAGCCATTTCTCACTTTAATATTTTCAGAATATTGCTTATTTTTTGCTTCAAGAAATGCGTAATTTTTGTCTTCAACAAATACATGGTTTTTACCTATTAACAATGACTACTTAAGATTGTCGAATACACTATTACATCAATGTGCTAAACAAATGAGAAAACGTAAGAAAACTGAAAAATAGCCTTGAGTTTAAAATTTTGGTATAAAAGATGAATCAAAAGACAGGCCATGGTAAGACAATATCTTTAAAAAAAAAAAGGAAAAGCTAGGAGAGGATACTACGTGGCAAGGATGTGCATATTAGAAGATATTGAATTTAATGGTAAGAGGTGTGGTGGCAAAGAAAATTAAACCAGTGCAGGAGGGCAGCAATTGTTATGGTGTACAGAACTCTAAATCTAGGATTAGACTTCATAACATAAACTTGCACTGACCTTTTCTACATCACCAGATGTTACAAGAGGCCTTGCAGAATCATGGATGCATACAAGTTCAGAATTCTCATCAATTTCCTGCAAGGGTGAACAATAGGTTCCATGATGAAAACAATTTACAAAGTAATGGGATGTCATAGGACAGCATCTAAGGTTAAGTTTTTAAATTCAGACACAGAGAAAAAATAATAAACATGCATTTCTCCGGTGTAAACATATGCAAGTAGGCACTACTCATAGCACTTCTGAAAGCTCTTCTTTCTCGTCTTCTTTCTCGTCCATAAAAGCCCCAAAAAAATCATTGTATTGTTTTATAGTCAACCACAGTTCGTGATGATGAAAATGGAAGTGGCATTGGACTCAGAAGTGGACTTCTTTATCATGCACTTTGAGCACATGGGAGACATTTGGTGTATTTGATGTTGTCATCTGATAAATATATATATATATATATGTATGTATTTTTGTTGCCAACTGATTTAATGTTAGGAAAAACATGAACTCTCTCTCTCTCTCTCTCTCTCTCTCTCTCTCTCTCTCTCTCTCTCTCTCTCTCTCTCTCTCTCTCTCTCTCTGTGTGTTTTTGGTGCAGGTGCTCAAAGTCCTTTCTAACTTGAACTTGTTAAGTAGCAAAAAAGAATACAATAATAGGGCCATGCCTACATTTAAGCTTCATTGAACAAGGTTAGCTACTAATTTCATATAGAATGAGGGTTAAGGATATCTACCAAATTGTGCAGCCACTGAACCCTATAGAGCCCATTTAAATTTTTTATCATTCGCAGATCAGCAGTTATGTTGACTCCCAAAAATTACTTTCTTGTTTTTTCTAATTGGAGCCAGTGGAACACCTCTTGCATACCTGCCATATATCAATAGCCATAACTTCCTGCCTCCATTTTTCTACTATGTAACAAATCTTCATGTTTCAATTTCCTGAGTTGTTCCCTCAGCTGATAACACAACCTAGGGGAACATTAACTAAAACCAGGATGTGGTCTTCCTCCACGTGGTGATGTCAACAATCACAAAAGTGGTTTGTTTCATTCACATTTAAAATATCCATGAGAGATGAAATAACTTTTCCCTGAGAATAAATAACATTGAAATTTAATATTCTCAATTGCCACGGGTCATTTCTAGCACTAGGAGAAATGCCCTCATTCCAATATACATCATTCACATTTTTCAACTTACACTTTGCAATGAAACACTCTATAGCATAAGTTTCGCAACTAAGCACCACAAGCAATTTTTCAAGACTCCAAACATGCCTCAACATTTTTTTTTTAAAAGAAAAGAGAATGGAAAGAAAAGCAAAAAAGGGGGCCAGGAGAGTTTGTTGAACAGAGCCAGTGCCAATCGGCAGAACACGTAAACATATCAATCAGCAAATGTTGATGATAATAATATTGAAGATAAATATTAAAGTGAAGTGCTAAAAATGGGAACCAAACATGCAAGGAAGCAGATTGGGGGGAGAGGCTTGCAAGGTAGGTGTTATAGACCTCGCATTAAAGACTCAGCTTTTCTTTTATTTCTAGATAGCACGGTAACTTGGAAGCAAGAAAAATGACTTTGGGTTTAGACATACTATTGAAGTTGTTTGAGTTTGATCAATTATAATTCCAATGTGATTGCGTCTCACTTATGGCTCCACAATGCATTTTCACTGAGAAGGGCATCCACAGAAATAGACACCGGAACATAAGGGAACCTGGAAACTAGTAATTAAAAGCAATCTTCAGTTACGATCAGTTCTTGGAATAACTTATTTTCAATTTCAACTTCCATACAGAGGATGAACTTCCTCTACAGGAAAAGAAACATAAAGGAAGCAAGTATTTGACATAGTGGCAATATTTAGTTAAATTTCAAGATGTAAGGGCAAAAGAAACCTAATATGAGTTGTGTCAAATATGGTAGCACTCTATTCGGTATGGATTTTTAAGTCATGAAGTAAAAAGTGTTATCGGAAACAAGACTTGAATGAGCAAGTGTTTCACAAGAAACATCTGATAGAAAAGGCTCTCAAAGGATTATAGGCTACTAGCCCACTCTCATCAAGGCAAAAGAAATATCGTCACACACCTGAAACCCGTTGTATACAGAATCTTGTCTCTCCTTTCCAGGCAATGCAAATTTCAGGTTTACTTGAATTTTCTCTTTAGAATCTGAGGAGAAATCGACACCCTTGGTTAAATTTCTTACATAGCCACAAAAGCTCAACAAGATCAGAAACAATTGATAATTATCAAAAAAGAGTGGTTGAATATAGCCTTTCTTGTATAACCTGTGTTGCACATATATTTCCAAACATGGCGGGTGCCCATGTGTGACAACTCCTTGGGGATGACACTCAAGGATTTTTTGAAGACAGATATCAAACAGACCAAACCGCATCCATAATGTTTTTTCAGTTTCTTTAACTAGGGGCTTCTAGATGCTTCTCCAATACTTATGACACATCAGATGAACTCAACAGCTCTAGGTTTATGGAGTTCTCTCCAAGAAATACAAAGTAAGAAACAAAATGGCTGATAGAAGTTTGAATCAAACATAAAATAGCCATGTGAAGGAATAATTAACCTTCTGAGATAAGAATGAGAAAAATGGAATGCAATTAAACAAGGTTTATATTTTTGATTAACGTAAGATTATAGGTTTGTATTTATCATTATATGCATGTGCATGCCATGTTGTGTCAAATTGTTATCATCTTTATTGATCCCCTTTGTCTTTCTCATATAATGGCCCATGTCCCACCTAGGTGCCATGTCTATGCTTCGTTGATTGATAAACAACATAATTCAAGGAATATGTACACAAACACTGAGCTTGAGAGAGCACAGCTAGAAAGAGAGAGAGAGAGAGGCACACCTTCAAAAATGTCCTTATAAGATGGATCGCAAACTATGACAATTTCTTTTACTTCATTCATGTCAGCAAAAGTGAAGAAACTGCATTGAAATGGGTAATAATAGGTTATCTGAATCCAGAAAGGGAACAGAATCATGCATGCAGTACAAAATTTTCTTTTCTGTTGGAGAGCTACTTTGTGTCCTAACAAGCATGCCTTTTGCACCAAGACATGCCAAGACACAAAGCTAATCAAATTGGCCATTGTACATCAACACCAAGAAAGCTATACAATCCCAGCATAATGAGTTAATCCATCTTTCGCTGCGTCAAGACCAGCTCTTGCAGAGGATTGACCAACAATTGCAACTACATTGACTTAAGATGCATTGACTAGTGATCCATCAGAAGCTTGATTAAATTTATGGGCTCTATGCTTTCATAATCAACAACAAATTCCATTGGAACACTTTATTAACAGCTTTGCAGGATTTAGTGACACGTGTTTAGAAGTATGAAAAGCATCAAAAAATTGTCGATCACTTCAGTTATTTTTATAGCACCATCCTACTCGAAGTTCTGTTTGGAGTTTTCTGTAAGATTTTGAACAATAATGAAAGTCTCATCATAAAAGTTATCAAAATAGTGCAGTACCTGTACAATGCAATAGGTTGGCCTAGTAGTGGAAGATACTGCTTTGGCATGCTGGCCTATTTGCAACCAGAAAAAAAATCCCATCATTTGGCAGGCAAAAACAAAAGGTTATAAATTATGAATAAGAAGAAAAAAATATATGGTATCTAGGATGCATATGCAAACGTGTTGACATGTATTTGGTAGTAAATATCAAGTCCCCATTGGACTAACGCCCTTTGCAATAAACAAAGTAAATGCATCAGAGAATGACCACCCTTCGATCTTCAGACAACGATATGCTAAAGAGGAGAGAGAGAGAGAGAGAGAGAGACTTACGCCCATTCTTTTGCCCTGTCCGCCAGCAAGAAGAATGACAGAAACACTTTTGTCTTTCACAGTGCCAGATGTCTTTTATGGTCAGGAACGAAACATAGGAGTCAAAACATAAGCAAAAGAGTCGGCCACATAAAGGAAGAAGCAAAATCAATCTCACTTGGGCACTGGAATCCGAAGAGCAACGAATTCTGATATCACAACGTCGTTTCTCCGCCGCAAAATGAGACCCTTCTCCTGAAATCAAACCCCAATGTATTTTAGGCATCAATTTGACAACAATACCTATAGAGAGAGAGAGAGAGAGAGAGAGAGAGAGAAACTTGATAATCGGAGATTGATCGGCAGCAGATTGGTGTGTGGAATTTGACAGGAAAGGGAGAGTGAAGACACTGTGACAGTAAATTTGGGCGTCAAAGCAGCTGAAGAAGAAGATGAGACCCCGAAATAGTTTAATTTTACTAGGAGCGCCATGTGCTCTCTCTCTCTCTCTCTCTCTCGCTCGTTATCTGTGTGGAAAGAGTAGGAAAGGGAGAGAGGAGTTTGGTTGGTAGGGGTGTGGCCCAGGATGGTTTGGAAATGCAGACAAAACCAAGAATATATATATTTTTTATATATTTATATAGCAAAAGCATATGTCCAATGTTCTTGGAGATGCTTAATAAAATTCTAACTACTTTATCCAAAGGATTCAAAATAGTTTTTTATATTAGAAATTTAGGATCCTCTCGCTAAGCAATAAAAGAAAAAAAAAATAAAAAATGAAGTTTTTTTTTTTACTTTATCAAGAAGGATATTTGATTCTAAAAAAATATAAAACTATTGAATATATTATATTAAAAATTACGACGGCATAAAAATTTGATATTTTCTTTGTATATCTCAATAATATTCTTCTTTTTTTATTAAAAAAAAAAGCGAATCTTAAATAAATTACTAAAATATAAATGTATAGATAAATAGAGTAAGTTTAAATATGACTACAGTCTCATCTAACATTTGCCTGGGCGCAAATTAATATTTTTCTAATATTATAAAATCTAAATTGATTTAGCCTTGGTTTCGAAAATTTTTCCTAAGGGTTGGACTTTGAGTCGAATGTCTATGCCAAAGGAACCCTACACATTGGTTCAAAATTCTTTTTGGGAGTTTAAATTATCAATATTATATTAAATTAATTAAATTCGATTCGAATTGAATTGAATGTTTATCGGTAAGATTTTTCCTATATCTGTTTTTATTATATATAACATTTGAATACGATATTTCATTTAATAAGTATCGGTATTCAATTATTAGATCAACTAAATATCGATTAAATTTTCTCTTTAATATATCCGTATAAATCGAACTTGAAACCTAACTCAACATGGGCAATGCTCATGTCTGGTCAAGTGGTTTGGCCTTGTAAGATGCCCAAACTAACACCCTCAATAATTTGCACCTAATTTCTATGCGCATCTTGAAAATATATTTTTATTGAAATCGAAACCCTCCCAAATAAAAAACCAAAAGGCCCACCAAGCCTGAAGCCCACACAGCAAAGGCATCCATGCCCAATGAGCATGGCCGATGAGCTATGGCTTATTTGGCATAGTGTCTCCTCTCGTTTTGTATTCGAATTTTCTTGTGTGAGAAAAAAATAATGATAATAAAAATAAAAACAAAAACAAAAAAAGAGGGGCATCCATGCCGAGGCCCATTATAAGCCCTCCTGAGCTTAGCCCACCAAGAAACAACCAGCGAGTTATCTGTGATTACAGCCTACCTGCGTCGAGCACGCATTTGTATAGAGAGAGAGAATGGCGAAGCAGCTGGGAACAACGGGAGAGTTCTTCAGGAGAAGAGACGAGTGGAGGAAGCACCCAATGCTGTCAAACCAGATGAGACACGCCGTTCCTGGTCTTGGTCTCGGCGTCGCCGCCTTCGTGGTCTATTGCATCGGCGAATTCGCCATCAACAAGCTCCGTCCGTCTTCTTCTCACCATCACTGAAATCCCCCTTTCTTTCCCTCCTTCTCAGGTCTGTTCCATCACTGATTTTCCCGATTTAGGTTTTCTTCACTTGCTGTTAGATCTATTTATGTTCGATTGATCTTTTCTGTCACGATTGCGCTTTATTTATTTGATTAATTGTGATGATGTTGGAAGTTTGTAACTATCTGGAATGTTTGATTGATCTTTTTTTTTTTTTTTTAATTTTGGAAGCCTGTGTTGAATTTGCTGATTTTGCCCTCGTGGTACTGTTCCAGTTTGGAAATTATAAGAAAGTATTAACACTTGTGTTAGCGTCCGACTAACCTGAAACTACAATTCCTAAAATTTTAACGTTTTGTTTTCTCTTTGGAAATTATAAGAAAGTATTAACAATTGTGTTAGGTTTGTTTGGCTTGTTGGAGAGAACTTACGCATGTTTGTGTTACCATGTACATAAGGAGAGGAGACCAACAGGAGTAATCAGTTCATCTCCTATAACTACTGGGTACGTCATCTCAAATCAGAACTTAATAGGAAATTGACTAGAGGAATATGAATTATCATTGAAAGTTGATAGTTTGTGAGTAGCCACAAAGGTTCTTTCGCCTTAATGTTACCCAGAAAAGTCAATCATGTCGAGAAGAACAATACTTTCTCTATCACAGTTCTTTCTCTATCACATTCATGAATCACTTGCCAAACCCATCGCTTATATGCCACATACCTTTTCTTCCAAAAGTTTTACATACATCTGCATCTCTATATGTGTGTGTGTGAGTGTGTGTGTGCGGGCATGTATTTATGTGTATATATATGTGGTATGTGAAATTTCCAAGCCCCACCCTTCTCTATTATTCGCCTTTATGCTTTCTGTGGAACTCTTCAACACGCTTTGACTAATGCTCACCATCTCTGCCTTAGAGATCAATAAAGGCAGCAATGGATGTCCTTCCCTTAAACATGTAGAAACCCCAAATTTAAGGAGAAATGAACCGTGTGTCTACATGAATTCTTGATGTCAACCTCTGAAAGCATCTTCTATCATTAGATTATGAAATTCTAACAGTAACATGTGATCCACCCCCATCAAAGTGATTTATGGCCAAAACACAAGATCAGACTTCTTTGTAAGCCTTCTCCTGTATCAAGTTTGTATTGCCTCCTTTAATCACTCACAATCTCAGAGATTGCTATTTCTGTACATGGGCAGCATTCGTGGCTTTCTGCACTTCCATTATGGTAGGAATTTGGTATCCAAATTACTTACAAACCATTCTTGTCTTATGAGAACTCCTTGAGTGTCTTCCTCTGAATTAGCTTGGAAGGAGACTTTGATGCAACTGTCTGACCTAGGATGTTATTTTCATTCCAATAGTCAAATGCCTCGACAATCTATTACTTTGATCATTTCCTGGTCACTAATAATTGAGTAAAAACCTTCCCACTAAGGTTTTCCTTTCACATTTCCACTTGTTCTTGTTGCCTGGCCTCATGTTGATAACAAAGTTAGCTTGTTCTTGTTGCCTATCCTCATGTTGATAACAAAGTTAGCTTTGGTCATCAAATCATTTTTTGGCTAACATTTTCTGGCTATGTGTATTGGCCATCTTGTGGAAAAAATGCCATGCTTCAGTTCCTTTCTGTAAGCCACAAGAGCTTGATATCACTCTATGCAACATGCACCTGAAACAGCACACACGACACGGCACAACATGGCACAATGCCTATTCTAACACAGACACGAAATAGTGACATTAAATTTATATATAAAAAAGTTTCAAATTTTTGTGTTATAAAGTGTCATTTGATGGTAAGCGCAAAGTCGTATTGCACATGTGAATGACATAAACACGGCTCAAATCAGGTAATGTTGGTGTAACATAGTTCACCATAGAAATTTCTCCCTTCGATTGGTCACCATTTCTATTAAATCTAGAAATCAATCAGCCCCAAAACACATGTTCAAGCTGTATCAATGGTGGCCTTGAATGCTAACCCCAAGAAAGGATGGCATATTGGATTGAACTGGGAGAAGAAGCTTTATGTTGGTCTAAGGGGTTTAGTTTCTCTGGTGGCATCCTATAGGTCGGTTGTAGCTGCTGTTAAGTGTAGGACTGACGTGTTGGTGTGCTATAGGTCTTAGAGTCACGAGTACAGATAAATTTGAGCGCAGGCACTCGTGCTTAATTATTTGAAGTTTGTTTGTTTTTGTGCAATTAAGTTGTATGCAATTTGTACAATTTATGATCATCAGAATTCCAACAGGCACAAGCATGATATGAGTTGTTCCTATTTTGCTAGAAAGCTAGCCATCTATTTACAAAGATGAATCCAAATACGCTGCATGGGAGTTGCTTGGGATTTGTTTGCACAAGTGATGGCATCCCCCTTAGAATTTGTGTGCACATGCATGTTTTCTCTGAAGTTTCACTCTGTCATTAAATAGATATTTTCTCTTATACTAAAGCAAGGTAAAAATGCTATACTATTTCTTAAATCCATAGATTACAAACACAAACAATTAACTATTGTAATTGACCCTAACTTTAAGAATGTGTTTATCAGGATCTCATGTGAAATTTGATTCTCAATGACTGTGAGAATTATAGTTTTGATGGAAAGTCTGTTAAGAACTTTTCTGATATTGTTTAGTTTCTGTGTTGATCAAGTTAATACTTATAATTGAGATTTAAACCTGTTTCTCATGAATCTTTTGTACTTGAAATATAGGATTAAGACATATGTTAAATGGGCCAAAACTACATGCCCTATGCCATTTATTTTTTTAAAGTTAATGGGAGTATAATTGTGTAATTTTTTAATGGATACAGCATGTCCCAAAGTTTACATATTTTTGGGCATTTTACTTGCTAATAAATTTCCCGCCTAATGGATGATATTGTCTTTCAGATGGAGGCGGCAGGGTGGGAGAAGAGGTTGAACTTGCATTTTGATTCTCAAGGGATTCTGGCATGTTGTTGAATAATTGTGCTCTTTCCTTAATGTGGGATCTGACAACTAGGGATTTCCCTTGTTCAGTCAGTTTGAGAACTCGTGCAAATTGTGCCAACGTTTCGAGACTAAATGTTTGATAAATGCGATCAATATGTTTGCTACTTAGCCTTTGGGGACATTTCATATGATTTTAATCGCCATACTTGAAATGGGGGTTATTAAGCAGTAAGGTCTCTTTTTATAGGGTTGGTGTTAAATGATCCCCGATAAACATGATGGCAACGCAAACAACTACTCGGAGTCATCTGGGAAAGGCCATATCCCGGAAGATTCAACTTAAAGACGGAACAAAAGCTGCGAAGACCCAACCATCTTTGGAAGCTGGCGGTCTGGTCTAAACTTTTGAGAGCAACTCCTATGAAGAGAATGATATAGCCGATTAATACGGGAGAGAGGAGAGAGAAAATAAATAAATAAAATTAAAGTTTGAAAATAAAAATAGAGAAATTAAAATTAAAAATACAAATAATAGAAAAAAAAAAAGAAGAAAAAATAAATTATTCATAAAAATTTTAAATAATAATAATAAAAATAAATGTGTATTAATTTAATTAGTTCAGATTTTTTTACTATCATTTATTAATAATAATAAACTATGGTTGGCCAAATAGCAACATATCAGCACTTAATGACCAAAAATGATATATATATTTTTTATTATCTCTTGTATATAAGTTTTATTAAATTTTCACATGAAAAATTAAATTTATGAGCATTCCCAAATGGAAATATGGATGCCAATGACTTGAAAAACTCTTCAAAGTATGCGAATTTACATAAATCAATTAATTTGTAATTAATTTAACAAAGTTTCTCACCATTTTTTTTTCAGAAAATAATAGAATAATTAATTTGAAATTAATTTATGATTTTAATGATCATATAAATATATGTTATGCATTTCGTCATTAATATTAATATTTCACTATTTTCTTATTACTTATTTTTGTTAGTTGATATAACGCCATAGCTTCGATCACGTTTCCGACCGTTTTGTCTCTTCACTTTCACATTTTTCCCCGATTTGCTTGGGTACACTACATCCTCTCTCTCTCTCTCTCTCTCTCTCTCTCTCTCTCTCTCTCTCTCTCTCTCTCTCTCTCTCTCTCTCCGCGCCAGCTCATTTCTAATTCGTTTGTAGTTTTGGCATCAATTCTCATATGAATTGAAGATCCACATATAAAATTACCCTAGCCTGAGATTTGAATCTCTAATATTGTTCGGTCTTTCTTCTCTTTAGCCATTTTCAGATTCAATGAAGACGGTGAAACCACATTTGATGAATTGGGCTTACAATTTGTTTGATAGAATGTTCGAGAGAATCGAGTCATCCGAGTTTTGTACACATATATCCATCAGGAAAAAAGAAATTTTAAAACATTTCCGCGAAAAAAAAATTTTCAAAATTGACATAAATATCTAATTTTCAGGACTGGATATGCACTATTTATTTATATCGAGTTTTGAACACTCGACATAGTTAAAAAAAAATAGTACATGTCGAGAGTTGAAATCTCGACATATACTCTCCCCCTCTGAGTTTTGTACAGATATAACCTTATTTTTTAAAAAAAATTATAAAACAATATCGTTTAAAAAATATTTTTAAATTTAATACCCATATGTTGAAGTCAATACATGGTACTGTTAATTGAATAGTGCATACCGTTTAATTTATAATACGTGTCATGATTTTAAGTGTATATTAGATAATATTTTTTGAACGATATTGTTTAAATTTTTTTTTTAAATTAGTTCCAAACAAAACTCCTCCCCTCTCTCCCTCACTCTTTTTCTCTCCTTCCCTCCCTCTCTCCCGCATTGAATGGTGCATACCGTTTAATGTATAGTACACCCGTCCCTCTTTCACTCTCTCCCTCTTGGAATTATAGAGAGAGAGAGAAGGGAGGAGAGAGAGAGGGGAGGTGGATCCCACCTCCCTCCCCCTCTCTCTCCTCCTAAAATTCAAGGGAGGGAGGTGGGACCCACCTCCCTCTCTCTCCCAAAATCCAAAAGGTCAAGAGAGAGAGAGAGGCAAAGATGGAAGGGAAGAGAGAGTACCGCATATGTCAAAGAGTTGAACTCTCAACATGTACTATTTTTTTTTTGTAAATATGTTGAGTTTTTAAGAATCGATATATATAATCTTATATGTCGAGTTTTGAAAACTCGACATGTTCAATTTTAAAAATTTTCTTTCGCGGGAGATGTTTAAATATATATGTATTTTTTTTGCGGATGGATGGGTGCAAAGCTCGAGTCATCCGGTGGATAGTGATTTTACGAAATTCATGATCCCTTCGGTCATATTAGCACAAAGCATCTGAAGTGTTATGCTAATCTGCAATTTTAATTAGAATTTGTTGCTACTCATTGATTGATTGTTTTCGGAGGGTTTCATCCATGGCAACTATAGCGACATCAGGGGCTCTCCCCAAATCAGGAGCCATTTCCAAAGGATACAATTTCGCACATACTTGGGAGCTGGTACCGATGCTTCTTTCTTACATTTTGTGTTTGCGCTTGATATTTTGTCTCCATGAGTTTGTTTATCGATTTAGCGTACTTTCTCTGGATTAGTATATGATGGATCCAGTGGATGCTAGATAAAGCGTTTACCAATCTGTGTAGCAAGTGAAGAATTGCTGGTTTTTTTTGGGAGGTGGGTGGGGGTGTCAAGTGTGTTGATGCTCTGATGAGTGTTATGAGAGTGAAATATTCTAACCCAACTTTTGAATTTACATGAATGAAAGACTTCCCACGATTTTTAATGGTTTTTCTCGTATAAATCTGATTTGCAATTTGGAATTCGAGTTCTGAATAACTGACTATGAGTAAATGCATCAATATATTGTAGCTTGATGCTTGCTGAAAATAATCATGGTCTAAGAAGCATGGATATGGATACGTATAGTATTCAACTTGATATGGATATGGTATTATGGCAAATCGAGATTTTATTTTTCAGGATTTAAATTAGTTGATCCTTTTTTTTTGGCTTAACAAAAGGGTGACTGGGGTGATATAACATTGCTATCCAGTGTAGGTGTGTTACCATGCCTCGGTGTAATATGAATATTTAAGTGTGAGTGCTAATGATATATAACAAGTATGTATAAAAGTATGGTTTTTTCAATTTCATTTTAAATCCTCACTTTACATATTATATCGTCACTAAATTAAAACAAAAATATATGTGGTATCAATGAATATAAGATCGGATACGTCTCATGGAATACAAACACATACCTAGCAAGCATCTGTTGTTTATTACAGTTGATGCATGTTTTCCATTTTGAAATATCTATTTGTCCTAGATTGTAGTTGATTGTTGTTACAATGGTTGTAGATAGTTGAATTTGCTTTGCTTTACAGCGGTTGCAGATTTAACTTATATTCAAATTCTTTCTCAAAGTGGTTTTGCTAAATGAGTGTTGATGGGAGATTGTTGAAAGAAAATGTGTATGTTTTTATCCCTTCATCTTCTCAATTACTGAATTATTATTATTATTAAGTTGTGTTTGAATTTGTTGTTTTTGACTCCTTGATAATGATAACTGGGTTGGGTCCAATTACATAATAGGAGTTGGGCTCAGTTTATGATGTGGGCCAGTTATGTGTATACATCACATCCATTCTGTAGCCATTCTCCACCCTTAACCTGGCCAAATGTGAGGGCACCAAGAATTCCTTCGAACTTGATTCTGAGTTGCTATATGTGTGATATGATTTCATTGAAGATCCGACTTCTGTAATTAATTTTGGGATTTGTTTTTTTTCATGTGTTTGATTGTCTGCATGGAGATAAATTATTAACAGAAATATATTTCCCTAATTATTAGTTCAATTCTTCCTGTGCAGAATGCTCCATTGACAGAACAACAGCAAGCAGCAATAATAGCATTATCACATGCAGTTGCTGAGAGGCCATTTCCAGCTAGTCTGATGTTGCAATTTTCAGACTAATTACGCATCATTATTTGTCATTTCAGTGTTTAGTAATATTGGTTTGTAATGTGTGCATGATGCTGCTGTAGTCCAGAGAGCATACCCCAGGGCAGGACAATGGTTTAACAATTTCCACAAAGGCTAACAATTTGGAAGAATCTTTGACCATGGAGGCAGGTCTTGTCAATGCAAACCAGGTAAATCATGATGATGTTGGATGACATGCTCCTCCAACTTACATATATTATATTTGTTGCCAACAAACCAAAAAAAAGAAAGAAAAAGAACCATTAGACGTTACCGTGCCCTTATGCTTTTAAAGATTCTGTTCATATTTCGAAAAGATTAAAGCTTCTAATTCAACGGCCAAGAGAATCTGTTTTTACTTACTTCTTGTTGGTGAAGATGTTGGATTAAAAAATTTGATTGGGTCTTTTTAGCCTTGATGTTACCTTTGCAACGTGCTTCCTGGGAGGAACAAAATTAGTGACTTTGGAACTATGAACATTGTTTGGTGTTTGTTGTGATGCTGATGGCCTTAAAATGTGCTATGTTTTTTCTCTCTATTTTTAAAGGTCTTGTCTTGGATTGGATTTTCCCCCCCTTTTCTCTTCCCATTCCTTCCTACATACCTCTATGTCTCTCTCCCTTTGTGTGTGTGACGACCAGGAAATGTTAGTTTTAGGGTCGATTCCTGGTCCTTGTTCAGTGAATTGATGGTTGTGAGTAACTGACATGCTAAAAAATGTTGACAACTGTGTTCAGTGAATGGAGGTTTTGATTGCATGTGTTTAGGTGCAACCTAGTACAGAGTTGGATTAAAAATATAAAGGGATGAAGTATGATAATTCTGTCTAACTGGGACCATTGTACCAGAAGAGGATCCTTCATCCAAGTTTCTTACATCGTAGAGACATTTCTCCCTAGCTAAACCTCTTCTACAGCTCTCCTTCTATGCCTGCCTAAATATGATAGATGGGGTTAAATAAAAAGTATTATTTCTCGTGTATTTTCTCTGTGAGGGGTGTACCTCTCGAGGCCCATACTGATAGATGCAGAAGACACATTTAGTAGACGCATATTTTATTTGTAAAGAGAAGTGACTTCAATCTTCCTGCACAAGAAGCATCTTTGGACCAATTTTTTTCTCTTAGCTCCACATGTGCAAGTTAGCAAGAGTTAAGCATATTTCTCAGTATCTTAAGTCTTAAGCAAAAAAGGCTATCTTCCATTACAATATTTGTTAGAACCAAGGTTGAAATTGGGCAATTAAGGGTGTTCCTTGCTGCCTACTATGAAAAAAATGAATAACTTGAGGTCCCTTGATGAGGAAGGAATTAGCTTGTGATTCCAATGGATGAGGTTTGTGTCTTGTTATGAAGGATCAGAGAACCACATGTAACTCAATTGTGCATTCTAAGTCATCTAGCTGGTAACAGATTACTGGAGACATGAACTAAGTGATGCAATGCCTTATGGAAACTTTGATTGGAGTATTCTTCTTTGTTGTTCTTTTTTTGGGCCTGTTCTTCTCTTTGGCTGCATATAGTAACCATCTGTTCATTCTGCAAGTGCACAATATGGAAGTGGCCATAAGTAGTAATCTAGTAGACTGAATTTTTGCATTCATTTTTGGTTGTTGTTTTATCTTAGTTTTGTTCTAAACTTATTATGGAGTTGACTTTATAAAACATACAAATACTGAAAGCTTTTTCCTTTTTTGTTGGTTGTCCATGGTGCAGTTCTACAAATGGTTTGCAGACCTTGAATCAGCCATGAAGTCGGAGGTTAGTGTTGCTCTGGAACTCCTTGAAATTGGGTTTACTATTTTTGTACATGGGCGGTACTTCTCCCGATTCTTTTTCCCATCAGATAGAGGGGAAATATAGGCACTATGTAAACACTTTGACAGAGCAGATTCGAACATGTGACAACATACTTCGTCAGGTCATTATATGTTGTTTTCCTTCTCAATGCTTCATACCCTGACAAATTTGCGGCAGTAAGGGTGGTCGGATTAGTTCTACCATTGCCTATTATAATTGCTTCTAAGTTAGCTGAATTATCTCTTGTGCAGGTGGATGACACACTTGTGTTGTTTAATGAGCTACAGCTACAGCATCAAGCAGTGGCAATAAAGACCAAGACTCTTCATGATGCATGTGATAGACTGGTATGGTTCTCTCTCTTTTCCACCCAGTAAAAGTTATTCTAATTTGAAGCTAGGCTTTTCTGTAGATTGGAAATTTAAAAGCATTTTATGAAACCTCTTGTCTCTTTGAACCTAATAGAGTAGGCATCCTTAACCTTGTATTATTTTGAATGACTTCCAGGCTTGCTAAAGAATTTTATGTCATACTTTCCATGAAAAGTTATAAATGCAGCGATTGATGAAGAAAGAAAAAAGAATCTTCTAACGACATTCATGTCACTGCCTTTTAGGGTTTGAAGCTTTGGTACTTCTTTGTTTTAGGCCATTGATTCATAGAGTTATAGAATTGAACATTTGTGCAGGGCCCTGTATATGCTTTGAGTTCTGTTTTTGTGTAAATTAATTTTATTGTTGTTTATTTTCCTATGAATGTAGGATGAGAACCTAGAATTTTGTGAAAATGACCATGGGCAAGGGCCATGAAAGAGCTCTTTTCTTAGTATTGAATTCTTGAAAATTTTGTTGGGCTTATGAGTGATGTTGTCAAAGCTAAGATGCACAAAAGATGGACCTGATCTCTTTGGCAGGTTTCAAATAGAAAATGAGAGCTGCAATTGGTTTGACATTCTTCCCATTTGAGCCTGCCAAATACAACCAAGCTAGCTGAAACAAGAATACGACTAATCTTGGTCTTTGGATTTCTCAAGAAGAAGAGGAAAAAATAATCAATGATCCAAAATTTGAAAAATCAAAACCAACAATTGTGGCGAAATCAGTTGAGTTACCAACAAAAAGGGGACCTAAGTTTGCAATTATTTAGATCATAAGCTATTTGGAGAAGAGATATCTATTTTTTCTTTTGGTATGATCAGTGTAACACGAAAAGAAGAGAGAAAAAGAAAGAGACCTGAGTACAAAGTTGAGGTGGGGGCAAGCCTGTTTGGTTTTATTGAGGAACTTTGAAAAAGGTTGAAAATGGAGACAAGAGAACCAACAGGATAAAATGGAGACGAGAACCAACAGGATCATTTCTCTTGTGAAATCTCTTTCTTTTTCAGATAGTCTAAGGAATAATAAAGCAAAATATCAATTATATTATTTTACAAAAGAAACTAATGAAAAGAAAGAGTATAGTGGAAATGATTTTATAAGTGGAAAGGGAAGGGGGTATCATGGGCTGACATTGTTCCGGGATCTCTCTCCCTTTATTTGATGTTCCACGCTTCTTTTGCTCAATGGCTCCATCTTGGAAAGGCTTCAAAGAGTGGAACCAGCCTTCAGGGAAGTTAAGTTACTGATGAGTAGATGAATCCCCCCCCCACTTTTTTCTTGTTGTCCTTCTGTTTTTGCCTTTCACTTCTATTTTCTTGTTTCTCTGCCGTTGTATTGGCTTTTACAACAAATGGATAATGGCCATCAGGCCATTATTACTCTCATCGGCTTAGATCCTAATATCTACTGTGGGTCCTGCCATTATCTGTGTTATATCACCATATAGGGATAATTTGGTTTTCTCATGAGGAAAAAGATCTCATTGAATATGTGTTTGCTTTGAGGTCTAATTCTTATGCATTGAAATAGTTTGCGCTCATCGGCTTGGATCCTAATATTTACTGTGAGTCCTGCTATTATCTGTTTGTGTTATTTCACCATATAGGGATAATTTGGTTTTCTCATAAGGAAAAAGATCTCATTGAATATGTGTTTGCTTTGAAGTCTAATTCTTATGCATTGAAATAGTTTAATCTACATCTATAGGCTAAGATACCAGTTTTAAAACATGGAAACAGGAGACAGGGCATTGTATATGTCCAGATCTTGAGGCATAGAGTTGGAAACCGGGTTGAGCATGTCTGTAGACTTCATTGTACACTTGAGTTTGAGAAATTAAGAGAAGGGCTGATAATATGTGACTTACTTCAGCTGGATTTTTTTGTTGCAGTTAGTTGAGAAGCAAAGGTTGATCGAGTTTGCCGAAGCACTTTGCCAGAAGCTCAACTACTTTGATGAACTAGAGAATGTAAGGCTTGGAGGGTGACTTACCCAAACTCCATTATCTTTTAGTTTCAAACTGTTGCTGCAAACTGATAAAATCTATTTCACAAATTTTTGTCCAGCGGATAACATGATGTACAAAAGTCATGTTGCTTTATGGCCCTAACTCCCAGTATATCATATCTGAAATGTCTTATTAATTTTTATTCATCTCGATACTTGATGCATGGTTACAACTTTCCAAGGGTCCTTAAAACTTGTGGTTGCAGATACTGCTGCATAAATTTTATGTACTGCTGCTTCATATGATTGAAAAGCTTCTATCATGCATCTAATCCAGCTGATCTTTTAAGCCCACTTCTGGTTTGTAGGTTGCGACCAATTTTTATTCTCCTAATATGAATGTTGGGAATCAAAACTTTCTCCCACTTCTTAAACGCCTAGATGAATGCATAGTGTAAGTGAACTTTGTTTTGAAGTTATTGGTGCTCTTGGGAGTATTTTCTCCATTAGTTGTCTTTGATTCTGAAGCTTAATAATGTCATTTGTCCTCTCTTGTGCAAAAAATAGGTATGTTGAAAACAATCCACAGTATGCAGAGTCCAGTGTGTTCTTTGTCAAATTGAGACAACTCCAGGTATCTGCCGGTGTTTAGTTCTAGAATGCGCTCGTAAAGTGTAATACCGCCTAGCCATAGAATTTTCTTTTTCTTTTATTATTTTTATTATTTTTTTTTTGTCTAGAGATTTTGATTTCCCAAAATCTAAACAACATTTGATTTTACAGTCCTGAGCTCTTGGCATGATTCGGTCTCACGTACTTTCAGTCCTTAAAAGCACTTCTTCTCAGGTAAATTACCTTGTCTCTCCTTAAAAAATTTAACTTTATCAAACCCCTGTTACATTGTGTATATTCCGGCACCAGGTCCAGGCTGCTATTAGGGACAGTGGTGGAAGCATGGCATCTGTCTCTGAGGGTGTGGAGACATCTGTCATTTATGTCTGCTTCAAGGCAGCGGCAAGCGGGATATACATTCAGTTTTTTCCTTCCTTCAAGTTAGAACAACTTCATAGGTGGCAGCTTTAATAATCACCAATGTCTGAATGATCTTTGGAACCGAAAGAATACTTTCTGATTATCCCTCCTTCTTTTCGTATCTGGGAAATAGGATATAGAATCCTATTCTTGTGTTGTGAGACAACTTATGGTGTGTGTTTGGAGCTCAAGCCAGTGCTGGAGGAAATAGAAAGCAGGTCAACAAGAAAAGAGGATGGCCAAATACTTGCTGAATGCCACAAATTGTACTGCGAACAGAGGCTGTCCTTGGTGGGCTCATAATTAGTTATCTGTATTACATAATAATTTAGCTTGATTAGAAGAAAACATATTGGTATTTGCTTATGATGTGCATTTGCGTGTTACCCAGATAAGAGGCATAGTGCACCATAGAATATCCGCATCTGCCAAGAAAGAGTCACTGCCATCATTGGCAAGATCTGGATGCTCATATCTAATGCAGGTACTGTTGAAGTTTCATTTTTATGATTAGAGAGCCTATGCCAATCTTTGTTCTTGATTGCTAAAGGATAAGAAAGTTTGCGCCTTTGATACGTGAAAGTGATCTATTAGAACTTTAGGGTAGTTGGAAAGCCATTTGGGGATTTTTATTTGTTTAATTTCATTTTATCGGTGGTAAGGTTGACATAGTTTGGTCTGTTCCAAAGCTTGTTGTGGAAATTCTGAGATTTCATTTATACCTTGAAAAGGTATCTACATCATCTATTTATACAACTAAGTTGATAAGATTTGTTATAGGAAACAGAAAAGATCTAACTAGCTGAAACTGATCTGATCTAACAGAATGCTAACTAATTACGGAATCATCAACTAACTCTTATTGTCTAACACTCCCCCTCAAGCTGGTTGATATATATTACTCATTCCCAGCTTGCTTATAAGAGTTTCAAATCTAGTTGTTCTTAAGCCTTTATTGAAGACATCGGCTAGCTGATCTTCTGAAGAAACATATCTGAGACAAGGAGTCCTGCTTCCAGCTTCTCTTTAATAAAGTGCCTATCCACTTCAACATGTTTTGTTCTATCATGTTGAACTGGATTATGTGCTATACTGATTGCAGACTGATTATTGCTAAACAACTGCATACTCGTCGTCGTTTTAACTCTGAGAGCTTCAAGAAAAATTTTCAGCCACAGCAACTCACAAATCCCTGGAGCCAATGCTCTAAATTCTGCACCAAATTATTTCCCTAAAAGGTACAATATCTTGATGTAGAGTGTCTGTCAACATGTAAGCCTGCATAATTAGGATGTGCATAGGCTTTTAGGGTTAAATTTTCTCCTGATATAAAGAGAATCCCTCTCCCCAGAGTAGCTTTCAAGTAATGAAGAATTCTTTCCACAGCCTGCATATGAGTTTTTCGAGGATTATGCATAAACACTCGGAGCAAAAGCAATATCCCGTCTTGTATGAGACCAACAGATCAATTTGCCTATATGCATTTGATATCTTTCTTTATTCACTCCCTCCACCTCCTCTGCTTTGGCTGCCAAATGATGATTCTGTTAAATAGGAACACGGGCTGTTTGATCACCAAGAAGACCAATCTCCTTGAGTAAATCCAAAACGTATTTCCTTTGGGAGATGAAGATACCACTTTTGGAGTAGGTCACCTCAATCCCTAAGAAATACTTAAGCTTGAAGCTTGCCTAAAACTTTCATTTCAAACTCCGAAGCTGACTTTTGTTGCAAGGCAGCCTGCTCTTGAGGATCATTGCCGGTTACAATTATGTCATCCACATAGACTAATAAAATTGTCGGTTGTTGTCCAGCTTGCTTAATAAAGAGAGTATGATCAGCTCGACTATGAATGTAGCCCAAACTTCAAACAACCTTGGTAAACTCTCAAACCAGGCCCTAGATAACTGTTTAAGACCATACAAAGCCATTTTGAGTTTGCACACCTTATTTGGTCCTCCTGTATGCTGAAAACCAGGTGGAAGATCTATATAAACCTCTTCTTTAAGATCCTCATGCAGAAATGCATTGTTAACTTCAAACTGTTGCAAAGGCCAATGATAATAAGCTGCTAGAGATAGCAATACCCTCTCTGTATTTAGCTTGGCAACAGGGGCAAACGTTTCAAGATAATTCACACCATCCTTTTGAGAGTATCCCTTAGCAACCAGCCTTGCCTCATATCTCTCCAAAGTCCCATTGGCCATATACTTCAAGGTATAAGTTTAACATCCTTGGGTTTAGAAACTATATCTCAAGTCTGACTTTTTTCAAGTGCTTGCATCTCTTCTCACATAGCTAGCTGCCAATTTCTGTTCTTCATAGCTACATCAACAGATTTAGGAAATTTATAGGTATATAAGGCCATTAGGAAAGTTTTATGGTGAGAAGATATGCAATGATAAGAAAGATAATGAGCGATGGGGTGTTGAGTACATTTACGAGTATGCTTTCGTTTGGCTATGGGAAGATCAAGAGACAATTCAACATTAGAAGAATCAAGAGCAGGTAAAGAAGAATCCGGTTCAACATGAGAAGGATAAGAGTATTGTGAAGATGTAGAATTCAGGTCAGCCAACTGCACCTGTTGAAGAGAGACATTTGCCTTGTTTTATCGGAATAAACCTGTTTTGGAGAAGCTGCTCTTGGTGGAAGAGTTTCAACAATAGACCAAGATGAAGCAGTATTTGAAGGAAAGACTTCAACATTATCCAGGTCATCTTCAAATGGAACAAGAAGTTTGGAATCAAGGAAATAAGAAGTGGATTCTTGGGAATTAACATCCATTATCCCAAACACTTTTCTTGTAGGAGGGAAAGCACTTATAAACTTTTTGAGTGTTTATCCTATGAAGACACACTTCAAAGCTCTAGGATCAAGTTTAGTTTGAAACTGCTTATGTATATGCACATAAGCAAGACATCCAAAGATCTTAGGTTTGAGAAGTGTAGAAACATGAAAAGTAGAAAACAGTGTTTGAAGAGTTTGAATAGGACTTTTACCCCCCTCAAAAAATAGAAGGAAGGCAATTTATCAAGCATGTTGAAGTTAAAACAGCCTTTCCCCAATAATGCTTTGGAACATTCATATGAATCAAAAGGGATCCAGCCATTTCGAGTAGATGTCTATTCTTTCGCTCAATGACTCCATTTTGCTGATGAGAATCTACATGAGAAGTCTCATGTTTGATCCCATTTTTCTTAAAGAACCCAGATTGGTAGTTAAAAATTCTCTACTATTGTCAGACCTAAAACACTTGATGGAAACCTCAAATTGATTCAAAACTAGCTGATAAAAGTTTTTAACAATAGATGTCACTTCAGATTTATCATGCATAAGGTACAACCAAGTAACACGAGGATGATCATCAATGAAAGAAAGAAACCATCTAGAACCACTGATGTTATGAATTCTAGAAGGCCCCCATACATCTGCATGTATTAAAGAAAATGGACTAGAAATAGAGGCAGTATGAAGTGGAAAAAATAATGATGTTTAGAAAGCTGACAAGTATCACAATGTATGGTACTAGCATCAATTGATTGAAACAAGGAAGGAAATACATATTCCATAAAAAGAAAAGATGGATGACCGATCTTACCATGCTCAAGCCTATTTGATCAATCTTTGGAGATACAAAAGTAGAGAATTACAAGCACGTGCAGCCGAAACTTGATTCCTTTCCAAAACATACAATCCATCTCTCTCTTTAGCAAATCTAATCATTCTCCCCAAAATCTTGCAAAGAAAAACTCAAGTATCATCAAATATGACAAAACAGTTCAAGTATTTTGTGAGTTTATGGACCGACTGCAAATTGATAGACAGATTAGGAACATGGAGAACATTTTTAAGGTGTAAAAGTGGTGTAAAATAGGTATTACCTTTACCAGAATCATTTAAAGTCTTACCATCAGCAACTCTAATTTGTTTAGAAGAATCACGATAAGACAAATAGGATTTAAGGATTTCAAGAAGGTTAGTCATATGATCGTTTGCTCCTGAATTTATAACCTATGAATTTCCTTTTTCCATATCTGCAGCATTAAAGGTTTCAGAGATTAAGTAGTTACCTTTTTGAGTTAGAATACAAACATTTGAAGAGGAGGATGAAAGAGTCACAATAAAGGCCTTCAGCTTTGCCTTGTTGAAGCCAAGAGACTCAGCCTTCTCAGTGTCTTTATCTTCATCTTCTTTAATGACACTGTTGACTATTTCGTTGATTCTTGTGGTTGTTCAGCACTTGTTCCTTGCCATGAAGCTTGTAGCAAAATTCTCTAGTGTGTCTAGACTTCTTGCAGTAAGTACACCAGAGAGAGTCGAGGCTACTGTTGTAGAAGACGGAGACTTCTTCCTTCCATGATTCCTGTTGACAGAGATCAAAGCTGAGCTCTTATTAGTAATTGAAGCATGATCCACCATCACAGATCTATGACTTTCCTCAGCCTTAGTGATTCAGTGGATCTCCTCTGATCCAGTAATCTTCTCTTTCCAAGTATTTGAACTCTCATATAATCAAATTCAATATTCAGGCCAGCTAGGAATTGAAACATACATTCTTCTTCCAAAAAGGAATTGAAACACACTTTCTTCTTCCAAAAAAGCTCTCAGTTTACAAGCATCTTCAACACAATCCATATGCAAATACTGATAATAATCCAGTTCCATCCAGAGAGTATTCAGCATGTTGAAATCTTCAGAAACAATAAGTGAACCTTGTTTTAATCCATGAATCTTGGTCTTGATTTCATAGATTACAGATGCATCTTGCACTTTTGAGTTGGTCCTCATTGCAGATTGCCGAGCCTCCTTAGCTGATTTCATCCTGATGAAGTTTTTTCTGACGTCTGGATGCATGGAGTTCCATAACCTGGACATAATGACTGCATCCTCAAAGAACCGAGTTCTGAACCTTGGATCATCGAGCTTTGGAGCCGAACCTCCAAGGTGATCAAGCTTCTCTCTTCCTTTGATTATCATGTTGACTAACTATGACCATTGAAAGTAATTCTTACCATCCAATCGATAGACCACTGCAACATTAGGGAGATCTCTATTGTAAGCATGACTGGATTCTTCTTGTTATGCAGAAACATAAGGATTTCACTAATGGACAGTCGGCCTAGTGGGATGGGATGTTAGGTTCCTTAATCAAGTCTCGGGTTCGAAATTTGGGAATAGAAAAGACTATGCCGGGAACGCCATCTCCTAAATGGGGCCCTGCAGACGTTCGAATTGGATTAGTTGGAATATGGCTATGGATACTGGTTGTGGGAAAAAAAAAAAAAAGATTTTGATTCGTTTTTACAAAAATTGAATTTTACCAGGACAATTCAATCAAGAAAGGGGGCGAAAAGACTGATGAACAAAGCCCAAAGCAAATTGAGAGATTTTTTTTTAAGAAAGAGAGGAAATCAGATTGAAAGATGAAGATATGAGGAAGAACGAAAAAATCATAGTTGCAGATCTTGAAGAAAATCTGAAGCAAGATCTAAGAGATTTCTATGAGATCAGCAGTGGCTCTGTTACCATGTGGAAATTCTGAGATTTATTCATATTTTGAAAAAGTATCTACATTATCTATTTATACATCTAAGTTGATAAGATTAGTGATAGGATGGACAGCTTTTTCTTATAAAGCATCTCCTAATTTTGAGGGAACAGGTATATTGGACTTTATTATGTACCCTTTTTATGATAGCCATTTGTAACTCTGTGCTGACTACCCTCTCGTTTTTATTGTAGATTGCACCATTTGACATAGAATTCTCCACCATACATCAGGAACTTGATTTCTCTCATTTGCTGGTTTGTACATCTCAACTGCTTAGCCCGCATTTCTTTGTGTGCTATTGCTTTCTGTGTTACCAGTAGGCAGTTTATTACTGCAAAATTGTTATAATTCTTATCATGGTTATTCGGATCCCTTCATCCTGCACAATTAGATTTTCTCATTTTCAATTATCTATTAGCAGGAACAATTAAGACGGATCCTAAGAGGTCAGGCATCACTTTTTGACTGGTCAAGATCAACTTCGTTGGCAAGAACATTATCTCCTCGAGTTTTGGAAAGTCAGATAGATGCCAAGAAGCTATGCAATCTATGCATTTTAACTGCTTTTATTCTTTTATCTGACTGTGTTAAATTTTAATTTCGTGTTCAGAGTTTCTATTTTCTGATTTGATTGGTTGGTTGCTGCGCACTGATTAAGTTTGGTGTGAGTAGGCCAGATTTTTAATTTGTTGTATTTTACAATGCTTATATGATCCATTTCAATGGCATGATGAGCTTATATATTTTCAGGAGTTGGAGAAAATTCTTAAAGCAATTTGTGAGGAGTTCATAATGTCAGTTACTAAGCTGGTCATGGATCCTATGCTTTCTTTTATTACCAAGGTATGTCCGACACTCTTTCTGGATATAGTCAAATGGACGACATAGTATCTAAGAGCAATTGTTCTGTGAACTCTGCCATAATGAAAATTTTGGTATCAGATTCTTACTCCCTGTTGCAGTGGTAAGGTACAACAATGACTTCAAGGCACATGACTCTTGTCTTTCAAAAATGTGACATGTTGAAATAATCATAGAACAAGATGTGTTTTCTTTGATCTCCTGTGCTATTCGAAAATTTTGTTATGAATTAAGTTTTGGCACTCAGGTGTCATCTTCTGTGCAAGATCATGTGAAATGGAGTGGTGATGATCATAGGGTCATTTAGCAATCAGAGGTATAGTTAAACCAAATGATTAGCTAGTGTATCTAATGAGGATCTGCATGGCAATTGCCCCCTCAAGTTCAGAGTTCTCCCTTGTCCCCTCCTTTTTTTAAGGTAAATAATAGAAATCATTTAACTTATGTGTTTTGCGATTGCATGATGTCATTGCATTTGAAGGGAAAGTTCTATAGAAGCGCAGTAAGACTTGCACTATTGTATGACATTAAGTGTTGGGTCATTAAACAACAAGAACAGAAAATAATTGTAGCAGAAATAAAGATATTTAGGTAGACGTATGGCAAAACTAGAAGGGATAGAATTAAAAATGAAGAGATTCGTAATAAGTTGGAAATTAGTTCAATTGTAGATAAGATGCAAGGTGGTTTGAACATGTGCAATGAAAACCCAAAAACACACGGGTTAGGAGAATTGAAAACTTAAATATAGGAGATTTAGTAAAATGTAAAGGTAGACTGTTGAAAATTTGGATACAAGTTATTTGTAAAGACATGATAGTTAAGGGTTTAGATGAGGAGGTGACCTTAGATAGGAATGGATGGTAAAGGAAAATTCGCACAAATTAAACCAACAATTTTCTCTTTTTTATATAAAAAAAATTATAATATTTGTCTCTCAAATGGCCGACCCCAACTACGGATTAAGGTTCAGGTTGTTGTTGTTGTTGTTGTTGTTGTTGTTGTTTAACTTATGTGTTTTAAATTTTCAAAATGTATGCAAATTTTGACATTCATGGGAAATTCCCTATGGCCCAACAACTGTACATCTCAGCTAGCATGGCTAGCGTCTGTGGTCCTTGACCTTTTATTATAGGATTGGAACCTCCTTTATGGCAATTGTATTAGATGTTTTATGGAACTTATTTAGTGCAATAAAATTTTCTCCATTTGCAGGTAATGGCTGTGAAAGTAGCACTGTCCTCAGGTGGTCAGAATCAAAAGCTAGAATCAGTCATATCGAAACCCCTTAAGGATCAAGCTTTTCCTAATCCTGAGAAAGTTGCTGAACTTGTTCAGAAGGTACACCAATTTATAGTAGTTACTTTTATATGACTGCAGTGAAATATGCTCTCTAGAATTACTGGGAGAAGTTTGCGGTTCTGCAGTTAGTTGCTGATTTTCCAACCTCCTTTGTGTTTGCATCATTGCAGCTAAACAGAATTATGAAATGCAATCTGGCAATTTGCCACCTCATGCATGAGAATTATCATGAGGATGATTTCATAATAATAGCACTTCTCTTACTGCAAAAGGAAACTGTTTCTGCTTATTTGGTTGCAAGATATTTTCAGTCTGTGTTATTGTCCTTGGCTATCTTTTTTCAAAATGCAAAGTGCACATCTTAATGTTGGATGCTGTACATTAGGAACAATCTGTTTATTGACAACATGCCTATGGTGACTAATTATGTGCAAGATACCGTTTATATATGTTTTGGGAAAGATGGAATTGTCAGGTCATGTTGTGATCTCTGGAATAGGTTAATGATGCTATTCAGCAAGAATTACCCAAGGTGATTGCAAAAATGAAGCTTTATCTCCAGAATCCATCAACGCGGACAATACTTTTTAAATCAATAAAGTAAGCATCTGGACTGGGCAAGCAATGCTTTTTTCTTCCTATTTCTTCATACTTTTGCTCAAATCTGTGTTTCCTTTTCTGAAAGTTGATGCTTTACATTGGATATTAAGAATTTTATTTGTTTGTAATCAGGACAAATATTGTTGAGGCTCATGTACAAGTACAGTCCCTGCTGAAATCCGAGTACAGCCCCAAGGAGATAAATAGAATTAATATGGGTTCTGCACAAGATCTCCAAACTCTACTTGACAATCTCCTTAGGGCCTATGAGATCTTCTCTTATTGTCATGTTTCTCCCGTGTGCACCTTCCATGGAGGACCAGGGCCAGAATTTTGATTTTCAAATTACGTGTCTTGCCATCAGATAGAATTCATCATGGTGAGCTACTTGTAGTTGAGCATTGTAAGTTGGATGTACTTGGAAAAAATAATGTAAGTTCTGTAAGGGCATCGTATTTGTTTTTTCAGGAATTGTTGGTTCCAAAATTAAATGATGTGAGGAGATATATTCATGCTTTGCTGCAGGTATGTCATGAAAGGTTTTTCTTCTCATTAAGACAGTCATTAATAGTCTCTGGTACCAATATTGTTTTGTTCGAATATTCCATATTGCTGTGCCTTGCATGTCCATGCATAGGTAAAGCATGCAACAACATAATTCTGGTGTTGCATATGGGGAGATGTCCCAATATGGTGCTAAGAACTGATTCTTGAGTAGGGAAAAATGAGCAGATATATGGAGTCCCAAGTGGAAAGGAAGCCTTGTTCTTTGGAAGATCAATTCCATGTCGGGTAGCACCATGCTTTCACTCTGCAAGAACTGCAAACCATTCATCTAGGTGATTGAGGATGGTTTCTGTGCTATCCATTTTTGCTACGCTGCATAGGGGCAACACACGGTTGGCTATTTCCTCGTCCCGTTGAGTGCATGCTTTTCTGTCAAGAGTGCATGGTTACCGGCTCTCACCTCTGTAGGATTCTTATTGCAACAGCCGCCACCATGCCATTGCTGGGTCTTCTTTGACAAAGGTGTGATCTGAGATCACTCTTTCAGGTTTCCTTACCATATCTTGTTTGTGGTTTCTACACCCACCTGATGTGGTCTTCAAGTTTCCGGTTTTTGTGTTTGTGCCAAATTTGGATATGCATCTTCTTAGCTAGGCCTTCCGATTTTATTACAGTTCCATCTAATTCTTGCAATGGATCAGTAAAATAGAAGTTTGAAGATACTGATTTGGTGATTTTTGGTTGAATAGTATTATTTTAAGGATTTTTGTCTAAAAACAGGATGATTCCGTTCGAATAGATTTTCTGTCCGAAGGTAAGAAACAAAAAAGATGGAAGTAACAAAAAATTGCCTCATGTGAGGTGGAAAAAATATTTTTTATTTTCTACTTTGACATATGGATTTTTTATTTTTAATTTCTAAATTTTTTATTTGTGAGGTTAAGTTGTCAATTTCTGATGTGCATAAACTTCACAATACTAAAGTTTTCATTTCCAAAATGTTTCCAAGCATTTTTCATTTCCGAAATATATCTACACACACACACTACATTAATTAATATTTACACAAAAGTCTTCATATTTTTATATTTACATATTTTTTATATTTAATGAATTATTTGCTCATTTAACTCTAATTTTTATTTTTATATTATTTATCTTATAATTAATATTTAAATATTTGATCATTTTATATTTTTATTATAAAATATAACTATTTTAATATTTTCATAAAATAATTAATATTTACATAAAAATTTTTATATTTTTATGCGTTTTCCCACATTTCTAATTCAATATTCTTATAAAGTGTCATTTTTCCGTTTTCACTTCTGTGCAAGGGGCGTTATGACACCAGGGTCGAGCTCAAGTATCACAATACCCGAGCTTGAGCTCCCCGAGCTTGTATTTTTCGAGCTCGAGCTCGAGCTCGTTGAGCTTGTAATTTTCGAGCTCAAGCTCGTTGAGCTTGTATTTCTAGCTGGAGCTCGCTGAGCTTGTATTTTTCAAGCTCGAAGTATCGTCGGTATCATCAGATAGTGTAGATAATATATTTAAAAAATATAACTAAAAATATAATTATATATATATAAATTATTTTAAAATTTTATAATTATATATATATATATATTATTTTAAAAAAATTAAAATATCTCGAGTAGCTCGTTAAGCCTTCGAGTTCGAAACAGTTAGGTTTGAGCTTTGATCGGGTAGTGTCATGGATACAATGGTCATTTATGTATTTAAAAAATTTAGTACAAAATTTGTTTTATTTGTCATGAAAATTAAAATTCTTTTATTACTCATTATTCATACATGATACAAAGGACTCATATATTTGATACCTAAAAGTTTGTTGTAATAGTCAAAAGAAATTTACATATGAACTTTTAAAAACAATGAGGGCTACAATTTGCTTAGGTTTGATCATGGATGTGTCCATCAGATAAAAATAGGTATTATATATCAGAATAAAATAGTATAATACTTTAAAATTATAATTCATTTAAATTAGCATTACCAATTATAAAAAATAAAAAGAAAAGTAATAATAAAATTGCAAAGGTCATATGTTCTTACAAATTATTATAAAACAAGTATTATCATGCCAACATTATTCCGCAAAGCGTTGGTTTCTTGAATTACAATGAATCATTTTCTCACTTGATCTTATTTTCATGCGACCGAATGAAAATATATTAGGATATTTGATGTTTCCTTTTGGTTGCTTCTTCCTATGCTTAAGCTAGACATGGTTTTGCTCTTGGTGACCTTTAGTAGAGAAAGAGAGAGAGAGAGGAAATTTATTTTCAGCAAATGAGTCCCATTTCTCCCAGAGACATAGACATACTGTGTATTAAAACATTCGTTTCCACTAAAGGACAGTCAGTTTAGTAAGATGAAGTATTAGATCTCTTTAACCAACTCTTGGATTTAAAACTTGAAAATGAGATAAAATTATATTATGAGAAATACTCTCTAAATAGGGATCCCGTAAATTCTTGAACCGGATTAGTTTCAGATCCCAGAGTTGGAAACCCAAAGAAAAAACATTGTTTCCATTTTGTGAAGTCATTAGGTTGCTCCTCATGGATAAGGGGAAGGATGGTTGGCTTCCATCAGCTTATGCAGAGACGGAGGAAAAAGCTCCGGCAAGCAATAGAGTTGAAATGAAATGCATTAGTAACCAAAACCCAAACAGCTTGATAACAAATAGAATGGGGAGAAGATAATCTCTTTGTCAGCCCAAACACAACCTAAGTCTCCGGATTAAATATGGCACATGGCTCTTCGACCCGTTCACGAATTTTTTTTTGGGATTCCCACCACTCAGATCATCTACAAACGTCTTATATAGAAAACAACTCTTTTATTATAATTTTTTTATTCTCAAATTTTAAACTCAAAATTTAATTAAGAAATCTAATAAACCCAACCATCTGTTGATTTGACCTCGACCTATTCACGTCAAAAGATTTGCCAAAATAATGTTTTTTTAACATTGTAACAAATAATTTTATGTTTAATATACAAACATAAAGTGGTGACAAAATGAAGCTAGTGTGGTAAAGGCAGCCATGGACGCCTCGCTTCATCTAGGTGTTTGGCTTATGAAAAATCTTATTTGGGTAGAGTTTGCAACGTTAAAAAGAGACAACATTGAGCTCATCAAGAGTCACACAAGTCTACCTCAACTAAACACTCAGTCGTGTGAATCAACATCAATGTCTTGATAAATACATACACCTGTGTTGGATGATTATATGATACATGGTCTGGCATAAAGTTTATGCTACTTTCGGGTATTTACAAAGTTTTTATCATGTGATGATCTCAGTTTCAACCAGACAACCAAGTTCTGAATTATTAACGTCATATTTTCTTGTTTAAGGAGTAAATCCTACCCAATGATTCAAGACAAGGACATCTGAAATCCCAACTTCCCTCGGTTCATCTATTAAACTCCTGCAAACACATCTATTCAATTTGTGTAGATAATCTGGATAACATACCCCAAAAACCACACTGTATGGGGAGGGGGACACAATTAAATGTTCCATAAGCAACATACGGAGTATACCTCAACTCCAGTATCCTACGCTCGATCTACAAAATATGAACAGCAGCCTCAGTACCACGCGAAAACCACCCAGCGATTGGCAAAGAAAACTTCTTGGTTGACTAATATCTCAAACGTATTTACCGAGGACCGGTGCTTAATGGCCCCCACAAGGGGGTGGGGGCTACAAATTGAAAACACACCATCCAAACTGATGGACAAGGTTGATCATGGAAATCTCTCTTCATTAAAACCGTGAGATGCTTTTTTAAGTATTATATTTGAACAACTCATCGCCTGCGCATACCTCGTCCACGGCCACGGAAAGCGGCTCCACCACGCCCTCTACCCATCGCACCAGCAGCAGCTTCTCCTTGTGCACTCTCAGACTGCACAAACAAAGTTCAGCAGCCAACTTAGTTTATAAACTTGATGCCATCAATTATAGAGTATGTAAACATAATTAATTTGCGAGGATAAAAAACAAAACAATACCAGTTTCAATGAACCCCAAGAAGGCATGTACATAAAATAATAATAATAAAATAACAGACAAGCTAGACAGAAGTCTCCATCAACTAGAAGACCAATATAAGTGAATCATGGCATTCAGAACATGTTATTACCTTGGGATTTTTTACAGTCTCATCAACACTTAAGATCAGGCAAGCAGCCTCTGTTGCTGCATTGATGGCATTTATCTACAGCACAGGATACAAAGATTATATAATATATATACATATTAGCAGTAACTATGATGACCAAAAGTTCACATAGAAGTACCTTCACTACTGAGGGTTCCCAGACAAAGTTGGCAAATGAATCCGCAATTCCACCAGTGTTGATATCCACTCCATAAGGTGCCCCCTCACCTATCAGAAGCATGCTGGATTACAAAATAAAAATAAAAGTAGAAAAGGAAGTGCCCGCAATCCCAATGGAATTCCTCATAAGAGGGACTATCAATCAAGTCCCAGGAAACCTAATTTCAAAACTATTTAACACAGATTCCTAGATAAAAAACAATTACCATCATTGACTTCGTGATTTTTTAAGGACTTATTCCCACACATTTGTAGAAAAACAATAAGTCTAGGTTGTGATCACTTTCTTGTGTTCAGTTAATTACAAAGAGAAGTGGGGCACACACCACTATTTTTGGACCTACTCTTCAACTCTCGCGTTTAAAAAAGATTTTGGTTGATCTTGCCATTCATGTGTAGAAGGTAAAATTCGATAAATGAAACATTTTGACCTATGGCTACCCTGTTGTTCCACAACCCCACCTTAAAGTTGCGGAATGAAGTACATAAAACTTATTGTTAACCAAGCCACTCATATTCTGTGGCCTTCAATTCCACCAGAGCAGCATGCACAATGTTCATGTCATTCTACTGCATATTGCTTATTGACACCGTAACTGCAACTTTTGTTTCTAGCTTCTTTGGGTGCACCAGTCAGAAAAGAAAGTGGATCTCTGTAATGTACAAACATTTTTACAGGTGATTCGTTATGTTGATGATTATCATATAAATATGTGGGAAATCGTTTACTAACTTGCACTTAAAAAGCACTTTCTAAGTATACACAATTAAGTCACATACTCCACACCGAACTCCTTTACCCCAACTTAGCTAGGGACCGGTATATGAATCCGTCTTTTTCATTCAGTTCTATTAAAAGCCATGTCATTAGCTAAGTCCACAATTACCAATATCATGTTTTATCGCCTCCCGTAGGGTTTTCTTAGGTCTTTCTCTTGTTTTTGGTACACCTTAAATTTGAATGCTATCAACTCTTATACGAACAGCATTACATGGTCTTCTTTGAACATAACCTGGTAGTTTTTTTTTTTTTTTTGGGCTTCTGCGGCAAGGGTGTAGTTGGAACTCTTCATGGATGGCAGGGCCTTTAAGGTATACTATCCACAATCTCTAATGACAACACAAAAGAACCATGGAAAACCTCCCCTTTCAGAGCTAAATCTCCATTCGGAAAACCCACTTTCAACAAGATATGGTGTAAAAAACTCAATGTGTCCCACATATAGTTAGAGTGGTGTGATGTTTGAATAAATTGATCCCAAGCTAATGATTCTTATGACGCCTTCATAAGCCTAGTCAACATACGTAGAGGTATTTTACTTTCAGTTGGGCCATACACCAAGTTTTTCAGGAAAGGAACTGCACCTATCTCTTACCTCCTCCCCCAAACAAAAAGAAGAAAAGAAAAGAAAAGAAAAGAAAACAGAAGATCATACAGCTAAATTGCCCCAAGAGTCTTCTTGTTCACTGGATTGGTTCACATGATGTGCAAAGAAGCACCAGCATCAAGAATGAGAACAAAGAATATCAATCCAGATCGCCTGGAAGTAAAAGCACATTTTCCCTCTGTACTTACCAGATGGCAGGGCATGCTTCTGTCTTAACTTGTTCAGTACATCAGTTGCATCAAATCCAGCATTTTCACAGAGTTGCCTCGGTATCACCTTCAAGCATAGGCACATTTAAGATTAGCACCAGACAGCATGAATACAGGATCACGACCTGCATGTCTCAAAGGTACAATATGAACTAAGCCAATGCAACATCTTTTGCAGCGATGATAATGGCCGAAGACAATGTGCTTTCAAACAGTTGCTAAAAGAAAGTACATCCAACAAAAGGTAAAATTTGTTCGCAATACTACATTGGCACCATTGCAGGATTTTCTGTTGCTACGTATTCTCTTCAATACTATAAATTACTTTTTAGGAATTAGATATTTAATCTACTTGTGCTCTGTGTCAACATTACCTCACCCTCGGGTTCTTAAAATTCCAAAGTCCATTTAGGTATACGTACATCTGGAATTTCAATGTCTACCTGCAAAATCACAGAGCACATCTAGTCCTAAAGAATTAAATCATGTGGGAAGTGCTAAACTACCACTGGAAAATATAAGACAGCTAAAATTCCTCTGGAAAAACTACTAGAGCATCAAGGGATTCGCTGCTCATTGGAGGAGCAGATTGAGGTAAAATTTATAAGCAGGACCAATTTAATTAAAAGCGCAAGTCTTTAAAACACTAGAAACTCTATCACCTAGGTCATAGGTGCTTACGTCAATAAGTGCAGCACTTAGAAAGGTTTATCTTGCCAGGGTAAAGGGCCCAATCAGTTTTCCCTAAAAAAATACATTCATTGTAATCTTACAAAGAGAAGTTTGCATTGCAATTAGCTGCAAAAAAAAAAAAAAAAAAGAGATAGCATATCTTCATCTACACCAAAAATAAAATTAGTGCAAATTGATGAAATTTATTCCAAAATACATATCTGGTCTAATTATCAAAAATTCCAAATGAAACCACTCAAATTACAACCACCACCAAACTTTTATCCCACTAAGTGGAGTTGGCTATATGGATCCTTCTACGCCATTCTACTCTATTTCATATGGCATGCTCAGCTATATAATTGTTTTCTAAACCACTCAAATTACAAGTGTGAAATAAAACAAAGAGAAAGCATTGTGTGCGGGGGTATCATATCCACAAGAAGATGGGACACAAGACATGATGAAAAAAAGTAAACAGATATAGGATGTGCATGATACCCCATCAGACAACAAAGACAGCAGCCTCCAATTAATAAAGCTCTAAATTAAAGTGTCCACATCAGAAGTTTAAGAAATATCTAAGGGGGGTGTGCATGAACTTGGACCAAAGTAGAGACAACAAAGAAGAAACCAAATAGTAAATCAAGAAAAGTTCAACAAGGTCTCAACACCTTGGCATTCTTTTGCCCAAATATGACATGAGAGCCTCTTTGAAATCTGCTCTCTAACGACCATGAGGTGCTGGGCTAGAATTTCAACCTTGTCAAATGCTTAGCCAATTGCTTAAATCACTCTTCAAAAATACTTCTTAAGACAATTTGCAGCAGTGAGACAACAATGCAAATAGACATCTATCGTGTTGATGCAAGCTAGAACCAAAAGGATGTGAATCAGGTTTAGTGGAGCCAAAAAAGAGGCAATTCAGACGTGTAGCTGTAGATAGTGCATGGATAGATAGAAGGCTATGATATAAGTCCTTAAAGGTTGCTGCAGTACTAAACATCAGGATACCAATGAGGTAATTCCATACATGTCAGGATACTTATTTTCAAGCTATTCCTTAGGCCTGAATTTCATATTCCAATGCCATAGCATACAAGGATGTGGCATCTTTCACAACTGTGCCATTTCCAGCTGCATCAGTGTGCAAGAATCTAAATGTCTTAACATGAATACGATAATAACTGAATGTTATAGCTATAATCAGTTGATGAATATATCATTTGATTCATAACAATAGAAGTATATCAATTTATAGAAGCGCATGATAAGAAAAGGAAATATTTTATACCTCAAGAGCTTTAGCATAAGAGTTTATGAATAACTGAGACTTCCCAGCAATTGTGCGTGCATGCTGTCTCAGATATCGACTTATCTCCATCTGGTTGAATGTAAAAATAAAAATTCAGTAACACATAGGACATATCGACTAAATTAAGGAAAGCCAATGGCATTGGGCCTCAGGAAAAAAAATAGTATATCAGAGCCTCCCCAAACATGAACATGAAATTACGTAAAGATCATTTGGTCTCCAGTTCAATTTGACATGATCCTGACTCTCTTCATCCTACCATTTATACACCTTTAGTTAAAGAACTTAACTCTAAATAACCAATTGTAATAAAGATATCTCCAGTTCTACTTGATGTGGTCCTATTTTTCTTCATCCTATCATCTATACACCTTCGGTTAAGGAACTTAACTCTAACTAGCAAATTGTGACAGAGACCATTGGGGCCCCCTGCCTGTGTCTCACCCTGCCAGTTGCCTAGAATGCCTTTGATGCTCCTATGTCATTCAAATAAAAGGTAAGGAAGAAGCTACATTAAAGACTTACATCTATAGCACCTCCACCAGCGACAACAGTAGAATTCTTCATAGCTCTTCTAACAATCATAATTGCATCATGAAGACTCCTCTCAGCCTCCTCAATGAACTGAAAAATAGCAAGAAAGGAAAAATCTCAGTCCATAATAGCAAATGAAATTTATAACACGGGCTAATGCGGGAGGTGATGTACCTGATCAGCTCCACCTCGAAGAACAATAGTAGCAGTCCGGCCTGAAGGGCATCCACTAAATATATTATAACGCTCATTTCCGACTTGCTTCTCCTCAAAAATCTCACAAGACCCAAGAACCTTGAGAACACATAAAGAGAGTTTTACCATTGCATCAATTAAAAAGGAGAATTTTCACATATTAAAAGTATGATCAAAGCCCAGAAGACTCCACTGCTAAGCATCTGGAGTTTAAAAAATAATAATAAATAAAAAAGTAAGAATATAATGTTATAAAAATCAGAAACCTCATCAATGATGTTGTTGACTGATGTCTGGACGGTTCCACCAGTTGCAGCAGCAACGCGTTGCAGATCCTCTTCAGTTACACGACCAGCACAGAAAATATCCCGATCAGCAAAATACTGTCCAAGGAAAATTAACACTCAATAACCTTCTCCAACAGATCATAATCAGGCTATATTTTCCTTTACATTAAAGAAAGTATTATCCTATATGTCTATAATATCACATGCATACTGTACAAGTCACAAACCAAATGTTGCAGCATTTATGTTACATTCTTGAGCTGCAGCTACCAATACCTTGCCAAGTGCTGAAAGCACCATTCATCCGGATGTCCAAAGTTCTTAAATATTTTGTTAGGGTAGATAGTTATCACAATTATTCAAAGAATTTTAGCATAGTTTTTCATAAAAATTCTTTTGAAACAGAGACTCAAATGAGCAGAGAATAACAAAAAGATGTGCAATCCTGGGTCACCACCTGAGTTGCAAGATCGCCAATTGCCAAGCGCGACAGAACAACCTTAGCCCCACTTTGAACACATTTATCTAATTTGTCATAAATGATATTCCACTCAGCATCAACAATTGACTGATACTCTGATGGGTCTGCAAGTCTGCAATTAACAGAAATAACTTGAACATAAGGTTTATGACACAATTAAATTAATTAAAATCAAAATAAAGTCTAACCTTATCTCAGCATTCTCTTTCTCTGATTTTAGTTCTAACTCAATATTCAATAGCAGTATCTTCGGATTTACAAACTTCTTAGGTTGCTGTTCAAATCCAGCATATGAAAATGTCTTTTTAAATGCCACGCCATTTACGAGAAATGAGTCTCGCATGTTGCCTCCTTGAACCTACAAAGTCATGCAATTTTTCCTTTCAAAACAGATCCAAAGCATACCAAACAATTTCAGACTTCAGCAAAAATCAGCAGCAGAGAGAACTAAGACAAGCAACTGGAAAAACAAAGTAACTATTCAATTACATAGAAACAAGCTGAACGCATATCAAATGGGAAACCTGAACTTATAGAATGGTGATCAACTTGCATTGATGTAAAATTTTTTCATTTATAACTATTGTAAGAACCAAAATTATGCCAATTGGTTCGTTTAAAATGTTCCTTGATACTAGATGTACCGGTTCTTCATAAAAAATTTGCCACAACCATGTCTAATCTGTGACGAGATATATATATATATATATATATATATACTACTATAATGAGAATTATACATCCATTATTGGGCCTTAAATCACTGCACAGTAATTTTTTTTCTTTTTTTGACATGCATGATCAACATGGCCAGAGTGTTGAATCCATTATTTGTCTTAACTACCATAAAAATTATTGACTAGCATAAAGATAAGGAACTATAATGTTGGTGTAAGCTAAATACATTGGAGATTATGAAGCATGAACACTTTAAAGTGTCTGTGTACATGTTCAACAAGACATTGGACAAGCCTAGCTAATACACGCGACAAGAAAGAGAGCATTCTCAAATCCCTCAAAATGTCCTCTGAACCAATTCCCTTGAAAACCATAAACAAAGGTTTAAAGAAGCACAACATAAGTGCCTTCCAAAGAGTCACATTTCCTCTAGAGTCTGATACTTCCAAAAACTGAAATCGTGGCACTTCTCTGTAGCACTCTCACTTTCTTAAAGCTTCCTAATCCCTTAAAGTTAATTTTGATAAACTTGAAACATATTGTATATATGATGGTAACTGTTATCAACACCGTAAGTCTCAATTAACCAAACAAGCTCCTTATATCATTAGGCATGTGCCTAGCATGCCACTTAGACTTCATAACAAGGGTAATTATGTTGCCATAAGGACACCTAGTTCTTGAAGACATTCAATAAAGACATGAGGGTTTTGATTGTGACCAAGTACAACCATTCAAAAACTTCCCTCTACATGGTGCTGAAAGGATAAAGAAAGTTATGGGAATTAAAGACAAGTTGAGTTTGAGTTGATTTCAACCAGAAAATGGAATTCTGGCAGTATTACATTGGTTGATTTCAGTACAGGGAATTTTTTTTTTTTAATAAACAATAAATCAAATGCTAAAAGTGAAACCACAAAGATGTTCCCAACATCTTAAATATATAGAATGTAAGACTTCCACTGAAACCAAAAGAAAGAATGTCCACCCCATATATCACACAAGGGGACTACTTTATTTGAGGAAACATTTTCAAGTTGTCTCTCATCACACAAACATGCATATCTTAACAACAAAAAAATATTCAGTCATATGAATACTGTAAGTAGTAATAGGATCTTGAATGCATGTAGAAATGAAGACAAAAACATTTGTAGGTTACTGCAGAAGAAACTAAGAACTCAAGTGTGCATAATTAATTATATTATGGAAAACTAAGGATCAAAAGTAAGTCATGTATACCTTCTTTATCCCAATCATGTTTAGCCTATCTTCGTCCCCGATTGCAATGACAGCATCAACAACCATTTCAGCAAAGAACTCCTTTTCACCACCAATGAGCTTTGAGGACAGGGTTGTAGCAGCACATTTAGCCAGTAAGCTCTTCTTTTCATCCAGACTTTTGCCCTCTATACTCACAGCAAGTTCCTTAATCTTCTCAATTGCCTTTTAAGAGTTTGACAAAGCATGGAATGAGAGATATCCTTGCCCCCATATCACAATAAGAAGAGAAAATGATCAGAGATTGTACCAAATAAGATGCAGTCCTATAACTGCGAATCAAATTCTGGGGGTGGACCCCTTCCTCAATAAATGGCTTGGCCTCTTTGAGAAATTCCCCAGCAAGAAGAACAACAGTGGTTGTCCCATCTCCAACCTGGACACGACAAGGAAAAATAATAAAAACTAGATCCACTTGCAATCAGCATACTACAGAAATTTCTAGTTCACAAAAAATAGACTACATTCCATAAAAATGAACGGAGAACAGCAGTCAAATGCCAATCAAGCAACAGCTGGAAACAAAAAAAGGTCTTTCTGATCTACCTAATGCCGTTAGCGGAAGGGGCAAACATGTTGCAAGTAAAGGCACCTGATCTACCTAATGCCAATATCTAGAGGTAGTTTCTCTAATGCTAGACTTTGCCTAAAAAATACCCTCCCCAAGCCAGCCAAGCAAAGCTTATTTACGCTAACCCTAGTGGATTCATGAGAATTTCTTCTTATAACCCCATGCAGAGTCAAACTCAAATTCCCTTGTCTTTTGAGCAAACCTCCATTGGACAACACATGTTGTTTTGAGTCTTTTGAGTACTAAAAAATAATTAAAAAAAAAAAAAAAAAACTATCACCAAGCAAGCTTAGGGACACTTTGTCAAATCCTAAACCCATGCATTATGGGGTGAGGGGTTCCTGGGCTTCGCCTCAACAACACCCTTCCAGTGCTAGTCCAAGCAAGCTTATCTACACTAAGCCTAGCAGATTCAAAAGACTTTCTTCTCACAGACTCCAAGCAAATAATAGATTGGGAATGCAGGGACAAGTGGACCAGCTGACTTGCGTGGTCTGCATACCTTGTAATTGTACTCCTAAAAATAGAAGTATTCAAGACCAAGTAACACATCAGAAAAGAAACAGACTGCATTTCTTCGATTTTCTCATCAACCAAAACAGGGAAAAAAAATCAAAATTAGATTAGGGTTTAAGTGAACCAAAACACAGTGAGACTACAAGAATAAACTCATTGAAACATTAAGACAAACACCTAATACCAAATAACAAAAGAGTAGGGTTTGGGTCTAAGGGACCTCAGAGTCCTGAGACTTGGCGATGTCGACGAGAATCTTGGCGGCAGGATGGACGATGTCAAGAAGTTTCATGATGGTGGCGCCGTCGTTGGAAATGGTGGTGGAGCCTTTTTCGTCGTGGATGAGCTTGTCCATCCCTCTTGGTCCCAAAGTCGTACGGACACAATCGGCCACAACAGTGCAGGCATTGATGTTGCTCAGCAGCTGTGCCTTGCCTTGCGACGTGTCCGTCCCTTCCTTTAACAGTATGATTTGCGGTTGCTGTTTCCATTTTCAAACACGGAGAGAGAAACCGCATGGATTAGACAACTGAGAAGAGAGACAATAAGTGACATGGAGGTGAGAGAGAGAGAGAAAAGGAAATTACCAGCATCGCCGCCATTGATATGGAACTCGGGGATCGAGGGGGGAGAAAGAGAGAGCGAGCGAGCGAGAGAGGAGCAAACGGTGAGAGAAGAAACTTAGGGAAGTTTCCAGAGAGAATGGCGGAGGGTGCCGATTTGAAAAAATTAAAAGGGCAGAGAGAGAGAGAGAGAGAGAGAGAGAGAGAGAGCAGAACGCCCACTTGAAAAGTAAAAAATAATAATAAGGATTATTTACTGAATATTAGGATTAGTATTTTTGGTGGAGTCGTAGAAGGGCAGTTGAAATTGATTTTCGTGAAACCGACTTGAAATAAATATTTTTTTTACATTTGGAAAGATAGAGAAAATAGTGTGAAAAGAATTTTTTGGATATTGATTTTTTACTCAAGTCGACTTCAAAGAACTTATTTTACAGAATCCAGCTAATTTGAAAAAACTCTCCCCCTCTTGTCATGCGAAGGCAACCTCCCGGACGTCTCCTGCCACTGATTCCTGCTGATGATTGCTGTCGGAGCTTGACAGTGACATGATCTGCTCCATTCAACTCCATTTTCAGCAAGTCCAGACCTATTTCCGATATCCCATTCCCACCGTGACAAGAGAATTCCCTGTGCTATCCTCAATTTCTAGCATACTGAAATTCACATGTTATCCTCCATTTTCGGCATTCATTCATGACTACAGGTTTTTTTTTTTTCTTACCTTTTCTACTAGGAGCAATTTTTATATTTGCTACCGTCAGTATATGCACATTGAGATTTTTCTCTGCTATATATTTTTTTTAATTCGATTACCTGAAGTATTCAATGTGCTCGCGTGCTGGATTAGGGTATGCATTCACTATGCTTTTTTTAAAAAAAATTTGATTCAATTATTATATGTCGAAGCTTGACATGCGTATCCTATGTTTTGATTTTGCCTTTATTGTGATGATATAGAAAACAAATATGGGTGATGATGGATTAGACTATTATTTTATTAAGGTAGCAATATTATAAGAAGATCAAATGGATTTGAATATGATATAACCCCAGTAAAAAATATCATGGTTGATAGTAACATCAAATAACAATATTTAATATGACTTCTTGATCAAAAAACTGGAATTGATAGTAGATAATTCAGTCTAAAAGTCACATGTAAATATCCTTACGGGAAACACAGTCAATCATTTAGTTATATCTTGGCACCAATTGAGAATGACGACTTCTTTTCTGAAATGTTATCAATTTTAAAATATTTTTCACTACTGAAGGTCGTTTACCTGTTATTAAATTATGAGCCCATTCTATAAAATTTGAATTGCCACCTCATGTGGGTTGTTCGGTGCGGCCAAAGAGAATTGGTCATTTATCCCAAAGACCTCATTTGGGACACAAAATTTTTTATCTCTAAGATCAAATTATGGTGGTGAGATCAATGTTAGGGCAAACGCATAGTTTATAAACAAGGCAATTGAAAGCAGACTCAATGCTAGAATATACACAGTAATTTGTGAATAAGGCAATTAGAAAAGGGGTAATTGGAGATGAGTAGACCCAATATGGGGCATTTTTAACAGATGATGCCATATTGCCTCCTTCCAACTATAATGATATACCCCACCATGCAAACGACGCCAGATAACCCAATAGTAGCAAACACAACACTTTTCCTTTAAAGGTATTCATTGATGTTGAAGATGTGGATTCAGGAGGTGATGGTGATGATATGGGTGAAGGGGACTTTATGGTTGAAGAGAATGATGAGGGGACTGATATTCCATTCTTATCTAGTACGAGTGAAGATAACTATATGGTGATAACTTCAATGACTACAATCGACCTACATATGAAAATGATCATGCATTGATTCTAAAGGTTGTCATGGTCTTTATAACAAAAAAGGAATTTAGCATGTTGTCAAATATTAGATGATACTAGAATATAGATTCTACGAAGTGCACGAAAGTACGCTACATTGAGAAAAACTACTCGTGGCATGTGTAGGAAAAACTAAAAAAGGGGCATGACTTCTTTGAAATTATTACAAAAATATATCTTAAACACACTTGTTTTCTCGAACAACCTATGGTAGATCACTCAAATCTGGACTCACACATGATTGATCAATTTATCAGAAATCATGTCAAAGAAAATGTGTTCTACAAGATACGTGATGTTGAGAATGTTAGAGTTAACGGTGCAAATTTGTATTATAAAAATGTATGACAAATGAGAGATTGCGTACATACTATTGCCCCAAATTCGTGGCTGCTTTGCAAGTAAGTAATCAGTTGATTGGAGGCACTTTAAATCATCCGGAGTAAGTCATAAAGTATTTTACTTAGTGTTCTGGATATTTAAACTGTATATTGATGGTTTTAAACACTGTAGGTTCATGATTAGTATTGATAGAACATTTTAGTATAACATGTACAAAGAGAAAATTTTTACTATTGTAGGGTTCGATGGAGCAAATCACATAATTCCACTAGTTTCTTCTATTATGGATAAGGGGAGCTTGGTAACCTGATCTTGATTTTTGGACCATGGGATTTATATCATATTTGATAGGATACCCAAAATATTGCGATCCTTTGAGAGGGATCACAATTTTCAACCAGCATTGGTTTATCAATTTATTTACGACACCTGAAAGTAAATTTTAGCAAGCAGTTTAAAAATATATCATTGACAGAGCTAATGTGGAAGGCTGTTGTGACTCACCATGCACAATGATGGATAAGATTAAAGAATTAATTAAGACTATGCACAAATGGTTGATTAAAATTTTACTTCAAAAGTGAATTTTGTGTTATGATGGTAGGTAACGATGAGACAATATGATAACGAATTGGTCGGAGTCATTTAATGGGACTCTTAAAGGGGTTGGAAAGTTGCCAATAATTGCATGTGTTCAAACAACCTTGTACCATATGATGACTTGTTTTAATAAATATCGGAATGAAGTACAAAGAGGATGACAATACATAGCCAATAGCCGTAATGGATAAATTATTGAGAAATGAACACCAATACAAATACCATCCCATCATTGCTTTTAATAGAGTCATAGAGGAGTATGAGACCGGAGCACGAGGACAATGTTAATTTCTTGGAAATTGACTTCACTCTAATTTTTTTCTCATGTTTGCTATTTTTAAAAAATGTGAGAAAATATCTATTTGATTTTCAAAAAAATCGATTTTAATATTTTTATGAGTTAATATTGATATTTTTATATTTTTGATCCTTAAATGTAATATTTAGGGAAATAATCCAAACTTAAATATCTATTTTAATTAAATAAATAATTATTTGGAAATAAGATAAATCAAAATAAATTGAGTTTTTGAAATAATTGTATTATTCTAAATGATATTTAAAATAATATAATAACTCGGCTTTTTAATTTTTTCTTAAAGTAAAATATTGTAATAAAATAAGAAAGAGATAATAACAAAATTAAAAAGGATTTAACTCTTCTTCTTCTAAATCAATTATTTTGATTTTTCTATAAAATCCTGAAAAATATCAAATTTAGAACGATTTCTCCTCTTATAAACATTTTAAAATTTTTCATAAGATTTCATACCCAAACCTTCTCCTTTTTATTCCTTAACCCACTTACAATATAATTTAATTTGTATAGATGGATTGATCAAATAATTGATTTTTATTGTATGTAGAAATCTCAATTCATAAATTTATATGTATTTAATTAATAAAGAATAATAAAACCCTAGAGAGGATAGACAGGAACTAGGAGGCTCAAAAAATTGCTAGAGATTGTTATAAAACTCTAGAATTTGTAACTATTTTATAATTTTCTAAAATTTTTCAAAATTATAAAAAAGTCACTTGTTCTACTGGCCAATGATATCTAATTTGTCTAGAATTACAATCTAATATATCTCTTGTTCCAAAAGAAGATTTCTAAAAATATCTAATTTGTTTTCTATTGGCCAATGATACTAGATAAGTTTAAAAACTACTAATACAATTCAAAATATATCATTAAACTTAATTTCTAAATAATTAATTAGAACGATCTAATGAGAAAATATCAGTCAAAATCAACATGGATTCAATATGCATGTGCATGTCCTAATTAATCAACACTACATGTTTGATTCACTAAACTATTGACTCATAAAAGTCTTACCCGTGGTATATTAAAATAAGTAAGGCTTGATTTTGCAAGTTTAACCATCTAGGCTAAAGATTAAAGTACATGAACTACGTATAAGTATAAACTATCAAATTTTGTTTGAGTATATTTGAAAAAATCAATATATATATCATATTTAATACTAACAATTTATACTAATTTCTATTAAATTCGGACCTCATTCAATGATCTAAACAAATCATCTCTAAGTAATATGAGATTCTGAGGTTATAGTTTATACATGATAAAATATTCAGTTTTGCAATCAATTATAAACTTTTATTTGAAAATGTGAGAGAATTGTTAATTTAGATAAAAATATAAATTTTTGCACTTTGAGCTACCCAGGAATCCCTTAAGCACTTGGTCAGTAGATTTTAAATTTTTAAGTCATTAGCTTTTAGAAGTGTTTTGTGAATTGATTTGCTCAATGAAGTTTTAACATATTGAAATGTTTCCTTAAATTTTGAATTTCTTGTTGGTGGCAACTAACCTTGTTCACTCCATCTCTTGATGATTTACATCCCCTCAGTGTATTGTGAAGTAGTGGTCTGTCTATATGTTGGGGAGTTAATAGGTTGTTGATATATGGAGGAATTTATAGTCTCCTGATAAACCCACTATGCTATAATTTTTATATATTTGTCGGTATGTCCAATTTCCATATACCTATTGGTATATTACACTCCACTTACATTATCTGATGGTGAATATTTGGATCTATCAGTGGATGTCCAAATTTTGAAACTGTGTCAGTCTTCATTTTGTGACAACTTCTTGGTACACATTCATGTTCGTTCATTTTGTTGTTGGTACACAAAGGTACCTTACCTGTTCAGATTGAGATTTTTTAATTTTTGTTTGTGTCGTTCAATAACTTTACAGTATACTTGTAATTTGGAAATTGCCTCGTTCCACTTGCTTCTCGGCACCCCTTCTTGGAAATTGCATTTGCCCTTTCAATTTGCTCCTCGATAATTACAATTGTGGAGAATTGAACCATAAACCACTAAACCTCCAAAAGTCTTAATTCACTAAGATACGTAAACTCTTTAATCATATAATACTTTATTTATATTATATTCCAAGTTTTTAATTTTCTAAATTTATTTTTCATAAATTATATTTTTAATTTCCAACTTTCCTTGCTCATTGGTAGATACATTATGCTTAATAGAACATGACTTCTCAAAGTGTTAGACTTCTTAAAGTTGTAGGAGAATATATTGGGCATTTGTGCAATTTAGGAGTGCAAGAGGACCACTAAGCAAATATTAGAATTTTTTTTTATGATAAAAGGAGAGTTGAGACTCTTGAACACATGAGACCCAATAACTCCACTTCTCTCTCTCTAGACCCTCTTCTTTTCTCTCATAAATCCAAATCAATCTGCCACCACAACCCAAGATCAAAGGTTGTAGACTACTTGTCCAACTCCCCAAAGTTAAATTCTAGTCTTGATTTTGAAGAAAAACTGGAGGATTTAGTGCTATCACAAAAGAAATAGTCCTTGATATAACCCAAACGATAAAAACTCTTTGGAGACAAAAATCAATGTATTATAATCTTCTTACCCAAAACTTTAGGAGCTGGATAATCAGATCGTGGCAAAATCCTTATTGTTGAGAGATCTGAGAGTGACTACCCTTCCCTAACAATGTAAGTGGATAAACCGTTGTGCTTTGAAATAAAAAAAATGATTTTCTAAATTCTTTAAAAAATTGATTTCTAAAATGAATGGATTTTTTATATGATTTGTGATTGCAGGAAGTTCCAAAGTAAGAGTATGAAACATGCATTCCTTCAATATATTTATGAATGAATATGTATCATATGTTGTTGTGAATTGCATTTATGAACGTGGTAATATTAGTTTGGTAACCATTTGTTGACATTATGGCATGTAGGATAAAATTTGAATATTTGTGAAATAATGGTATTGGTTATGGTAAATGACTATAATGATTCTCTCCACGTGGTTGGGGATTTATTGGCAAGAAATGATAGACACAGCCTCCTGCTCTCCCGTTATACTATCCGGATTGTACTACCAGTGATATACGAGTTAAAACTAAGAAATGGAAAATTAGTGTTATGAAATAAATGGGTTGAAAACCCTTGGCAGGCTCCACCTAGATTCGGCCACACTGTGAATATGAGTATTTTTTTAGGGAAACCTTATGATTTTTGGGAATATGAATTTGTGAATATATCTATCTTTTTAATTGTTTGGATTATATGAAACTACATATGTTTGATGACTTGTTTGAATTTATGATTTTGATATTCCCACACTCATCACTCATTTACTATTATAATCATATCATTGCATTCTATTTACTGAATATTTTATACTCATTCCTTATTTTTAATTTTTTTCAGAGAAGTAGAGACCTAAAAGTAGCCCAGAAAGCTACCCGGAACCAATTATTAGTATTGGTCCTTTTTAGTTGTAGATTTTTTAGACTTGTAAATAGACCCATTAGGGGTATTTTGGAAGTTAAAACTTGTGTTTTGAAATTTTTATTTTGGAACTCCTTATTTAGCGTATTTACATATTTCTCCTAAATTTGAAACTTATATTTTGAAATGTTAAATATTTATGTATTGGTTTTCTTAAATTTGGAAATATTATTCTCATAGCCTTGCGGGATCTTGGGACGCATGCCGGTAATTGCACGAACTTCTATATCACATAGCAATTGTCACGTGCTCGGACCCATGGCTCAAGACGTGACATTTATTTTTGATTATTTATACTTCTTATACATACAATTAGCCCGATCATATATATATATATATATATATATATATATATTAGTCATTTATATCAAATCATCGAATCTTATATATGTAAACAGATAATATAATACCAAATGTATCTATTTAGTTAGAAAATACAAATATTCATAAATAAAAATGTCTAAAATATATAATGTCATGGATATACAAGAGATGTTTCAAAAAATATAAAAACAACTCCAACACTATCTTCATACATACCAACTAATGCTACCAAATTTGAGCATCCATATATAATTAACACAATTGTATAAATATTAATAAATTCTAATTACCTATGCGCGAGATAACTGCATCATTTCATGATTAAGAATTACATGAACTTGATGACGATTTTATTGATTTCTAGCAAATAACAATATAGTCACTTCGAACTACTTATCTAATGAGTGCGCTCTTACTCATAGTATGACATTAACTACTCTATTGTCATTAGCATTTCATACTTTATTACGGACAAAAGCATGATAATGACCTTTTGAACTAATTTACTTGATCAATAGTTATCGATAATGAAGATTTTTAAAAAATTTGTACAAAATGATTCATTTTCTATATTCTCAACTTTTGAATATGGAATCTCTAATGAATCACTTGGGAGTATATTCAATTTAAATAACAAATAGATATAATTTTTTGAAAACAATATTTTTATTACCGTTTGTAATTAAAATTTATATATATTACTTTGGGACACAATCCTAATAATATTATCAAATCATAAGAAATCCCTAGACCCTTTTGTTAATGTGGTGTGATACATAGCATAAAATCTTAAAAATAAGGCATACTAAAATAAACGATTGAAGAAACATTATACTACCACAACTTTAGTTCACTAATTAATTTTATACTAATTGTATGCCACTTTACACATGCATTGGCAAAATAAGGCAACTAGAATAATTTCTCATCTTTATGCATGTGTTTTGACGGTAAGGAGGCCCTGTCATATAGAATGACAAGTGGACAGTTGAATATCAAGTTTTAACATAGATTTTGACTTAAACACATTTATTCATAATCTTGTATCTTGCTCAAAGTATTCATTGTCTTTTCAATCATTTGATTGTACTAGATTGAATTATTAGTGTAGCATGATCATTGATAGGGCAAAATTAGCGATTTTCATGTCAATTAAAACTCAACTTTTGTTCTTTATTGACGGATAGATAATCCAACGCTTGACAAATTTAGTTTCACAATGATGGGAAGAGTCGACGCCAAAGGATCAAAAGGTAGCATAACTATTACGCTCAGACATCACAAGCTAGGTATAAGACAAGAAACGACGAAATCAACATTATAAACTGATACAACACCATACAAAGAATGAGGAAAGGGGGGTAGAGGGTTATTTATGAAATAGTCAAATGTTCAATTCTCGATCAATTTGAATCACTTTGGGAGTTAATTTTTTAACTATGTTTTTTAAGAATTTTTTAAAAATAGGTTATTCATGTAAAAAACTCGTGAATAAGTATGTGGAACCTCCGTACCAACAACCCATTTTTTTATCAAAAATAATAAAAAAAAGGAAAATATTTTAGGCAATTTAAAATTTAGATTTTGCAATGACAAATCTTGCCAAAGACTTTGCTGTCTTCTAAAACACTCCCTTCTTCCCTGTCTCTCTCTCTCTCTCTCTCTCCCCTTGATCAAAGACTCGTGCGCTGAAGAACCACACGCTTGATTTCTTCCAAGTTTGAAAGGGATGACCTGGGGAAGAAATTAGGGCATCAAACAGAGAATTTGATCGGTAGACATGGATCCGGAGCAGACGTTTATAAGGGTACAAGAGCGGTTTTCACAGATGCTAACCCCCAAAATCAGGGCATCTCTCGAATATATATACCTCATCTTGGCCATCACTCTCTTCTCTATTCTCGTTGTCATGCATGCCAATTATGTCCAACAGGTATGTTCCTAATTCAACTTCCTCTTGAATTTTGAATTTTGTTTTTCAGATATGTCCTAAGTCACCCAATTAGTCTCTCAAGATAACTATGATTATTCGATGAATGGCCAGTTGAGAGTATTTGGTGGTTTGAGTTTCAATTGTTGGATGATTAATGTTTTAATGTTTTTCTTGCATTAATACAACAGTTTCTAAGGTAGAAATTTGTAGTGGCAGATGAAATTTGGGAGTAACTTAGAGAAATGGAATAAGAATTGAGGTTGAGGCCCTGGCCTCCCAAGACAACTATGATCCTTTGATGAATGCCCAGTTGACAATATTTGGTGGGTAGAGTTCCAATTGTCGGATGATTAATGTTTTAACATTATCCTGCAGTAGTTCAACAGTTTCCAGGGTAGAAATTTGCAGTTGACAATTAAAGTTGTTAGAGAAATGAAATCAGAACTGAGGTTTCGCCCTGGTATTAACTATAATGCCATTTTTGTTTGTTTCCTAGTAACGGTATAAGTATTGTTCAATGATCCCTTGGTCATTGGGTTAATGGGTTCTCCTATTCCTAGTATGCTTGTGTCTCGCTCGTGGTTTCTGGATGCTGCATGTGCCAATGGCTTTACTTGTGCAACCTAAAGGGTATTGGTTGGTTTTTGCACTATTGTGAAAAGGGTTTCTGTGATATCTTATAGTAGGAAGGAAACTGGGAATTGGAGTCCTCTAATTTTATGGTTATTCTATTTAATAGGATTAGAAGGTATTGGGTGGATGATTTCAAAAAGGATTTTTAAGAAGATTCATTTGAGGTTAATGTCTTTTCTCTTGCTATGATCTGTAGTTTCCTATGTTGAAAAGTGGCTAATGTAAGTGTATTACTCTGCCTAGAGTACTTTGTGTATGAATTTAATAGAAGAAGAGACGGAAGCTATTTGATAAAGCTATGAGATGAATTTCTCTGGGCTTGTTTAAATAATTTTCACACAAACTTTGTCATTCCATCCGTTTTGATTAAGGGCATATCTGTAGTAGTTCATGTTATGTCTTCTATGATAGTATACGTTTCAATGTTGGACAAGACAGGAACATGCAACAATGCATGGGTGGAGCTAGTCTCTCCTTTATATTGTATCTTTTCACCCTGATACTTCTAAGGGAAGGCTCAGTAATGGAAAGTCCTTACCCATGCACTCGTGCATAAAGCACAAAGCTATACTAAATCAAGGTCCACAAATTCTGGAACATCTTCAGATTGATCAAAGGACAAGGAAAAAAACCAGAACATTAAAAGTGTTTTAGAAAACTATCCACTGAAGCCCATAAAGGGTTTCAACCTGGTCAAAATTCCTTCTATTGTGTTCCATTGATATTTGACAAGTCTAGAGAGAGCATCCTATAGACCCTTTTTTGTGAACTACACACAAGTGACTCAAAGGCCATAGCTCACTGTGCACCGATTTAGAGGTCACCAACATAAACTAGAATAGAGAAAACGTACTCGCACCACACAAATTTGATGAGCAACGAAGGGGCACTTGATTTAGTAATCTCTTGACTCCCTTTTGCACAGAGCACTTCCATTAACCAAAACAATGCCTCTCCTTGCCAACTGTCTTTAGTTAGAATCCTGTGCAATCCACTTCCCAAGCAAACACAGTCACTCTCCCTGGGGGGGTTTGTTTTGAAGACTCCGACACAGCTTTCCAAAGAAAAGTTCTACCCTCATACAATCTCCCTTTCGGATGGCTCTATTGAGCTATTCACACCAAAAGGCCCATTCAGTCCTCTTTCCACGCTACAGTATTTGCTAATAATATCCATAATGAACCCTTATTAAAGATCGAAAAAATTGTAGAAACCCTTCACTTTCCAGTTATTCACCTCTTCCCCCAAAGGTCACATTGTAATGATGTCAATCCTCCTTGATTGTCAAGAAAAATCTTGACCATGGGTTCCTTCTTGGAGGCAATTTCGAACAAATCAGGGAGCAGGCCCATGAAAGAGCTTGAGCCACGGCAAACATCCTTTCAGAAAGAAAGCCATAGCCCATTCTTCACTTTGACTGCAGCCCCCTACCGAAGAACTCCCAGCACCTTCTTATTTCTTTCCAGACAGCCACATTCTTCTTCCAAATGCTGGTGTTTTTTCTTTACTTATTGGCTATGATAGCTCTCCGTAGAACTTATCTGATTCCACCATTAACCTCCACAATTATTATCAAGGAGTGCTCTCAAAATTGAGCAAAAATCTAATTCCCAATGCTCCATGTTAAATTGGGAGTTAACCATCGCCCATTTAACTCACATTAACTTTTCCTTTCTTTCCTTATTGATTACCCAAAGGAACCTCCTTTGGATACACACAATTCTTATAGTCACAGTTATGGGGATTAGTGACGAGGACATAAAATATACTAGCAATTTAGATTGCTTTTCAGCCACGCTGCCCCAAACGGTCTTCTCTTTGTTCTTGGCTTTTAGGGGAAGCTTAAATATAGTACAAGAAGATTCCCAGTTTTACACCCAAGAATAGTGGCCAAAAGGTTACAATTCAATAATCTCTCTAATAAATTGACACTCAAGCCTGATCACAGTAAAATTCATTTGAGAAATGATAATTGTTCGATATCCGCATCAAAATGGATAATAGTGTCATCATCAAGCACTAAATGCAACGATTTGGAAGACCTCCCTCCTCTATCATCAACCTTGGAACCTCTAACCCATCTAAGCTCCTAAGCCAAAGGCAACATATTACTTAGCTCCTTGATAACTAACTCAACGCTACCACAATCAAGATGAACAAAATAGGAGAGAGGGGGATCCAATAATCTTAGATCTTGCATTACATTGGAGTAGCCTCTAGGAAAGCCATTTACCAAGAGAGAAAAAGATGAAGAGGAGATACACTTTACTCTCTATTCAATATTGAAACCCATTTTCTCCATGGCATGCAAGAGGAGGTCCCAGGTAACAAGATCATAAGCTTTATCTAATTTGCAAATCACTCTCGTCCCCTTCTTTTTACTCGGGGCTACCATTTCCTTGGTTACAAGACTGCATCCAAAATTTGTTGTCCCTCTGCAAAAGCATGCTAATACATTCCCACCACCTTCCTGAGCATAGTCCTCAACCTTCTTATGAAGACTTAGACAATAGCTTATAAATTCTTTCCCCCCTTAGACTCAGAGGGCGATAATATTTTAAATTTGTAGATGTGATTAAGACTAAAAAGTAACACTAATGCCACCAAAATATTCTCCGGATAGCATCCCTCTTCATAAAATCATAATTGTCTTTGAAGATGTCAAGCAAAAGCTGTCTGGTCCCAGCCTGTTTGGCATCAAAGTTCACGTGTCCTTTTGGCTTAAAGAAGGGGATGGAAATTCGAAATTTCTCCATGAGAGATGGCTAATTTGCATTTCAAAAGAAATTGGATATAAAGCACTGAGGTAGATGGAGAGATGCTAGAGAAGGAGCAAGGCATGGAGGAGGCCATTTGTAACTTCTATGAGGAGTTGTACAAGGATCTGGTGGGTCAGAGGGCATGGTTTTTGATTGCATGGAAACGGATACTACACTTTGGTTTGCATTGTATCTAAATAGGGAATCTGGTTACTTGAGTGTATCTCCATTATTGCGGATTGGTTGTGGTTCTTTTTATCTTCATCATGCCAAATTTGCAATGATGAGGGTTGTGAGTGTGATTGAATTTGTTTTTGGAGTAGTAGCTTAGGTATCTTTCTTTAGGAAGATATGAAGTTTGTGGCAGCATGGAAGTCTTTGAGAATATGCCTGCAAATATATGAGTAACTTGAACAGTTTATATGGCAAAGCTTCCAATTGTGGTTTGAAGACCAAGTGCATGACATAATCACTATCTAAATTTGTAATACCACTAGCCAGTTTCATATGATTATTACCTGTTAATACAACCTTAACATTGCTTTTTGTTCTCTGGATGTCTCATTGCTGTTTCCTGTTTTGACTTTGCTCTTCCAGAAATTTTGATCATCTTAGTTTTTTTTTTTTTTTTTTTTTTGGGTTTAATTAAAAACCTGAAATCTTGTTTTGCATGTGAAGCCTGGATGTTCAAGCGAGCTGGCTGAAATTGTAAGTAGTGATGCACAACTAATTCAAATCAAGGTTTGTAATCTTATACCACATTGTACTTCAGTTATATTTAATTTTCTGTAATTAGATGGAGAAAGAATATATCACTGCTGTGCTAAGGTTTCTATATATCATAATTTGTCTTGTACAGTGGTTCTTTTAGTAGGTATCCAACGACTTCTAGATCTTGCTCCTAGAACATGACATCTTTTAACCTGTTCCTACATTATTGATAACTCATATAATGGAAAATAATTTTCCCTTATTATGAGTAACTAGAAACCCCCCCCTCCTACACTCAATCTACTATCCATGTGAAATTTACGATGTGTTAGAGACAGAAGGTAGGGTAGCTTTTAGAGATTATGGCAATGTGGTTATGATATAATTGGGGAAATTTTGTCCCCTTTCCTGTGACTGGGATTCAAAATCTAGTTTCAGTAAAAGCCTGATTTTCCATAAGAGATAAATGTAGCCATAATCTATATGTATGTGTGTTTGCTCTTTCTTATAGCAGTCATATATATATCAAACAAAAAGATCTTCACTGAATATGAAGAATGCACAGTGATTACAAGAGAGAATATGATCCTTTGGAAAGATGAGAGAGACGGAATGGCTTTCTAATTCCTAATAATATGAATATCTCGAAAAGAATACCCATAAAAGCACTTGCTATGAAGCCCAAAAAGAGGCCAAGAACACAGTCACATCCCACAACACTAATAAGAAGTTTTGATCTTTGAAAATCCAAGTTTCCTCTTTAACCATATACACCAAAAGGTTGCTATTTTAGCATGCCTGGAAGGATGCTTGAATCCGTACTACAGCTGGAACCTCTTGTATCCTCAACGAAATGCAGATGACCCTTCTCCACTCCCTTCTTACAACCTAAGCTGTAGCAATCATGCCAACAAACAATACAAAAAGTATAAAATTAGTAGATATATCACCTCCACTTCTGAATGGTTAAAGGCCAACTGCTACAGAATGCACAATGTAGCTCATTGGAGTATGACCTTCTCAGCTGTCATATGGCACATATGGAAAGCCCATTGCAGATTCATATTCGAACAACTCCCTGTCAATGCTCATCACACGGCCGCAGCGGTAAGAAAATTTGTTGGCAGCATTGCTTCTGCTCTAGAAGGCAACCTCACCTCTCTCCCCAAACATCCCAAGATGGTCTCATGGTCTCCACCCCCTCCAAACACTCTTAAGCTCAACACTGATGGCTCAGTTTTTCTTAACTCCCACAGAGCTAGTGCGGGGGAATTATAAGAAATTCAGAAGGCAAATGGATTATTGGCCTCCTAGCTAATGTTGGTATAGCAAACAGTCTTATAGCTGAATTCTGGGGGCTCAGAGAAGGCCTAAAAATAGCTGACAACTGCAACTACAAAAGCCTAGCTATTGAATCTGACTCCCTGACGTTAGTCTCCTTGCTTAACAATGGTGTCCATAATCAGCACCCTCTCTTCCCTATTGTCGAAGAATGTCGGCAGCTCATCAACAAGCTGGGCCCCCCCCATGGTGCATGTGTATAGAGAAGGCAACCAATGTGCTGACCACTTGCCAGCTTGGGTCACTCTTACCCTCCTGGTCTTCACGTGCCGCATGATCCTCCTGATAGCATAAGCAAGCTTTTGCGAGAAGATGAAAGAGGCACCGTTTACTTAAGGAGCTAAGCTCCTTTTCTAGTCTTTTTTTGGTTTCTCCTGGGCTCAGCCTTGTTCTGTTCTCCTTTGGGCCCTTTTGGCCCCTTTTCAAACCAAAAAAAAAAAAAAAATCTAGTGATTTGTGTGTTTCTTTTATCCTTTTTTAATCCAGAACAACTTTTGGATAGTTGAAAGGAAACTTCTAAGGATGTCTCATCCATCAGGGGTGCTTAAAGCCAGCTTCACAAAGCTCCAACTGTATACTAGAGTGATCCCTCGTTTTTTGTGGTTATTTAACTTGAGTTAGCACTCAACGCTAGATACTTTCCAAAGAAATTGAAGGAGCAAGAAACTTAAGGTGTCATTTTAAAAAATCAAGGAAGTTGTAATTATTTTTTCTCCTAATTTTACCCATATCTTTAATTTTCGCACTAGATATTCAGTTACAGGATAATAAAATTGATTTTTCAAATGGTAATTTAGTCGATTAAAAATATTCTTTTTCTAGAATTATGATGCTCAATCTCTTCTTAATCCTCATGCAAGGACTTTAAATAACTGTTGAAGTGGAGCACAGGGAGTAGAAAGTAATACAAGCTACCTTTTGTAGAAAACAGGTAGCATTAAGGATAAAACAATATTATGGAAAAAAATGATAAGAAGTCCTCTTAAACAAAGAAAGGGAAGCAAGAAGAAGAAAATAATAAAAGAGAATTGCTTTTTGATTCCTGTTCTAGTCCTCCAAACTAAACACTTTGAAGGCACTTGATGCATGTAACCATAAGTAAACATTGCTTGTCCCATAGGAGAGATACAGTAGTAAATGAATTTGAGAAAATGGTAGCATTTTCTCCATTTATATACATAAAAGTTGCTGCTGTTGAGTTCTTCTCATTATTTTTCTTATTAGAAAAAGAAAGAATTTATTCAGAAAAGGAGAAGCACTATGGAAGTGCTCCTCCACTGCTTTAGAAACAAAGAAAATCTATGAAATCAACCATATCCACAAAACATTGAAAAGATTTAGAAGTCAACCAAAAGTACAAACACATTATAAAATTATCAACAAAAGCCATCAAGGATTGCTTCACACCCACCTCAAAAACTCTTGTCTTCCTTTCCCTTGAAACCAACTAAAACATGGGTAGATAAAATATCATGACAATTCTTCTCTTTGTTGTACAATCATGATACCACTCCATTCCCATGACAATTGTTACAGAGCTAGTTGCCTAACAAAGGTGCAAAACAGAGCATTTTTTCCCCACAACCATCAAGTCCGGGTGCAATGAAGTGACAAGTGATGTACAGACTTGAGCTTTCTTTTGTGTAACACTCATCTATTACCAAAATTATGCCTCTCCTATGAAGATTATTTTGAGTTAGAACCCTTCCCCTAGTCTCCTCCAATGCAAAAAAGGCTACTTTTGGGGGGCAAATGAGAGTTCCAAAGAATCTTCCAATGAGGAAGTGCTCTCCCCTCATTCATGCCTTGAGCATGTTATAGTATCTCTTTACCTCAAAATTCCTGTTATCTGTTTTTCTCAATATTAGATTCCTACCACAAGAAATTCCTCAGAATATGCTCAATGAAAGAGGTTTGCTGTTATTATGGCACGTAACATGCATATCAGGAGAGCTCTAGGTGAGCCGGTCTAGGTTTTGGGAACATGAAGTCTATGTGAGTTCTATTGAGCAGTGTTATCCATGCAAAAGCCTTGTAGCTAATGTCCTTTTAAAAATATTAGATATATGGTTAATTTATGCTGCACATTTGGGACTATCATTTTCTGTTCCATTTTCACTGGTACCAAGGTGATAAAATTTCATCTATATATGTTGTTGTTGATTGGATTCCGCTAGATGTTGCGGGTTCTTTTATTCCCCTTTAATTATGTGGGTTATTTGGAAAGATTGGAATTTGGGGACTGTGAAAGGAGTTTCTACTGATTACCAGGTTGTATGTTAAGTAAATGTGAAAAATCTGTAACTGGTAGTGCTTCTAGTCTTTGAGACTACCTTTATCTACAGTTTTAGTGATTGAAATAATTTGTAGCTTACAAAAACATAGCTGGTTCCCATTACTGAAGAAAGAAATTGGTGGAGTCAAAATCAAGTACCCAATGCATCATTTGTAAAGCTTGTTTCTTTTGTAATGGAGTGAATTGTAGGTATATACTGAACTTATTTAATCCTAGAGCAGGATCTATTCATTCGATGTAGTTTAGTGTAAGTTTGGAAAATTTTAGTTAATTGTACTATTTATAGGAAGAGTAATCAGTTTACTGTCATTCTGATGGAGAAAGCTCATTATTCTTGTTTCATTTTTGGTTAAAAAAAAAAAAGTAAGCTTGTTTTGTATTTTGGATTAATTTAGAATTTAAAGAAACACCAACTCCTTTTGGTTCTAAGGAATACTCTATTGCCTCTTTGTGCAGATAACAAGTGCTGGTTTGTGGTCAAAAATTGAGCCTGAAGCTACTCCGACAGATGTTCCTAAACAGGCGGTAGAGGTTGATAACATAAACAATCCAGACATGGATGGGGATGCATTGACATTTTTGGCTGCAAAGTTTTGGTTGAATTGGATTGATTTGGGAGCTAGGCGAGGGAAGATGACACTTAAATTTTGGAAATCTGATAACGAACTTTCTGAACTTCAAACTGAGAGCTTCACTGACAGCAAAAGCTCTAAGCTTGCTACAGATGATACTACCACCAAATCTGATAGGGAGGATTCAAGGACTGCTTTTCCAATGTCAGCCAAAGAATCAGTGAAAGCCGCAATCATCCACTTCTGCAAAAGGTGGTTCAGGCGCTTATCCTTTGTCTGGAGACACTTAACACAACTTCTTAGAAGTTTGTGGGTGAGTAGATCTGTGGGAACAGTCCCCAATCACTGCTAATTTAATGTGTTTTCAACTTAATACCTAAATTACTAAATCAGCTGTTGAGCGGGACATTCCTGTTGCTATGGCCGGGCATGGATCAAGCACTCTTCTTTTTTTTTGGGGGGGGGGGGGAAACATTAGAATTATAAAGGGCATTAAAGATAACAGAAAATTTTGATAGGGTGAGATTTGGAATTTCCTAAAGTTTGCCACCCCAAAAAAAAAAAAGAAAAAAAAAAGAAAAAAGAAGAATAACTCTGTCCATGGCTGCAGCTATGTTACGTTAACAATTTCTTATTCTTGCATATTGATTTTGAATAGTAAATGTTTTTCATTTTCTTTTTTCTTTTTTGCTGAATTTTGGAGGAAAGAATGTTTGATCAATATGGTATTGCTGTCTGCATTTGGGATGTGTGTTTCCAGAGCAAGTGACATCTGTACAGCATAGTTGACATCACAGGTGATGCAGGACAACTTTAGAGGATTTTAACGCAAAGGAATTAGGGTTTTCTTATGGCTTAATGTGACACAATTCTGTAACTATTTGAGTTCTCTGGAAACAAAAGACTGCAGCAAGTATATTGAGAAAAAAATAGAAATGAATTAGCAGAAAGAGGGTAAGGTTACTATCATCAAACTATTTTTTTTTCTTTTGATAGAAAAAGAAATTGTATTAGATGAATTGAGAATGTACAAAAAACTGGGTTACTAGCATCACAATATTAGATATTTAGACATCACACCTAGACAAGAATGCATCACGCCTTCTCCGTGATCTCTACAGCTTCTCAGCTGTAATCTACCTCATCTTTCTCTGTTAAATCATGCTTAAAACCACAGTTGCAGTTTGGGAAAATGCCCTCCATTTTCCATTTATCCTTCTAGGAAAACCTCCACCTGCAACTCCACATTAACATACAGGACTAAAGGTCTTATAAACCCCCCGCCCAAAAAAAAAAAAAAAAAAAAAAAAAAAAATTCTGGCACTGCTATTCTTTGCCTCCTGATTACTCGAGGAACTCACATTCTTACCGTACTCACAAATAGCCTTGTACACCTTCCTCCACCCTCAAGCTCCATACTCCATAGGAATCACAATCTCCCTCATTACTAATTATTTAATCTCCGACAGCCATAGATATCTCCCAAAACTTTTACTGTTCCTTTAGTAGAGGGGGTGATCTAAACTCCAGATTGTTCTGAACCATGGGTACTCACCCTTCTTATGCCAAAACTCATCCCATACTAGAGGAAACAAACTTATCTGTTCTCAGTACAAAACAGTAGATCTCCTGCTCCACTGTCCATGCTCCATGATGCGGATTATCCACCTTCCTCTCCTCCACAGTTCAATGGAAAACTCAAAAGGATTTCTTCTCAACATTGACATCAATGGAGGAAAATCTTCTCAACACTGACGTGAAACGAGAATGGATGAAAAATCTGAGAGAAACTTTTGGTGAAGAATAACAGGTTTACTGCCTGCACACCTTGTCCCAAACCTCAAATCAGTGTCCCAGCACACCACTGAGGACCCAGAAGAAGGAACATAATACATGGTTATGCAAGAAAAACTTGAAAACCACTGAGCAACACCAAAGACAACACCTATTAACCCAACAAAAAAAAAAAAAAAAAAAAAAAAAAAAACAAACAAACAAAACCATTAAGTGTAGAAGCAGACTTAACGCCAGAAACCCAACCAACTAGAAGCAAAGGATTGAGGCTTCATCGGAATAAAGGACCAAACCAGAGCAGCCACTGTTCACCCTTCTGGCGACAAAAACACGACTGTAAACTCCACCTGACCAGAAAAATCAGACCTAGGAATAAAGGCCCAGAGAGCAGAAAAATTACTGGGGAAAAACACGGCTATCTCTCACAAGATTGATGGGAGGACCTATATGTCCATGCCTAGGGGTGATGGACTACCACCTCTAGCGACAAGGAACAAGAGGTCCACTTTTCGTGAACCCTAGCAAAGGAATGAAGGAATGAAGAGATTTCTCTTGGCATGTTAGGATAGGAAGGATGATTAAACATCCATTTGAAATTGCCTTCACCTCCTTTGTGGCTCCTTCATTTTGAATTTGGTTAATTAAGAAAGAAGCAAATGGTGTCCTGTTTTCAATGACAAAAAGTTTAGTTTAACTTAAGTTTGAGAGTCAGTTTTCTGTATTGTGTCTATTCTTTTCATTCTGGTGTCTCTTCTTTTCATCAAGTTTAATTTTAGCTCAGTTAAATATCCTTCTTTGAGCTCTCTACATTTTTTCACAGAGCTTTTGCATGCTTGGGTTGTTCTCTGTTTTTATTAAAAGTGTCATCATTGTATCATTGACTAAGAAAAATTGAATGGCCATGTTCATATTGATGTGCATGCAATGTGTATATTAACTACCCATTGGTGCAGTGTGAGTTTGAACATGTGCATACTTGCATATGTGCGTGTGTCTGTGTCTCTGTGTCTCTGTGTCTTGCTGCTTCCATCCCTGAGACCTTTGCTTCTTGCTTTTTATCAGGTGATATTATTTTTTTTACCCTTTTATAAATAGGAGTATATATTTTAGCTAAATTGACTTTTGAAGACAGAATATTGCAGGTATAAACTTGAACCTTGATGTTCCTAAGTGGTTACGCATACTACATTTGGACAAGCTCAATTCGTTTGCAGGTAACCATCACCAATTGCTCATGCCAGTCACCAACATATCATGTGCATAGTCCATTATGTTCCAATGCAATTGAAATTGGTTGTTCTCATAACCTAAATTTGTCACTTATTGATTCATTTTTAGTCTGAATTATGAAATTATATAGATGGTTGAACTGCCTTTCACATGGAGTTTAAACCTTATTCCTGGACAAATTTATGCTTGATATTTGGTTGAACTTGAACCTCAGAGTTTTTAAATTGAGAAAGCATGGACGTGGATTTGTTAACTGGACTTAATGTGAGATGCACACGTGTCTAATAATTAGAGATATAAGATATAATTAGAATATCATGTTGTTATCGCCAACTTATTGATTTTCTTATTCTAGTGAATAGTTTTTGCCAATAAGTAGTTTATGCACAAGAACAAAAAATAAGCAATCCGGGTGATTAATAGTGAGACTTTTCTTTAATTAGTCTGTGATGAACATATGAAAATGCAGGATCCGAGGTTTAACTTAAGGATATCTCCATCAAGTATTTTTCAGGCATCCAAGAAGCATATGAAAAGCATTTAAGGTCTAAAAAAAATTGTAAATTTTAGAATATACCAGTCTGGTTAGCATGTCATTCTCTAATACTTATTGGCAAAATCATTTAATTAAAGAATATTGAGTGTATACATGAAGATTTTGTATCTGAAGTTGCGTTGGATGCCTGAAAATACAATTTCAGGCATTTTTAAAAGCCTGTTTGCATTGTATCTGAAGTCGCGTCCAAGGATATGCATTTAAGGTCTAATACTTATAGGCAAAATCATTTAATTAAAGAATATTGGGCAAGTATCATAAGGAAATACCAGTCTCTAATACCACATGGTATGCCTTAGACTGGGAGAATATTGGCAGGTATCGGCTATGATGCGGTACATGTTCTTCTTTGAAGTGTCCACGCTTCATACTAATGAAAGTCATAGATCCACAAATAAGGTGTTTGGGAGAGGGCACTGGTCATCTCTTGCTTCGAGTTTCTTATTCATCACATCCAACTGTCCTGTTTCCTTAATAAGCTTGTTTGCCTTGTATCTGAAGTTCTACTTATAAAACCTGGAAAGACGTGTTTGATGATGAAAATATTTCCTCTGTAAGCCTTCTAACTGTCAAGGAGACTAGAACATTTTGAACCAGATGTGGTTCCAGCTATAAAAAGCAATCATATTGGCATGCAGCCATTACTTTGTATTTTCTTCCCACAAAACATGAAGGAATCATGTTTAGATGGATGATGTAATTGGAATGGTATATTTCACACTTCGGGTGATACATGGGTAATGCCAAGATTTCTTGATGAGTTTTTCCTCTTGCGATTCAAACGTCAGATTCATGGAGAATTGAAAAATTGTGGCAATGATGTCAGTGTTTTGGTGTATTTGGTTGGAAAGAAATGAAACAATCATATTGGCATGCAGCTATTACTTTGTATTTTCTTCCCACAAAACATGAAGGAATCATGTTTAGATGGATGATGTAATTGGAATGGTATATTTCACACTTTGGGTGATACATGGGTAATGCCAAGATTTCTTGATGATTTTTTCCTCTTGCGATTCAAATGTCAGATTCATAGAGAATAGAAAAATTGTGGCAATGATGTCTGTGTTTTGGTGTATTTGGTTGGAAAGAAATGCAAGGTTTTTCATGTCTTCATGATCATATTTTGTGGGAAAATGTTGCTTTTTAGCATATTTATAATCCTTAGTCAGGATGGAATTTAGGGGACATTCTTTGCGAGATACCCGACGAGACTGGAGAATTGTTCTATTTTGAGGCATTATTGCAATTTTCTTGTAATGCATCTTTTCTTGCCTAGAGGGATACACTATCCTCCTCCATTTTTTTCTTATCTCTTTCATTATATATATAATACACATGCACACATGCATGCATACACACATCTTATTTTTTATGCCACAAGTACTAAAATTAGAACCTTTTTTAGTTTGACATTTCTTGACCATGTTTAAACAAATATATATTTTTTTTCTGTCTGATGCCAAGTAGTGAGTGCTTTATTGTGACATACCATGATTTTAATATGTTGGGTTGAAAAGAAATTTTCAGGTTATGTTAAGCTGTTTGATGTGTCCGCCAACCTTGTGGGGGACTTGTAAACTTAGGGAGATCAACATGGGTCTTTGGCTACCTACATAGGAATGGCTGATTGTCAAATAATACTGCATTTGAGTCTTTTGTGACTTGTGAATAGGAGTGAATTAGGAAGTAAAAGATTTTCACTTGCACCACAAATTTTGTATCTTATTTCCTTCATGAGATAATTGTCCAAATGGTTGGTAATATGTTCATTGATGTTCTTTCCAGGCTGATTCTAATCTAGGTTATAATCTTTTACCAACTAGAAACACATGGCACCGCAATTTGGGGAATGATGTACTCTATGTGTGTATTTTTCCCTCAATTTGTTATTTATTTATTTATTTTCACTCATTTCACGTTGTATCTCTTGATTTACAGTCCAGTGGCTTGAAAGGCGGAGCAATGCTTTTGAACCGACTTATTTGTACACAATGGAAAAAGTAAGGTTCCTTCTATTCATGGGACTCTTGCTATCTAATGCTTCTTTAGATTGGAACAACTATGATGAATACAAACATATTATAAGAGAATGTTGTTGTGCAGGGTTACTTTCTGCTTCCTGACGGAGCCAAATCTCAGCATAATATTCGTACCGTTAACATCAGCATATCCGCTCGGCATTCTTGCTTTGGAAACAGGTTAAAGAGCATGGTCTGCTGTTTTAACTTCCACCTTCATAGAAAATTGACCGGGAATAGATATTAAATTACTGCATTCTCTCAAATTACTTTAGAATTGATCTGAGCTTTTCGTTTCAATTTGCAACATATGTTTTCAACACTAGTTCTATATCATAAATTTAAAGTTAAATGAATCTTTACTACATTGTGTCTTTATGCATCAAATCCCTAGGCTCATCAGAATTTTTATCCAAAAGCAAGAGTCTAAATCTTGTCTCCAATAGGTATATGCTATTTACTGATACAACAACAACAATCACACCTTTATTCCACTAAGTGGGGTCAGCTATCCTACAACATTGTACTTTATTTCATATCGCATGCCCACCTATATGATTGCTTTCTTTATACGACAACAAGAATCATGCTTTTATCCCACTAAGTAGGGTCAACAATATTGATATTTTTTCGTTATTGTACTCTATTTCATATCATATCTTTATCTATATTTAGATAATTCATATAATGTTTAATTGTCATTATCCAAATCTCTTTAGGTCTCCCTCTTTCTCAGTTACTATGAGTACTTATCATGTCTCACATCGTCTTACCAGAGTCTCTTTTGGTCGCCCATGATGTGTCCATTCCATCTTAATCGTGTTTCTCTCAATTTTTCCTTGATAAGTACAATCCCAACTTTCTCCCAAATACACTCGTATATGCTACTTACTATTAACCGTCTAAAATGCCCTTAGAAGAATCCCCTAGGGATTGATTTTGAAGGTTAGAATTGTTTGAGGAGTTGAAGTTGCACATCATCTTGTGAAAAAAAAGTTGGTCAGCATAATGGGCCAAGCTTTCTTTCTCTCAGAATTGGAATGTGATAATTGAGTTATTTTGGTTGGAATGCTTTTTTGGGATGATGTTCATCCATATTACCTGCAAAAGAGAGGGAACTGCTGCTTTGCGAAAGAAGATAGAAAAGTAATGGAGAGCTTTTAACATCATTAGTATTTCATCATTATGGGATTATGAAAGTGTTAAGTGTTATGTCTTTATCTTGGGCTAATCCTGGGTGGGAAGAAATTTGCACGTCTAGAGCATTGAGGGTCTGTATACTTGGAACAGAGATTTCTCCATCCTTAACCCTTGCAGTATATTTTGTTTAGGCTATAGAGAGAGTGATTGGTTCGGAGGGTTCTTCAGAGAGAGGGGCCCTCCATGAGTTTTTAGATATTTTGACTTTAGATGTTTTCTTTTCTTTTCAGGTAGGAGTTGTTTTGATTGAACTTTTATTTTTTTATTGATTTATAGGCATTATCTTTTTATGATCATCCTTGTCTAGTGGTACTTGGCATCATCTTGGGGGGCCTCTTATTGTACTCTCCTAGAAAAAATATGAAAGAGGATATAATTTGAAATAAAAATAGTCATGATGTCAAGAATTTCCTGTTCCAGTCATTAAACCGCCACAAGCACCCGCACCCACCTTAGGCACTGTCTGCATTAATTATTGGTTTGAAACTGAGCCATTTGAAGGATGTGACTAGTGGAGATTTTATTTTTTAGGGTCCAAGAGGATATAATTTTCTTCATTGTCTTAGGAAAATTGTTTTAGTTATTATTAGGAGAATTGGGAAATTTCTTTCATTGGCAAACAAGTAATGCTGCAATGATTGTGGGGAAACTATCGACCATGTCAGATTCTATGTAGCCACATCATACAAAGTAGTTGGTATTACTGTTATCTCCATAGAGGTTGTGTGTACTTTGTATGGATACAAATACATGGTATGATGTCTTATCTAGAATTCAGTGTTGGACTGGGCTTAGTTGGATGCTTGGATTGTTATTTTAGGTCACAATCCATGGGGATTTTTTTCTGGGGTCTTTGGTTAGTTATTTCTTATGTAAATTTTATGCAATATTATAACAGAGCGAAGAGAAAATTGAATACTGAAAATATAAATTACAATGTAAGCTAAGATTGTAAAAATTTCGACTTTAGTTACCTAGTCTTAGAGAATCCTTTAAATCTTGATATAACATGATTGTCCTCTCTAGAGATTTATATCGCAAATTGAACTATGTTTGCGATTGTTGGATCCATTGCAGACCTCAGGGTACAGAGGCATCCTGTATTGTTGTTTTGGACTATTACATGTTGGGAGGTTAACCAAGGCAGAAAATCGCAGTAATGGCAATGTGAATGGAAGAATATAATTGCATTAAGCTTAGAGTTTTAAAGATCTTGTTGCGTGAAACAGAAGTTTGTGTCCTGCATGGCACATAAGTTCAACGGTCAAATGTTGTGTTCTTTAGATATATTCTGTTCTGAAATTTATAAACTTTGTTGGTAATTGTAATTGAAGTTGTTTATCTAAATTAGCATGCTTTTAATAAATCTGTTGCTTTTTCTCCAGGTGGCAGCAACTTCTCATAAACAGAGTTGTCGGCTATGATACTATTTTGATGAACAGCTTACTGAGTTCACCTGGTCAAGGTACGTGGCAATTTATTAACCACCATATTCCATGTTAGCACAAAAAAATTTTGTTTGCACTGACTTAATCTTTGTCTTTTTCTCTATGCTGGCATTGCTTTCTTTTCTATAATTTGCCTGAGTTGGCCATAGATGTGGACCATGAAGCACTTATCCCGAGCTTTATTAGTGAACCAGCTCTCTTGGTATTTGTAAATGTGATGGCACAGATTCTTATCTTTGTTCCAGCTCATCACCCAAAATATCAATTGAAATCTAATCCACCTCTCACCGAATGTATTGAGCTATTTAGAATTATTTTATGCAGTTTTTCTTGGATAGAAATATTTCAAATGGTGGCTTATGCACTTGTGGAAAGGCCACAAGGTTTTGCATGGTTCATGATAATTTGTTGTCTCATGTCCAAATATTTTTAAACATGTTGCAGGTTATCTTTATAATTATCAGACAAAGGAATTTTACAATCTTAGTTATGCACATGAACTCCCAGACGGTTCTGCAAAATTTGGAGGTTTGGACATTTTGCTACATATGTGTAGTTTATATGCCATTTCTTTTTTGTAAAGTTGTTGAATGAATTGAACACAACAGAGCTACATGATGTGTTTCCAGAAAAAATTCTGCATAATTTGGAATCTTACAGGCTTGTGCCTGATGTGTGCTGCTCCATTATTTTTTTCCTTTGATCAGAGTAGTGTGCTGCTCTTTGCTGATTTTCCTCTTTAAGACGATTGAACCCCCAAACCTATGCCATTGTCAAAATTATGATCCCAAATTTGTGGTTAATCACTCTACAAGTTCTTAATTGTGTCTAAATGAAGCACAACCTCAGGGTATCTTAACAAAAATACATTCTATGATGGATTTAAATTTAGCAAACCATAAGTGAAGCATTTTTTATTATAACATTCCAATCTCTGATTTTTTTTTTTTTTATTCATCTTCTTTAAAAAGTTCGTCTGTTGTTTTAAAACATCCTGCTAAATACATGGTTCTAGGGTCGGGCAATATGGACAACCTTACCTTCTTTTTATCAAGAAAAGGATGCTTTCAGGCAACTATTCATTAAACTCATTTCTGTTCTTTATTGTCTTGGCTGCCAGTTTTTACTTCATTAAAAAAGGGCTGATGTCATCATTATATATAGGAGGGAAAATGTTTTTTGCATCGTTAAGGGACTTGCTTTGATGTTTCCATGCAGATTACCTTGTAACCAAGTGTGGTGTGCTTATGATGTCGCTGTTTGTTTTTTTCACTACTACAATGTCAGTATCATTTACATTGAGAGAGACACAGACCCGCATGCTAAAATTCACAGGTTTGCTTTCTGTTATTGTCTAATATTCTGATGTACCATGATGCTTTAAAATCTAGTTCGCAAGTTTTCATTACCTATCAATGTTAACTAAGTTTTGAACAGCGGCTTTCTTATTCAGTTCTGACTATTAGAGCTGTAATTTTGAGCTATTTCTTTCTATCATCACCTCATTTGTTCCTCCAACACAACTCCTTATTGCCTTTTGGAGTCTCACCTGGCAGGCCAAGATCCCTTACAAGGCAAAGTCTTTTACTTGAAGTATCTGCACTTAAGATTGATATAGATCATAGACTATATGAGGTTGTTTTATGAGGCATTAAACATGGGCCTAAATTTCAAATGAAACCATGTCGGGCAGTTGCCACAAAGGCTGGACACTTCTAAGACACTCTTTTTTGGTATTGGACTAAACAGTATTCAAAGTCATACTCTGACTAATCCAGTCCGAGCTGTTGTCAGGCCCTTTTTGAGGGGGGGAGCTTTCTCAATGTAGTTCTTTGTATTCTCAAGATTTGAACTTTGAGTTTTGATTAAGGGACCTAACGTCTTTCCCGGTAGGCCAACTGGTCTTTTCTTCAAGAGACCAAAATTGACATTTGAATCATGTTGATTGCTTTTTTGTTGACATTGAAGTATTTGTAAGAAAAAAATTTTAATATAATTGTGAATATCATAATCATGAGCACAATATTTCCATGCCATCTTGTTAGGCCTAGAAATTCACATCGTTTGCTCCCAGAATCAGCCAAGCATGTAATCACCTCCTCCATTTCTTTGAGCTTGAGACTTTGCAAGAATTTTTTCAATAAGAGATGAACTATAAATTTGTCTGGGAGATTTTTTTTTTTTTTTTTTCACAATTCTGATCCATAAAAGATCAAGAGATTTGGTTACAACCAGGGGATGCAAAGCTTTTGACATTGTGCTTTATTTACCAGTTGCAACAAGCAAATGGTATAACTTTAAACCCCCCGCCCCCAAAAAAAAACAAAAAGAAAAAAAGGAAGAAGGCAATTGCTTTGGAGCAAGTTTGTGTTCTGGTTTCTTTATTATGTCACACTTCTGGAATCTTTGGGGGCATTCCAATCACAGATAGTCAACAGAATAGGCTGTCATTATTCTGATTGTGTTGATTCTATTATCGTATTCCTTTAAATGAATTTTTCATCATCTCCTATGTAATTTCTATTCTCTTCCTAATAAATTTCTTCTTTTCTTATTCTTGTAAAAAAATGTTGTGCCCCGGGTTTCTTTCAAATTTTTAACTGCACCCTGTCATAGGTGGTCTTGTGAATACTGTAGTGCCATCAGCTATTCAGAATTACTACAATATTCAAAACATCTTCTTGACAAAATGATTGTCCCTCTTCTCCTCAACTTTTTGCAGTGCAGCTTCAGCACCACGCTCGTCACCAGCTTCCAACATTCCAGCTGATCTTTGTGCATGTAATCGAGTCACTTGTCTTTGTACCGGTAAGTACACATATTTTTAGTTGCTCCTTTTACCCCCATAAAAGAAAGGCTATGAAAATCATTATTTATATTTCTCCATTGATTTTTTGTTCTTTGCTGTTTCATGGAGTTTTTACTCTATGAATTAAAGTGGTTGATTACATGTGCCCTTTTGACAACTACTCAATGTTCTTGCAAAGGCAACCAACAATACCATGAATAATAAAGAACTTGAGAAAAGAGTGGAGAAAAGAGAGAGAAAACATCTGAGCCGTAGGCCTAGATAACACGGTTTCTAAAACCTGAGCAAGTTGCATGGTCCAACGGTCAACCAGTCTAGCTTTTGGTAAAAATGTGATAAGAGTTATTTTGCTGACTATAGCCAAAATGACTCTATTTTGCAAGAACCACTCAAGCCACAAATATGAGTAAAACCATTAAACTTGTGCTGATCAAATGATCTTGAACTAATGCAAGAAAAAGAAAACTTTTGACAAGTAAAAAATTAATAATAAAGAGGAAAAAAATCTGTCATACATACCTGAAAATTTGATTGCATATTCCACCTTGCTCTCTGTCACATAAAAGAGAGAAAATCCTAACCTCTCTATCATGTCTCCTCCTTCATCCTTGTCTTTGTCTCCAGTGTGCACAGAAAAGTTTTTCTCTTCTACCTTCACCCTTTCTAGATATCATGTCCCTGCTGGTGAGTTTTTGCGAGTTTTACATATGATCCTGGAATGGTGGTAAACATTTTTTCCCCCTTTAAGTGAATTTTTGACCTAAACTTTGGTGTGGGAGAGAAGAAATACGTTGCTTGTAAAGAATAGTCTGGTGTTGAATCACATGAAAAAGCTAATGATAGACAATGTTGAAGGGTGTTGTTGAATTATATATATTTAAAGTTTTCTGAAATCCAATCCATTTCAATGCTCTAGTTTTCTTTCACCAAACACGTTTGTAACAAAAATAATCAAATGGAGATGGCGCTGTAGATATTCCATTTGGACGCATAGTTTAATATGCATGCACACAAGCGCTATGTTGATAAATATGACAGTTAGATATTATGAACCTTAATTTTCAATGTTAAGTTTTCCACTAGGATGCTAAAACCAGAAAAGATAGAAAATTTCCCCAAATTTGTTGTTGATTTCAAGATAATTTAATTATAATTATATATCTTTTATTTCGAAAAGAATTATAATTATATAGCTTTTATTTTGAAGATAATTTCAAAGACAATTATGAGGTTAAGTTGATTTGTAGTAGATTTATTTTAAAGATAATTATGATTTCTAAGGTTAGGTTTCTTGCAAGGACTCTAAATGAAAATCAGTTAATATTTCTGGACTCAAGAAAAATTTGTAGCTTTTTTGTGTCTTCTCCACCATCCTTTCCTCTCCCTTCAAAATTGTCTCTATTTAATATGGAAAACGTATCACGGTCTAGAATGTATGATCCAGAACAAAATTCACTGCAAATTTAATGTGACCTATAACTATGCTCAATATTCCTTTTTATTTTCAAATTTCTTAAACAAACATAAAGTTATTTTCTGGGAGGCGTCCAAGAGGCGGAGCTGGAAAACATTCCAGTAATGCATACCTCGAGCACATTAAAAAATTTAAGATTACAAAATTTTAATATCGAAAAAAGTTATTTTCTAAAAACTTGCAATTTAAAATCTAAAATCTAACTGTTGAATTTCAAAAAATGTAAATAAATTAATTAATAGGATTTCACACAATAATTTGATTTTTCCTTTTTTTTTTTAATAAAAAAACTTGCAATTATCTTATCATACGAGTGGATTCTAGAAAACTTATTCTTCCAAAGATGGATGCTAAAATAAACAAGTATAAGCGTCCAAAGTTCATAAATTAAATATTAAATTTCACTTCTATTTATTATACGAAAAATAAAATAAAATAAGATACCTATTCAAAAATTTTGTCAATTAGGCATTGATAGTCAAAAAATGATCATATTTTTTCTAGCGATTACTCAATTGATGAAGAAAGATTGAAACCAATTTTTATGTTAAAAGAAGAAAAAAAATGAACTTATCAATTAATCTATCAATCAAAGAAGAAAAATTGATAGATTAGTCAAGAATACAAAAAGAAATAAGTAAAAGAGGGAGAGGGGCTGCTGGCTGGGTTCTTTCTTTGAGAGAAATTAATCAAATGTGATGAAAGTTTCAGCCTAAGGGGGTGGGGGTTTACAGATATGTTGGATGGGTAGGGTAAGTGGATGGGAGAGAGAGAGAGAGAGAGAGAGAGAGGTCATAAGAAAAACAAAGAAAAACAAAGAAAAAGTATGCACTGGTCAAAAAGAAAAGTTTATGGGGTGTTTGGCTGCCTTCAATTGTTTCATAAATGAAAAATTTTTTGGGGTGCAAATAATATGCGTAATTTTTTCTTCTAATTTTTAAAGGATTAAAATTTTTAAAGCGAATTTTGGGGGGACTTGCCCCCGTCTCCCCTTCCCTCTGCTGTAGGTGTCCAGAATCTGGTTGTCCTATCATTTTTTGTGCTTTCATTGCCTCTGCATGTACAAATGCTCTCTGTGTAATTTTTTTCTGGTGTTTATGTCTTTTGCCTATTTTCTCACTTGTATCAATCTGTCATCATAAGCAATAGATTTCTCATGAAAATGGTGATTTACTTACCAAATTTTTATGTTTATGTTTAATCTGCAGATTATGATTGGTATACTATTTTTTTTGTTCGAGTTTTATGATGATCAACTGTTGGCTTTCATGGTCCTGATTCTAGTCTGGCTGTGTGAACTATTTACTCTTATCAGGTCTCTCTCTCTCTCTCTCTCTCTCTCTCTCTCACACACACACACACACACACACACACACACACACACACAGAGCTATGACATCTATCAGAAATATGTGTTTGTCTTTAAGCAAAGTAGTCAAGTAATTGTTAGTTTGGCTATTTTGGCAGCCACTTTATTGATTTAGGGTGAAAATGGATCTTTCTGATATTTTTAGCTTCAGTGATGAGTGAAAGAATGCTAAGGCCTCATTTTAGAGACAGAAAGTTCATGAAAGATGCTGTGAAATGTTGTTTGACAAATGACTCATCCATGCATTGGGCTTCTGATGCATTGGCAATGTGAGTTCCTTCTAATGTTATTTTAATTCTTGTTTACTTGCAGTGTCCGTACCCCCATATCTATGAAGTTCTTTCCGCGCTTCTTCTTGCTGTACTTCCTGGTTTTCCACATTTATTTTTTCTCCTATGCATATGGTATGATTTACTACCAATTTATTTATTTACACTCAAATATGGAATCTTTGGCATTCCCTGTATAAACCATCTGATAATTCTACCAGGTTTTACCTATCTGGCTCTTTCTACAACTGCAGCATTTATGCAGCATCTTATAGTATACTTTTGGAACCGATTTGAGGTAATCTACACTGATGAGACCCTTTCGCATTAATGCCAACAATCTGTATGGTTTGTTCCATCTGTCTGGTGCAATATGTGCATCCTTTTCAATATATAAGTTGAGGCACGAGCATGATTATTCGATAAACTAACAACAACAAAAAACTGAGCTTTAATTCTAAATTTTGGGTGGTCAACTGTTTGAGAAACTAAAATAGGAGAGAGAGAGAGAGAGAGAAAAACCAAGTTGCAATAAATTAGGTGTAGCTGTGTTTAGTGCTTGTGCAATCTAGGAAGTTTGGTATCCTACTCAACTTTTCTGACCTATTTATATGCTACATCGATATCAGGTTCCAGCTCTACAGAGGTTCATGCAAAATCGACGGTCTCAGCTTCAGCAGCACCCTGACTTCCATATTACTTCATCTACCATCCTTGCTTCAACACTACACATCACACGATTAAACACAAGGAATGCAGGTCCAGAAAATACAGAGATGAATGCAGGCCTTGCAACAAGACCTGCACCCGATTCATCATCACCACCAAATGTTACCCCAGAAGTTTCCGAAGTCCAAGAACGATCAGAAAATGGCAGAAATGGGGGGAATTCACTTCAAACTCCAAGCCCACCTGACATCCGGCAAGAAGAGCCTCCACCCAATCCAGGGTCAATGAATTCATTTAGTTCCCTCTTATTATGGATCCTAGGAGGGGCTTCTTCTGAAGGTCTCAACTCTATTCTTTCCATTTTTAGAGATGTAAGAGACCAAGGGCAAGTTTTTGCAGATTCCACACGACAGGGAATTCCTACGACTCAAAATTCTCAGTAGATGATTTTCAAGGGGTGATGGTGTTTAGATACTTATAAATGTGGATATTTAGAGATTTATCATGATGATGCTTGCCTGGCCTTGGATTTTATCTGTATGCTATTACTGTATTGGCCGTCGTACCTTACAGGCATGTGTACATGGAAATAATATGTGAAATATCAAACACGCATTCCCTTTTCATGTGAATCCTTTTAATGGACGGTCCCGCTGATTTTGCCCTCTGTGCTTAGCAATGTCGGGAGTTTTCGAAAAGAAAAAAGAACAAAAAAAAAAAAAAGTGTAAGCATGCACCATGGTGCCACCAAAGTTGTTAGTACAATCCTACCAATAACGTTACTTCAGGGATGAGGTTGAGTACAAGGCCACAGGGGAAGGGGGTGTGGTTGTAAAGTTAAGGTAATTTAAGCCAAGGCATGAGAAGACACCATTAATTAACTTCAGTCCTCGCTGAGGTTAGCTTTCTTCATGCCTTCGGAATGCGGTGCCTTGAACCCCGAGTAAAGACGAGCCACTTTGCTTGAGCCAATGTCTGGACTGTTCCCGCCGAGCCACCCTTGACCAGTGCTCGTAGCCACGTGCATACTTTATACTCGGGTCTTGGTTTCCCGTCAGCTCTGCCTTGTTCCTCCTTGGATGAGTCCCTTCGGTCCCCTTCTAACATTTCCCCACGCGCTGCTCAGGCCAAATGCCTTCTGGCCGGGTGCAAACCTTTGGCCCAAGCCATGGCTTGTGCTGGCTGGAGTACAGCACAGGCCACACGTGACAAGGGCCATGTGAGTGAGGATATTAGATTTTCTTAACTAAATTTTTATTCTCCAATTTAAAAAAAAAAAAAAAAGATTTTAGGAGAATTTATTTCTTAATAGACTGAACAGTTAGTTTAAATCGAATTAATCGGAATCGATAAATTAGTTTCTAAATACCGATCGATCAATTGTAAAAAAAAAAAAAAAGACGTATTAAATATTAAATTATATTAATTTAATACGAATCTAAGACTAATTTTAAAATAGCAAAGTCCACCAAGCAAATCAAATTTAACCAAACCCAGTTGGAGCGCCAATAAAGCCATCTGGTCCCAATTTTTGTCCAACCCCTTTCTAGGGGAGATTAGGGATGACAGGCTGAGATTAAGGATTTTTCCCCTTTAATTACTAACTTTTATTTTTTGGGGGGGCTAATGGAGTGGACAGAGCAGACTAAACAACACTTATGAGTCTTCTTCCAAAAACTTAAACACACATGAATGAGAATAAATCATAGTTACCAAGCCCTCACACAAATTAACTTCTAGTCATGTATAAATAGTAACAATAAACTAAATCTTAATCTCAATAATTGAAATCGATCATTTGAAAAATAAATATGAAGATGATAAAATAAATTATATATATATATATATATATATAATATGTTGATTTAATTTGTGAAGATTTTTTTATATCATTTATTTCTATCTAAAATCATCTTTTCGTTTAAACTCTTAACTATCATGTCATACAAATAATTTATATCTGAATTTTTAACAGTCTGTTTTTACGTTTTACTAAATTTCATATATTTAAGTTCTCGATTATTCTAATAGATATATTTTTGAATTTTTTTTATACATATCCAAATCATCTCAGATAATAACCGATCATGTATGTTCCAAGAAACAATTCCATTATTGTTGTAGCCATCGCTTACATCCATACGATGACGAATCTAAGATCCAGATGAAATGGGTGTAAAAAATTTATTCAAATAACAAACATGGATTAATATTTTTTTATTTATCTTTTTTTTTTTTTTTACTTTAAAGACTATAAAATAATTTTTATTAATTTAAAACATACGTTGATTTCAAATTTTGTTTTTGTCTTGTGATGAATTTTTGAAAAAAAAAAGTTTATGTGAAATTTAATTAAATGAACGAGTTTTAAAAAAGATAAGTGAAGATAAAATTATAATTGAGCGTAAAATAAATACGAATTATAAATACTAATTAAAATTTTAAAAAATTGAGGGGGTGCGATTGCTCACTCCGAACCCTACATAGGTCCACCACTGCACCTGTCTAATATTCTTTCCTAGATAAAATCTTTTATGCAGTTATAAGCAAATGGTTCCAAGTTAACTTCAATCCAGAACAGTAGCATAAAGTTCCACTTTAGAATATTCCCCAACCAATTCTTCTGACAAAACCTAAGCGTCAAGTTCTCACTTTATCATACTAATTTATTTATCTAATTTTTTATTTGAAGGCAAGGTGAGATGGGAAACTCCAACGCTCCCCATGGCAGGGATGGACATTTAAAATCTCCCTCAGGAATCCCGGCTGGCCACCCTGCCTCGTTGAAAGCGGAGAACCGGGGGAGGGTGGCTAACCCTCGCTACGCTCCGCCCCCATTGCTATTTTTGGTTGAAATTCGAATTTTGTGTAAGAGATGTTAGGTATGATTTATATTACTCATAAGAGAAACATAAAAAAAAAAAAGAAAGAGAAAAAAGAAAATTTTAAATTAAAGAGCTTAAAACCTTTTTTAATTACAATTATTATAATAGTGCTTTTTATTCAAAACAAATCGAAATATCGATACAGAAGAGTTTTATCCATTAAGAATTCAATTCGTCTCGAATCAAATTTAATTGAGTTCAAAATGAATACTGATTTATTAAAAAAAAAAAATTTGAAGCCCATTGAAAAATAGTACCTTAAAAGTGGATCTTTAGTTTTGAGGCATCCATGGTGGTTATATTTTCCTCTATGACAAAACACTCAAATTTTCTACTCATACCTTGACAACCCCATCCACAGACACATTTAAGTCCTCAGGATGCAGCATAGTGGGCAATGATGGTAGGCAACTTTGGTGACTTTCTTGGGCATTTTTTATTTGTGTAGGAGGCCATGGACCAACTCCTGGTAAGAGGAAATTTGAAACTTTATGCTCAAGAGAGCAAAGAAAATGGTGGAAGCCATAATGTCCTATGCAACAAAGCTTTATCCTGATAATGATGGATGCAATTGATCCAATTGCTCAATTCAATTGAAAATATAATCTTGCTTAACAAAAATTATGTTTTTTTTTTACAATTATAAAACAATTTTAAAATTTTCATGAAGAGATTTAAACAATAAGTATACAAATATATATATATATATATATATATAATGCTGGCTGGCATAATCGGTCGACCTCTTAATTTAAAAATAAAATATAAATAAATTTTATGAAAATTATTTTCATTTTTTTCCCTATAAAAAGGTCAAATACGAAACTAACCTTCTGGGGGAGCGGGAAGTCATCGCTGCCATGTCAACGCCACGATTTTAGAAAAACCAAAAAAAAAAAAAGAAAAGCCACGTGTTCCAACCAGGTTATGCCAAGTGTTAAACACTCATCCAAACTTTTTGGAGATTGGAGCGCTCGCTTGACTAAATAAAACCCAACTCTTACAGCATCTCACCTTCTCAACCTCTTCACACACGCGCACTGTCCCTTCCTCCCTCCCTCCCTCCCTCTCTCTCTCTCTATTCAGTTTTCTCTCTCTAGAGAATGGAATCATCGATTGAGGAATTCTTGGAGCAGTGCAAGCAGTCAGGAGACGCGGCGTACAGTGCATTCAGATCAGTGTTGGAGAAGCTTGAAGATCCGAGCACTCGAACCGAGGCTCGAATTTTCTTGTCTCGTCTACAGAAACGCTTCGACTCTCCAGAATCATCTGATCAATGTTTCAAAAACTTTCATTTCCGCATCCAAGACATTTTTCTCGAGCAATACGAAGGTCTGTCTGAATTCCCAACTCTTTCTTACTTATGATTCGACTTGGATTCTCAGATCAAGTTTTTTCGATCAGTGTATTCTTGTTTCGCTTCGGGAAGCCGTTAATTACGCAACAAATTTTGTTTTCACCATTTCGAGAATATGGGATTTTTTGAGGCTTATGTGGGTATTCCGAGAATTTGTTAATTTTGTCGATTTTAAAATTTGTTCAAAAACATCTTCGTTTTTAGTGGTGCATGAGCTAATCTGGCTTGTTTTCATGCATTTTTTGTTGTGATCAAGGAATGATGACACTGAATATGAGTGCACATTGGAGTCTCTGGAAATGTACCACTTAACTCTCTCTCTCTCTGAGCTCTCAATTTGTTTGAGCAACAATGTTAGATGGATTGACCAAATGATCATGATGATGGACTAAATGGACTAGTGCATGGGATTTGGTACATCTGGTTTATCTAGCATTACTCTGTATTGGGTGGTGTTTGGTATTCCAACATATTGGTGCTACATAGCCATGAGCTTATGCAACCTAAAATGAAATTACTATGGTTTTTGTGTTCATCAATTATCTTTTTCTTCATTATAACTTATTTTGTACTTATTTCATTCATATTGCTTGAATCTTGGCCTTGTTGGGCTGATGTGCTCATTTCTATGCACATGCCCAGAACAGTAATTGTTAGATAATTCCTGTCAGAGCTATATGATTGGATGGAACCTTTTAACCATGCAGTCACATTTTTCAAAATTTGATATCCTTCTTGGAATCTCCGAGTGCCTTTCAGCAGCCCACTTAGTAATTGATCAGTCTTACCTCTCTTAATTCTGATTTCCCATGATAACAAATATCATCATCCATTGTGTGCAAGAACGATTTCCTTTTAGGGTCATTCTAATTCCCACAAGCAGTACTTGGATTGGATTCTCTTAATTATTTACTCCGGCAAGCTTCTCAAAGTATTGTACATGTCGAATGATTGACCTTAATAAGAAGGCAAAAAGTTAATCGCAGTGTTTTAAACAAGAGTTGCAACTAATCATGTTTTCTGCTCTTGCTTGTATGCTAAAGTGAATCCTTTTATTTGCTTTCTTATCCATATGGACCTATTGAGTTAATCAAGTTATTTTTCTTCTTTGGATGACTATGATTAACAATACCTTTAACATTTGTTATCTTTTAACCCTTTGTCTAAGAAGATTTGTTATCCTCTTTCTTGTATTATTTTTATTCTCTCCATACCAATGATATGTTCTTTTAATATTAAGGGGTGGGGGGGAATAATCAAGGTATGTAATTTTTATGTTTGGTACACCTTATGTACCAAATATTATTGTTTTCTTAATCTATCTATGCTAAAGTTACTATTCTAAAATCATATCTCTAGTTCATCACTTTACCTTATAGTCTTTTCATGGTCCAAGGTGCTAAGAGTACCCTGTGGTCTCAAACCATGATTAAACACTTGTTAACTGGGGTAACAAGTGCATAATTATCTTTTAACTTGGTGGTGACGTAAATTTCTGTAAGAGGACAAGATACTCGTTCCTGGCTCAGTTATCATCCTTTTTGCGATGCACACGTACAATCAATTGCAATTTTTTCTTTTTCTTTTTTCTATTAATATGCTTGTGCTTATCTGGAAGTACTGTTGAGGAAATTTAAATCATTACAAGACTTTCTTTTCTTAAGCAGTTTTTTTTTTTTTTTTTTTTTTTTTTCCTGTTTTACTAATATTATCATCTTTCTTAAAGAATCTCTAACCACCTTAGTTGTTACTTTCCGCTTGACCTCATTCAAGCTTTCTGGTCCACACTCTTGATCAGTGCATCACACCATCTCCTCTAATTGAAGTTAAAATTCATCTCGTGTCAGCTATAGCTTGTTTTGTTTCGATGTAAAATAATATTCATGGTCTTTAAGATTTCTCTTTGTCAATGTCAGGCTATAAGGGGAGGAAAAAATTGACAATGATGGTCATCCCCAGCATTTTTATTCCAGAAGACTGGTCTTTCACTTTCTATGAAGGATTAAATCGGCATCCTGATTCTATCTTCAAGGACAAGACTGTTGCTGAACTCGGTTGTGGGAATGGATGGATAAGCATTGCGATTGCTGAAAAGTGGTCTCCTTTAAAGGTTTAGTTTCCTTGGTTATCCATCTTTGTTATCCTGCATGGAGACATTGTGACGGCTTTAAAATTTATGTGATCCAGATGTTCTTATGATGTGCTTCTCCTAGACAGTCGATAGAATGCATGAAAAACATCATAAGTTCATCCTCTGTTTGCTAAATGTTCAAAAAACTGGTTTATGATCCAATCCATTTTGCTAAATGTAGTGTAATCATTTATTCTTTTTAAATCAGCTTATCTAATTTGCAGGTATATGGTCTTGACATTAATCCAAGAGCAGTCAAAATTTCCTGGATAAATCTATACCTAAATGCTTTGGATGAGAATGGTCGGCTTATTTATGACGAGGAGAAGAAAACTCTGCTTGACAGAGTGGAGTTTTATGAGTCTGATTTGCTAGGTTACTGTAGAGATCATGGTATAATGCTTGAACGAATTGTAGGATGCATACCTCAGGTAATGTCTGAACTTGATAAAAGAATTTGGAATTTTTTATCACAGATATTCTTGATTCAAGGCACTATGTGGATCTTTTTGCAAGATAGCATAAATAAGATTCATATCATGGGAATGTGTGTTCCCTTCAATCACTGACATTATATTCCCTGTCCTCTGTTTCTTGTGCTTTTGTAGATTCTAAACCCAAATCCAGATGCAATGACCAAGATGATCACGGAAAATGCAAGCGAGGAATTTCTGTACTCACTGAGTAATTATTGCGCACTCCAGGTTGAGAAAACTTTTTGTCTTATTTTTTTATCCATCCAAGTATCATTTTATATGGTGCAAATTTGCAAAGTTTCAGCATGCAAACAATTTTTTCTTATAAGACCCAAATGATATGGGCATTATGATGCAAGTTTTCATTCAATGCATTTTAAGATCCTGATAGCTCATTACTAAAACTTACTGCAGTACCAAGGCTGAAATTCTATGAGAGCCTGGCATGCTTTTCGCTGACACTGGATTTGTTAATGCCAGTAGTGAAATTAAGGAGGTTATCTGCACACAAATTTGTTTCCTGGACTGAATGAGCTACATGTGATTGATGGCATTGGACCAATAAAGATTTCTAATATTTTCAATAAAAAGCAAAAGGGAAGATCACTACTTGAAAAAAGTTCATCAGTAACAGTTTTTCTATTTCATATATAATAAAAAGACCACTATGGACATGTTCGAAGGGAGAAAATAGTAAGACACTGTTTTTACAGGATTGTCACAACTTTGGCCTACAGAATGTAGTTGCGCATTGGAAGTGCTTCATTCTTTGTTTCATGTTTAACCCCCCTAAATCATGTATCATTGCCTGCTTGAGGTGATTTAATGTAGTGCTAGTCTGTTATGTACTCTTTTACTTGACATTTATCTCATGTATCAAAACAGTATTGATCATGATGGAGGATGATTAACTCTACCCCTTTATCTTTCGTAGGGCTTTGTTGAAGATCAATTCGGTTTAGGTTTAATTGCTAGAGCAGTAGAGGAAGGAATAGCTGTCATCAAGCCTATGGGTATCATGATATTCAACATGGGAGGCCGTCCTGGACAAGGAGTTTGCAAGCGTTTATTTGAACGCCGGGGTTTTCGTGTTAACAAGCTGTGGCAGACTAAAATTATTCAGGTATGCAGAAGCCTTATAATTAGTTCTTGGGGATGTCAATCTTCTTCCACTCTATGATGTCATGCTTTATTTAAAAAAGAAGGCTGAAAAGGAAAACATCAGAGTCACAATTCTTAAAACATCCCACTAAGCAGCTCATGTCTAGGATTGAGCCCAAGACAGTTATGCAAGTGATGTTGTCTTCAGACTGTTTGCAAGAATCTGACTACGTTTGCCTTATTTCTAGAAGTCTGGATGTTTGAAAATGTTGGAAGCTATAATCACCAGGGAAAAGAACAAACAAATTAAGCCTGATCACCGAAAAAAAAAATGGATAGGGAAGACAGGCAGTCAGATCACTCTTTTTTCAGCTTATCTTTACTCACTTGAATAGAATGGAAAAAACTGGGTCTACATTTGAATTATTCTTCTCTCTTGTCCCTCCTGAGGATTGATAAGGCATGAGTTTTAGTTTGGAGAGATGTTTGGTTTCAAGACAATCGTCAAACAGGATCCATCTGATGGTGTGTCTAGCCAAAAAACTCCCATCAATGGAGCATCTGCACTAGTTGTTCTTTTCTCCTAATTAAAGATATGAGAATGACATAAAAGAAGTTTTGGGTTTTAAAGTACCTTTTCATGCATATCTATTGGTGCTGCATTATCATCATTCCTGTTTGCGTTGGCATAACAGATTTCTTACTCATAAATATCTTTTAAGTGCATATTGCCTGCCCATGTATTATATGCTACATATCTATGTATATGTATGGACTTGGTTGAAGAATACTTATTTTCATGCCTGCCTGCATGCATGTTGAAGTGGATGCTTTTACTTGATCAAATTGCACATTTACTGGGATTTAGCATGATTTAAGGATAAGTAGAGAGGGCTACCATGATTTTTGGATAAATTACAGCTTTGGTTCATAAGTGTGTATTTTATTTTATTTTATTTTTGCTAAGTAAACATCGGGAAACTAGTGACAGAAAACAGACAGAACACATTGGAAGACCGAGAACCACAATAAACAGCCATGAATCCAGAACAGCCAGAGGCAACATCTCCAAAGGCACCCAGCCCACAAGGCTAACAACTCAAAGAAGTTGCCAATTTATCTGACTGATGACCCATGAGCTAAAGAATTAGCCTCTCTCTTTATATGGGAATCATAAAAGGGTAAAATAGCATGAAAAGAGGATGCCAACTGCCTGTCTTTCCTATACTTTTTGTCATCATGCAAGTGAAGTTCCTATTTCATCCTACGTGATCAGCCACAAAATTAAGAAATGGAATGGATAACAGAATTTTGGTGTAATGCTGAAGTACATAGAGTAAAACATGTTGTATTAAAAATTGACTTCATCAGGTCCACACAATCCTATGTGGGAAAGTCATAATATCAAATTCTTTTAGATTTTTATCCTTTATTTCTGTAGTGTTGCTTTTATGTCTTTGATTTGCTCTAGAAGATGATGTATCCTTGTTTGTTTACTCTGACAAGCATCTGGTTCTTTTAAATATTTTCTGCAGGCAGCTGATACTGACATTTCAGCTTTAGTTGAGATTGAGAAAAATAGCCCACATAGGTTTGAGTTCTTCATGGGCCTTACAGGAGATAAGCCTATTTGTGCTAGAACAGCATGGGCTTATGGAAAGGCCGGAGGTCGTATATCTCATGCTTTGTCAGTTTACAGCTGTCAACTTCGTCAACCCACCCAGGTTTGCTTTTCTCTATTTTTGCATCAGAAAACCTATTGTGCACATTGTAATAATGCAAAACTGAGCAAATTATTGGAACAAAATGACAGGTGAAAAAAATTTTTCAGTTTCTCAAAAATGGCTTCCAGGAGATCAGCAATTCTTTAGATTTATCATTTGATGATGATTCTATTGCGGATGAGAAGATTCCGTACCTTGCTTATCTTGCCAGTGTATTGAAAGAGAATCCATTCCTCCCATATGAACCACCAGCTGGATCCAGACGCTTTCGTAATCTCATCTCTGGCTTTATGAAGACATACCACCATATTCCACTAAATTCAAATGTAAGAAAAGTTCTTTATATCTGAATATTAACGGAGAGATCCTCCATTCAGCTGCTTTTGCTGGAAAATGTTGATTATTATGTTCAGGAAGCCTTTATTGTTGGTAAAAGTAATTAATATTAGAAATTTGATTGACAATTGAAGCAGCAATGTGCATGGACATGTGTTATCTCACTGTCTAGACGGCTACTGAGAATTGTACAACTTAAAATAAAATTTTCATGTTATTTCATAATTAAAGATGCAGATTCAAACGAACTTTTTCCTACTTTCTTCTCAGTTTGAGCTGATGTAAAATTTTAAAAAGTAATTTCAGCATTTTTTGCCAAATCTTTTGGCAATCTGTTTTTGATTCATAACACCACAGGATTGTGGTCTTTTAGATTGAACAACTTGTAAAATACAATACACCATGAAAAGAAAAGGGAGAAGTCTAAGTCTTCCTTGCATTGCTTTTTATCAATTGCTGATTCTCAAGTTTGGTTTGTTACTTGAGATAACTTGCTTCATTCGTAGAGATAGGAATCTGCAACTCGTGAATGACAAAAAGTTTCATCTTCCACCATAATACACTTTGGGCACTTAAATTATATTATTAATAGTGCGCTTCTTATATTTACATTCTTTAAGGCTGAAATTTCTTTTTCAATTTTGTGCTAGAATGTTATTGTGTACCCTTCGAGGAGTCTGGCAATTGAGAATGCCCTCCGTTTGTTCTCCCCACAACTTGCTATTGTTGATGAACATCTCACCAGACACCTGCCAAGGAAGTGGTTGACATCTTTACAAATTGAGGTATATCATGATTCTGATGCTATTTGATTTTCGTTTTCCTGTATTGTTTCTTCACTAAAATGTTGACATCTAAAATAACAAGTAATTATGTGTTAGACCAACAATTATTCTCAGATTTCCGCAATTATTTTGGAATGAAACATTATCTGTAATTCATGGATTTGCTTTAGAAATCCTAATAGTTGCTTATGGGTTTAAGAAATTATTCTTTATTGTTGAATATTTTCTTTCCAGATTCTTACTTCTCAAGGATTATTAGATAGTGTAGCTTCAGAAGTCTTGTGAAATAGTAAATTGCACTCTGTGGCAGATGGAATATTCAGAGGATGAAGTTATAAACCTGACAAAAGTGATGGTGACCCAAGAAAGATTTCATTAGAGTTGGATGTGTATCCAGCTCAATCCTTCACGATGGTATATTGGTCATTTTGATTTATCTCATTCATGGGAAGTAATCTAATAAGCACATATATCATGGAATCAGGAAATTCCCTTTAGTAGCAGAAATTTACAAAAGATATCGTTAGCTGTCTATTGGTTTCTAGTAAGTAACTAATCATGTTTCCTTGCTCTAGCTTGGTGAGCTTGAATATAAATAACAGTTTGGGAAGATTTCTAAGTTGAGCTTGTTCTTTCCTGTGTGCTGGATAAGATGATAAAGAAGGAAAAACTTGAAGATATTTGGGCCAAATGAGTTTGCAATGTCTGGCTGATCCTATTCCCAGTCAATTGATCTCATGGATTTGCCTAGAAAAGAAGATTTGCATTAATGTTAAAGTTATGCAACTGAATTCTCCTTTAAGACATACAGAGAAGATAAGTTGCATTCCCATGCTGATGGCTGCACCTTTATTCTTGGAGTTGCTAGTGTTTTATGTTTGGGAAAATGTGCATACTTCCTTAAAATGATAAGCCGATGAAAAATTCTGTGCCCATTTGCCCCCCCCCAATGTACATATATTGTTCTATATGATAGCATCTATCTTTTCACTTGATCTTCAAAATGTTGTGATATATTTCATTGCAGCAGGCAGCAACTAATCAGCTTTCAGATGATACACTTACAGTCATTGAGGCCCCACACCAGTCGGATTTGATGATGGAGCTAATTAAGAAGCTGAAGCCACGGGTGGTAGTTACTGGGCTGGCTCATTTTGAGGCTGTTACTAGTTCAGCTTTTGAGCAACTTTTAGATATTACAAGGGAAATTGGATCTCGACTTTTCCTAGACATATCTGATCAGTTTGAACTATCCAGCCTCCCAGGTTCCAATGGGGTCCTCAAATATCTTGCAGGACATCACCTGCCATCACATGCAGCAATCATTTGTGGATTGTTGAAAAATCAGGTCTTGAAATCGTTCGGTTAAATCTACTGATGTAGATTGAATAGGCTATGAGAAATAAATACCTTAAGCACTTCTGCTTCAGTTTGATTGATCCTTATTATAGTGTGACCAATGCCTCTATTTCTCTAAAATAAGTGATATTTTTTCCAGGTTTATTCAGATTTGGAAGTGGCTTTCATTATTTCAGAGGATGATGCAGTCTTCAGAGCCCTTTCAAAAACAGTTGAACTGTTGGAAGGAAACACTTCCCTAATTAGTCAAAACTATTATGGTTGCCTTTTACATGAGCTTCTTTCTTTTCAGCTAGCTGACCGGCATCCACCTGCAGAGGTTTTCCACTTTTACTTTTTGATTTTCTATTGTCTGTCTTTATTATTTTCTTGTTCTTTTTTTTTTCATTTTTTTTAATCTTTTTGATGGTTGCTTTCTTCAAATACTCGATAAATTATTTCTCTAGTATTCTCTCTTATGTCTGTGAAGTGAATCATGTGGTTTCACCAGGAAAACAAAAAAAAAAAAAAAAGAGAGCCAATTTTCCTGTTAAGGAATATTTGCCAAGCAAATGGAAGTAATTTTATTTATTTATTTATTTATTTGGGTTGAATCCATTTGTATTCACAATTAAGAGCAGTAATGTTTTCAAAGGAAAAAAAAAAGAAAAAAAAGAAAAAAAAGAAACAAGTATTATTCTTATTTATTTATTATTATAGCACGCCCAGAGAGATCTAATAGGTGGTCCTGCTTTTCCTTTGATCTTGTAGAAGATTGCTGCACTTTGCTAGGACATTGAAAACATAAAGATGATATGATATCTCTAGGTACAGCTGCTAGGGAATGAATAGCTTTGTAGATAGTTCAACTGCTTTCATTTAAAATGCATAATCCACATAAGAATTATGGATATCTCTGCAGAAACAGATTCCCTTGTATCTGCTGCTACTGTGGTCAACAATCTACTGCCACAGTTTTCTCGTTTGTTAATATCTCTTTAACAAATTTTACCTGTGCATCCTTCAGCGGCAAAGCAACCAGGAAAAACCAGCAGAAGTGATTGGCTTCTCCAACTCTGCTATTTCTGTTTTAGACAGTGCTGAGTTATCAATTGATGAGGTTGGGAACTCTTCCCTAATTCACATGGATGTGGACCAATGCTTCTTGCCTATACCATCACCTGTCAAAGCTTCTGTCTTTGAAAGTTTTGCCAGACAGAACATGGCAGAGTCGGAAAGTGATGTGACAGCTAGTATCAAACAATTTGTCAAGAGCCAGTATGGTTTCCCAACTGATGGGAGCACGGACTTCATATATGCTAACAACACACTATCTCTTTTCAATAAGCTAGTACAATGCTGTATCCAAGAAGATGGAACCTTATGCTTCCCTGCTGGTTCAAATGGGAACTATGTTTCTGCTGCCAAATTTGTAAAAGCTAACATTTTGACTATTCCTACCCTGTCTGAGCAAGGGTTTAAGCTGACAGGAAAGGTACTTGCAGATGCACTGGCCACAGTGGATAAACCTTGGGTATACCTTTCTGGTCCAACAATCAATCCAACTGGATTGCTTTATAGTAATAAGGAGATTGAAGATATATTATCTGTTTGTGCTGAGTTTGGAGCAAAAGTTGTGATTGATACTTCCTTCTCTGGGCTGGAATTTAACTATGAAAGCTCCAGTGACTGGGATTTGGAGGAGAGTTTGAAAAAGCTGAAATCTTGTGGAAAGCCTTCTTTTGGAGTATCTCTTCTTGGCGGGCTGTCTTTTGAATTGCTTGCTGGAGGTCTCCATGCATTTGGGTTTCTGGTTCTAAATCAACATGTTGTGGTTGATGCACTCAACAGTTTTCCTAATTTAAGTAAACCTCACAGCACTACCAAATATGCTGTTAAGAAACTGCTTGCTCTAAAGGAGCAAAATGCTGGGGATCTAGCTGATGCCATTGTAGAACATAAAAAGATTCTTGGAAATAGAGCCAAACGCTTGTGGGAGGTAATGATTATTTTTGTATTTGGCCTTCCATTTATGATCTTACATGGTTCTTGTCTGTTCTATTTTGTAACCATGTTAAGATATAGCAAATGGGTCTCTTATTTGTTGAACAAGATTAGACAACTAGAACTTGAGTTCTGTTTTATTCATGTTGTACCAAAATTTCCTTTGTTTGTCAAGGCCATCTCTTAATTTATCATAATATTATTGATTCAGTTCAGTCTTTTAGCTATGGTATGGACATATCAGTTGATTAAGCATAGGACCCTTAAATACCTGCTCTATCCTAATCCAAGCCACTATTTTCTATGTTTGCCATCCATCAGACTGCCAATATGTCTAAGGCTATGATTTCTTCACTGAGCATACAAGTTAGCTTTTTGACAATGAACAAGTGCAGTTGATGATGACCCTCAACTGCTGGTTGCTGGTAGTGTATACCCCCTCATGCAACTAAAAAGTTGTTCAGTGGGAGAAAAGGACAGAGAGGCTTTTGCACATGAATAGGAGTATGCCTTTGCCATTGTACTATGAAAAATCAGGAAGAAATCAACTGGTGGATCTTCTACCATGTTTGCTTCTCTCACGATTTATTGTGCAAAGGCTTAAGAGACCTTTCAGCACCTTCAAGAGCTCCTTTTAAGTTGGGAGAACTTGGTCCAACAGAGCTTGCGTAAGGCTAAGATACGTCTTACCTAAAAGACATCATTTTGAATATTACATATCCTTCTGAATGGTCTTTCTTGCTGACGAAGTAATTCAAGGATAGCCAACCTCATGCAAAACAGAGCCTGACCCTGGCATAAATTCTTTCATGGTTATAGACCAAACTCACCTAGTCTCGAGTTCATCTGTAGATAAAAGACTTACAAAGCTGAACCGCATGTAGCTGAAGGGTAGGTATATATTGAGCATGCTTGCTAAACCAAGGTGTAATAACTATGTTTTTTTGTTGAGGGAGATTTTTACCACTTCTTTGCAGTGTGTTTTTTTTTTTTCATGTTTTCTTTTTCCGGGCATATATTTTTTAGTTATTTGTTTGTTTCTTGACCTTGTGTTCTTACATAGTTTACTTCTTGTGACAACACTCTGTGACAGACTCTCCAGAATTGTGGATGGGATGCCCTACAGTCCAGTGCTGGTGTTTCTGTTGTTGCAAAGCCCTCTTCTTATCTTGGCAAGATTATTAAGCTCAAGCATCAGGCAAAAGATGGATCCAGTTCCGACATTGCTGTCGATTCTGAAGTTGTGATCAATGACTCCAATATCAGGGAAGCAGTTCTCAGCACAACTGGGCTATGTATAAATGGTGGTCCATGGACCGGAATCCCAGGCTACTGCCGTTTTACAATTGCTTTAGAAGATAGTGACTTTGACCGGGCATTGGATTGCATTCTCAAGTTTAAAAACATCGTTAACTAACAACTCTCTTGTACCTTCAATAAGTGTTCAATTGAATGTTATCACGACTTAGGTGTCGTGAGAAAATTGATCTTTCTGTGGGTTCTTGAAGACGGTTTTTTGAGCTCTTCCTATGAGCCTGTACTGATTATGATTCTCGGAAAAGATGCTCACTTTTATTGCTGTCATCTTCAATATCAGTTTGGCCTGAACTGCTCTATAGGGCCATTCTGTAAAACAATTCATATGGCAGTTGTTTTTTCAAGTATTGTTGCATACTAGGATATGTAATGTAAGCAAGACCTGCCGCTTCCCTCGGCGGTGCAGGTTTTGGCCACTCTTTTAACTCTGTAGTAGTTCTTGAATAACCATTGGTTGAACAAAACTCTGTTGTAGTTCTTGAATAACCATTGGTTGAACAAATTTCCTGACTCTGCCAAAAGATAAAGGAAAACCTAAATCCTGAATTCTAAACCGATGCAACTCTCCCAAGATCAGCTATTGATTCAAACTCTGGATTTCAGAATTGGGGGAGAGAAATTGTGACCATCAGCCATTAATTTAAACTCGTGTAATGTACAAACATACATACATTGTTCAATACCAAGGTTGCTTGACTGGATGTAAAATTGAGTACTCTTAAACATGATCGAGATTCGACTTCCGCTGTAAGTATCGGACTTTATATGTATGGAGCGTTTCTCGTTGGTAGACCCGTCATCCGAAAGAAACAACTGTAACGATCGGTTCGGATTAGTCAGGGCGAAACCCCATATACCAAACGGTGTCCACGACATGGTATCAAAAAAAATACATACATTGTTCAATATTAATATAGTTTTTTATTTTGATTTTGTTACTATTTTTCAGATGATGTTCTCCTTTATGTGTTGGGGAAGAAGCGGGTACTTGACGATGATGGAGGATTCATCATAAAATATGAATTTATTGCTGATTTATTAATGTGTCCAATCTTGAAAGTAGTTATATATATATATATGATCGGCAGTGAGAAAAATAAATGGAATAGCTAAATGATGATTAGCAATATTAATCGGCCATAAACTTTGTGTTTGTAGATGGAATCCTCTTAGAAGGGTTAGAATGACAGTTCCCGCTCCTTGAGAGGTACCAAATAAATGACTACTTGAATCGAAATTTCGAACATAAAGATTCCACCGTAAAAGGTGGACCTAACCTTTGGGATGCAATAATACATCAAAGAAATTATTCCATTGATTGTACTCCCTTTTGAATCAGGAATAGTGATATGCACTAAATGTCCCAAGAAACTTATCTCGAATAGTCATGACAAATGGTGATTGAGACGAGATTCGGCATATTTGAACTATGAAACACTTGGTTTGCATTTCAGTTGCAGGTGTAACCAACCCGTTGTTAAAGAATAGTGAAATGAACTAAATGTCTCATCCAGTATAAAGATTTTCATTGATGCGTAAAGTGATTGTATACCACTGATAAACATCAGAATAAGTAACATTCATTGGACCAAAGAGCAACCCCCGAGTAAAATCTTCCACAGCCGGTTGTTCAGATGTTTTTCTTCTTTATGTGTAGGAGAAGAAGTGGGTACTTGAAGATGATGGAGGATTCATCATAAATATGTTTTATTGCTGATTTTTCAGAGTATTAGATTTTTTTTTTTTTGTTACTGAATTTTGAGTTGAGGATGGAATTCTTGAAATTAGAGTTCCCAATCGTCTTTTTGGTCTATCAAGAATCTTGCGATCAATTCCTTACTGGCTTTAAAAAAAAAAAAAAAAAGAAAACCAGTGAGAAAAGATATTCTTTTTGTGGGGGTTTTAAATTTGTAATACTAAAAATTTGATTGATTTTAACAATTATATTTTCAATCTTTAATTCAGTTAACACTATTAGAAAAAACAGTGACAGATAAATATCGGTCTGAATATCGACAGATTAGCAACGGAAATATTTTCGTCGCTAAAACCTAAAAAGTTAAAAAAAATTATAAACTTATCGGCAATGGATTACCAACGGAATATTAAGCGACAAAAATATTCCGTCGCTAATCTATTAGTGTATCAGCCAAGGAAAAAAATTTTAAAAAAAATATATATAACTATTAGCGACTGATTAGTGACGAAAAAATTAGCAATGAATTACCGACAAAAAAATTAGTGACAGATTACCGACGGAGTTTTTTATTTTTTTTTTAATTTTTAATTTTTTAATTTTATTTAATAATTAATTTTATTTGATTTTGTAGAAGAATAATATTAGTTTATTTTTTCAAAATTTTTATTATTTTATTTTAAGTTAAAATAAAATTATTTTATTATTTTATAATAAATTATAATTTTATTATTATTAAAAAATATGAAATAAAGATAATAAGTAAAAAAAAAAGAAATATGATTAGATAACTAACTTGGTGCGGTGGTGGCAATTTTTACAAATTAAAAATCAGCGATGGGTCGTTGATTCTTTTTATTTATTTTTTTATTTCAGTGATGGATTTTTTTTATCGTTAATCCGTCACTGATATTTAGTAGGATACATTTTTTTGACTAATTTAACAACGGAAAAAATTCGTTACTGATGACCTATTATTTTCTGGTAGTTTAAATTCGTTTTTATCAAAATTTTTTTCTTCTTCTTCTTGTTTGGATTTTTAATTTTAGGCAAGTGCGTTTCTATTTATTACTTATTTATTTTGTAATGATTTTTTAAATTTATTAATAAATTATTTTTTTATCAAAATAATTTATCGAATTATATAGAATCAGAGCCTAATTGAACGTTGTCATGATATCAATGTATCAATCAAATCTCTTTCATTGAGAATAATTTATACAAAATTTTAAATTAAAAATTATTTATATTTTTTAATATTATAATTACAATTTTTTGCCTTTTTTGTGAACCCATATTTATTGGTGCATGCTAAGTCCCCGAGTTTTATATTAAGGCACTACTTGGTTGTCAATTTTTCTTAATTAATGAATTTCTTTTTTTATTTTTAAAAATTCCTGTATTTATATGTAAGACTTTCTCTCTCTCTCTTTTTTTTTTTTTTTTTTTTTTTTTTTTCCTAGTCAACGAAAATTGCAAGAACAAGACAATAAGACAAAACGTGATGTATATCCCATGAGCCCATCAATTAAATATCATAGCATTTTGCGGAGGAATTTCGAATATTCAAAAATTGCTTAAATATGTTGTTCTTCTCATGTCATGATTCCTTATTGATGACTGTGAAGATGCTGCTGAGGTCCATTCTTCCTGTTCGCCTGGCACTGTTCGCATGTGGATGGGCGGCCAGCCGCAGCGCATGGGCGGCCAGCCGTGGAGTGAGATACTATCTTACCAACATATTCTTCTAATATATTTTTAATGGCAAGTCACTTCTATTATCTCACAAAGTAAGAAAGGTTGCTCAACCCCCTTCACTACATAATGATCTTCCATCACCCATCTCATCTATTTTACTATATTATGATCCTAACCATCTACCTCTCATATATCTTAATTGTCCGATGGATCCCAAATTGAAAAAATAACAAATTGCCATTTCTTTTCTTGATATGCATAATTTAAATGGTGATTAATTAATTAATGGTGAGAAATTTTCAAGGCAAACTTATTTCTTTAGAATTTATTTTCCTAATAGCCAAAAGTTTAATCGATCCTTCGCATCTTTTTTTTTTTCCAGTTTTGCTTAAAAGACTTTGATCGAACATTTCACCAAGCATATGTATGTGTATTCCTATCCATATTTATATTCCGTTGTAAGTTCCTATATACAATTAGAAATTGTGTGAATCAAAAAATTATATTATAAAATATATATTGAACGCAGAGATCATTTTCTATGCATAAATCATTCAGTATAAATCAAATAAGGTTTATATTGCCATTGTAAATTTATTTTTCAAGGCTTACTATACACAGTTTGGTAATAAACCTCGTAAAGTGAAATCTAGCCTACGATAGGCCAATGAGTTTTAACTCAAATAGCACCTTCTCTCATCACCAATCCTGAATTCTCGATTTCGACCCTTCTTATGTATAAAAAAAAAGAAAAAAAAAACTAGCCCAAATTGGCAACCTAAAGTCAATACAAGGTATTAAGGGTTTTTTTTTTTCCCTTTTTATCTCTTCAATGCAAGTCATAGTCATGAGATTGGTGAATGAAAATGAAATACTCAACCACTGTATGATCTAAAATTAAAAATTAATCACAAAACCATGAGGGCAGTTATTAAATGTAGGATAAAAGGTAAAAAGGATGAAAAATTAATCACAAAATGAATTTGGGATGTTACCGTTCACAGAAGATTTCTAACACCCTGAATGGTCGTCCCTGGGCCACATTTTTTTTTTCATTTGAAATTGCCTCTTTTTTTTTATCATTTTTTCCTCTACATCCGGCCCGCGGCCAGCTACGGGATCCCAAGCGGTCAGCCGCAGCGCATGAGAGGCCAGCCGCGGGCCCTCAGGTGGCCAGCAGGGAAATGAGATTTGTTCGGGAACCATTGGATAAAAAGAGTTCAAATAAAATATATTTTGTTTGGGGAGGTCTATACAGTGACCAATCATGTTTTAAAGAAATGTGCATGGCATTGCTTTTCAACTGCCATGCCTGACTTTGACCCCTCAGTGTTTCACAACCTTGGAATTAGGGCTCAGCTCCTAATATTAGAATTTGACCCAATTCCAACTATCCCCGATTTTATCTAACAAATCGAGGGTGAAAATTAAAGAAGCTCAATATTAAATTATTAAATTGAATGGACTAATGGTAAGGTGTTTACTCCCTCTTCCCCAAGAAAAAAATTGTGAATTTGAGATTCTAAATTATATTACTAACTTAAGAAATCTTTATTGATTAGATTATTGGGAGACTAACAAAAAAAAGGTGGCATTTCTTTATGGTTCTGTTATGTCCTTTACCTTTTCTTTTTAACATTATACCAATCAATTGATATTTAAATCATCATTTTGATTTTAATTGCTATGGATCTATTTTAGAACATCTGCATGTACATAAGTGCCCAGCCACAGGCGTACAAGCGGCCAATCGTGAACACTGATACAGTTGACCGTGAGCACATAATGCGCTCGAGTGGCCAATCACAACCACAACTGTAGTTGGCCCATAGTGCTCCAGCCGCCGATCACGAGCACAAGCCCACAGTGGGTGCTATCTGCAACTACATTATAAACCGTTCGAATCCTTTCTCTTATATGTATATATATGTATGTATGTATTCTATATATCTATAAGCAATATAAAATAAAAACGCTCATGCGTGTGGTCGTCCATGCTTTTTTTGGAATCTAGTTTTTTTTTTCATTCAAGTCTTTTTTTTTTCATTCAAATACTTTCTCTTTTTTTTCTTACTTTTTTTTTTATGAGTCTTTTCTCTTTTTATTTTTCACCTAGTTTTGTTTTTCGCTTAGATCTTTCGTTTTTTTTATATAGATTTTTTTCTTTCTTTTTTCTATCCCACTTGTCTAAATATAAAAGAAAAAGGGGGAAGGGTGTGGTCGTCCAATATTTTTGGGACCACAATTTTTTTCATTCAGATCCTTCCTCTTTTTTTACCATTTTTTTCATTTGGGTCTTTTCTCTTTTCATTTTTTTTTACCCAGTTTTGTTTTTTGTTTAATTCCTTTGTTTTTTTAGACATAGGTTTTTCTCCTGTTTTTTTACCTTACTCATTGACCACAGTTTTTTTTGTTCACGTCCTTCCTTTTTTTTGAACCCTTTTTGGGTCTTTTCTCCTTTTATTTTTCCCTCCTTTTTTTACATTTAAGTCATTCTTTTTTGATATAGTTTTTTCCCCTTTTTTCGCACCATTTGTTCATGTTGTGTCAAATGGTTGTTTATTTACTTTTAGATCATAGTTTTTTTTTTTCATTCAGTTGTTTCCCTTTTTACCCGATTTTTTTTATTCAAACTCTCTCTTTTTATTTTTTTAGCTGATTTTTCCCCTTAAGTCCTTCGTTTTCTTGGACATAGGTTTTTCACTTTTTTTTAGCCCTATTTGTCCATTTAGATCCTTATTTTTTTTTCTGACCCAATTTTTTTTTTCATTTGAGTCCTTTGAACATAGGTGTTTTCCCTTTTATTTTTTTAACCCCATAAATTGTCATCTCTAGTTTTTTTCCTATTCAAGTTCTTACTCTTTTTAATTTTGACATTTTTTTTTCTTTTTATTGTTTTACCCTTTTTTCTTAAGTCCTTTATTTTTGAGGCATAGGTTTCTTCCCTTTTTTTTCGGCTTCACTTGTCTATTAAGGTCCTTACTCTATTTTTTGGACCTTGTATTTTTTTCTTAAGTCCTTTCGTGAACTACGTGATATAGGTAATATCATGGTATTTTCAGATTCAGAAAATGCATCCATGATCCGAACCCCAAATTGTACATGCTCATTTTTAAATTTCGAAAATATATTTTAAAATAAATCTAATTTGCCTCTGATACCAATGTTAGTTTTATGTGCACACATGCGGAAGCGTGTAAATTTTCAGAATTGTAAAATATTTGGGTTTTTAGGCATACCTCAAGAGTAGATTGCAAAATGCCTAGGGAACCACGAATCTCGACCAAACGATCTAACCACGAAACTCGAGCTATCACCGCAGTGCCACAACACTTCAATCGAAATCCGGTGATGTAACAGAATTTTCTCCCTCTCTCAATTGTGCCTCCTCACAATTTTTTGTGCTAATGATTGTGTAACTAGGGTTTGCACTAGTTTCCTTATTATTCCGTCACCACACATGGTAGGTTATTCAAAACCATCAGTTATCATTTGTGACTTTTGAAAAGTAGGAATATTTCCTTTTTTCCAAACATGGAAAGTGCCCCACGTGGGTCTTTTTTAACATAGTTTTTTTTCCCATTTTTAGCCTCACGAATTGTCATCTCTTCATTTTTAAACAATAGTTTTTTTTTTTCATTCAGATTCTTATTATTTTTTTTTGACATCTTTTTTCCTCTTAAATTCTTCACATGTTTTTGACTTGTACTTTTCCCCCTTTTGTTTTTGTTTTTTTTTTTTTTTACTCCACGAATCATTGTTTTTTTTATTTATATTACATTTTTACTTCATTTATTACCCTTTTTTACCTCATTCATTGGCTTTTTAGAATTCCAATGATTATTCTCTTTTTTTCATGTTACTAATATATATCGCATTTTTTTATTAATATAGATAATAATTTAGTTTATATATTGAGTTAATTATAAATTTAACAAATATAATACACACATTATGACATCCTGCATTAACTCTAAATATAAAAGAAAAAGGATAATGAGTGAGTCGTTCTCTCACGTGACCAATATATTATCTCTCTCTAAAGAAATCAAAAAGTTGTTTGAATCTGTACACGTCTTTGCTTTATATTTGTTCACTATTTCTATTTATCGTTTTACTTTTAAGATTTAAATATCCTTTTAAGACTGGATCTTCTAAATCTAGTAAAAAAGATTTTAAAATTATTAAAATAATTTATTACAATTGAAATTTTAATGTTTTGGATTGTGCTATCCACAATTTGATAATTATATTATAAACCTAATAAATTATAATTATTTTTAACCGTTTCTTTTCGTGGCATGCACCGCGCAAGCCTCCTAGTTATTAAGAAAGATTTATAAGTTAAAACAACCACTTCAACAAGAAAGGAAAAAAAAAAAGGCATTCTAATCTCTTTCTCAGCCTCTCCTTTTTTGGTAACAATTCTATGTTGGAGGTGATTCTTAGAATTATTGTTCCAATGGTTGTTCAAGAAATTTAGAACAATAATGCATATCATCTGAATTATTAAAACATTCATGAGAAAAAATATTAAATTTTTAATCAAATTTTAAATTTAAAAATAAAAAGATTATATTTAAAAAGTTTCTATTTAAATTAGACCGATAATACTCAAATTAAATTATTCAAAATATGATTTCAAATATTAATTAATTAAAAAAAAATGCATTCCTTGTATTTTAGTTTTAGTTGCAGGAAACAATCAAGGGCTCCAAGAATTTTATATAATTAAAGTAGAAGGGTAAAGGGTATTGGAAGCATGGAATGTTGAGGGCAGTGGTTCTACCACAAATACACGTTTACGTATCCACAGAGAAAACAGGTTCCAACATTAACAACCCCGACGTAAACACACAACATTATTTTGCTATTCCTCAAAACCAACACACATTCATAAATATACACACACAGCATTTTTTGTTATGAGAGAGAGAGAAGAGAAGAGAGAGAAATACTTCATTTATCTTACAATTCAACCTTGGTAGCTTTAATATCCTGACCAGCAGAAGCATTGGCATCAGCAGCAATATCAATGACCTTAGGCTGCCTCTTCTTCTCCTCCGCAAGTTTAGGCACGCTCACTGTCAACACCCCATCTTCCAACCTTGCTCTGATCCTATCCAAATCCGCATTCCTCGGCATCCTAAATTGTCTCCAGAACTTGCCAGAAACTCTTTCCGCCCTATGCCATTTCTCCCCCTCCACATCCTCCTCCGATTTCCTCTCTCCGCTAATTCTCAGCACTCTGTTTTCCTCCATCTCGATCTTGATGTCCTGCTTCTTGATCCCCGGAACATCCATGCTGATTATGTGGGCATTGCTTGTCTCTTTCCAGTCTGCGCGCGCGAGAGCTAAGGGTTCGGCGGATTTGGGAATTGTGAGAGGAGACTGTTCGAGTATTCGAAATGGGTCTTCTGGCGGAAACATAACGTCGAATAATGATCGCGTGTATGGCATTAATGCGTTTGTTGGAATTAATGTAAGTGCTAACATAAGCATCACTCCCATGAAATTGACCTTGGCAGCCATTTTTTAGAGAGAAAGAAAGAGAGAGATTTTGGGTGCGGCGATTTTAGAAAAACGATGAGAAAGACTTGAAGATTTGATTTGCTTGGCTTGTTTGTTCTGGGATATGGGGAAAGAGAGAGATGGGTTTTATAGTATGATGCATGAGAGAGAGAGGAGGGGATTTGATGAGTCTGGATACTTCGGAGTCGTGTTGTGCTTGTCGGTTGCTTTGCATTTGAGTACGGAAGTTCTACAAGTCTCGAGAGAGATCCAGAGAGAGAGAGAGGGAGGGTTATCCGAGGTGGACAAAACCCATGTCTAGACCATTCTGGAGCGTCTGCTTTGAAAGTTTAGATCCAACTATGATTGGGCTTCGCCTAATTATGAACTGCTTGAAAAATTCTATCCCGTCATTTTTAAGAACTAATAAACATAATTTAAATTTATAAATAAACTTTTAAAATATAAATTGTATTAAAATAAAAACGTTTACATAAAATTTAATTCATTTAATATTTAATTTATTTTATCTTTTAATATTATTCAATTATTATTATGTAAGAAATTTTAATTTTTTGTGTAGGATAAGAATAGTGATCTTATAAGATATTTGCCGAAGATAAATAATTCAATTGACACCATTTTTATTTTTTAAAGATTTCAATTTTGAATTTTTCCTATATATATATATATATATATATATAATTCTTACAAAATGTTTTCAAAAACTATAGAAAGATTTAAATTAGACTTAAATGCTCTATTATACTTTGATATAATATCTGGTTTTTACGATTCGATTTGTATAATTTTTCTTGTATGATTTTTCTTTATATATTTGGCCAAATATGGGATTGTAATGCAAAGTTTTTCCAATTTTGGATCTGATTGGTTCACCCCTTTTGCGTGTGCTCTTTGGATGCTTTTTGTGTGTGCTCTTTGGATGGGATGTGTGACCACAGGCACATTCTCGATGGATACATCAATATTGAGCGGCCTATGAGCGTAAAAAACAAAGTGCATATTTCTAATAAAATAGCATGATGCGAGTATTCTTCAGACATCGATCAATCTATTACCCCCGGAATGCTTGGTACCCTTTTTCTTGCTACTGGTTTGTTCTTGTCCCACTTCTGCTTTCCTCACTCCCTGGTTTGCTTGTGAAACATAGCCCAAAGGTCCACTTTCATCAAACTCAAAATTCTTTGGACCTGCAACCCCATGAGAATTCCGTGCCAAAACGTGACAATAATAAGAGATTTATCTCTCAGGATGGTGGACACAGCCCATTCTTCTGTAACCAGTCGATTGACCCTTCTCAACAGCAGTGTAATCGGTTCATGGTCATAACTGGTATCCATTATTTGGTAAATCTCGAACAATGCTTCTCCTGTCAATTTGTGACCGATAGCCTCGACTGGATAGATTTCGATCTCGTACCCATTATTAAGACCTTTATTGGTCAAAAGCGATGCAATAAACTTTTCAAATCAGGAAGAAATTTTTTAAAATATAATCGATAAGGAAGAGAATCTCCTCATTCTACTGGATTTTCCCGAATAATAAAGATCTCAAATTTATTGAGAATATTTGAATATAGCCCTAAGATCTCATAACAATCCCACAAGGAAACTAGGATTATCAAGCCCCTAAGACATGCAACTCATGGGATATATTTCTATAAATACATCATGCACAAGGATATCTTGGTACGCTCTCTTAGAACCATACACTTTACACACGAGATTACACAGGGTTCTCATTCTCAACCTTATTCTCTGCTCAATCTATTTCTATCACTTTCGAAAACTGTTTTTTCTTACCTGAGTGTTGGAGTCTCTTCTGTTGATGTCATAAATAGTAAGAAAAAGCGGTTGTAAGTGATATCCCTAGAAAGCTTGGTTGCCGGGGATAAAAGTGATAAGAGAGAACTTGATAATATTATATTTAAATCCAGATCTAAATCCAAAAATAAATATTGGAAATGCAATTAATGTCATAAATTTGGTCATATCAAGACCAATTGCGTTAAATTGAAAAATAAGTTAAAGGAAAGATCTAGCACGAAAAATATTAAAACCGTTGAGACTAGTGTTGCGAAAATAATGAAAATATATTTTGTATAACTGATGACAGAACAAGATTTAAAAATGAATAGATTTTAAATTCGGCTTGTTCTTATCATATGTGTCCCAATAATAATTTGTTTACTACTTATGAACTAATTAATGGTGGAATCATTTTGATGGGCAATGATACTATTTGTAATGTTGTTGGTAATGGTACAGTGCGAATTAAAATGCATTCATTTTCAAATCTTATCCTGTTATCAGTTACACAAAATATATTATAAAATCTTGCATACAAGTGCACAATTGAAAGTGGAATTATGAAACTGTTTAATGGTGCTCTTGTTATTATAAAATCTTATAGGTTTGGCAGATTATATCTTTTGCAAGGATCCACTCTTATGGTTCCATTGCAGCCTCATCATCAATGTCTAATTCTGATATCACCAAATTGTGGCATATACGCTTCGGGCACATAAGCGAAAAAGGTTTAAGTATATTAAGCAAAATGAGTCTTTTATGTGGATAGAGTACCAATTTATTGGAATTCTATGAATGTTGTGTTTTTGAGAAGCAGAAAATACTTTAACTTCAATTTACTTGCGATTCATGAAACAAAATGTACTCTTGAGTACATTCATTCACATAATCTAAGGGTGGTAACGGAAAGATAAACATATCAAGCGGTTTAGAACAGATAGCAGTATAAAATTCTGTGAAGTAAAGTTTGATGAATTTTGCAAGAATGAAGGAACATTAGACTGTTTTTCTTCTATAATGAATTTTGCTCACCTTTTGCCTGTGGACGTTGATTTATCTGACCGAACCACGTAAATCTTGTGTCCCTTTGTTATATTTTTTTTCTCTCTATTTATTTTAATTTTGTTTTATTATTTATCTATTAGGTTGTCATGAGCTCTCTCTAATTTCCTGCTCTCAGTTTCTATTCGGTGTTTAACTATTGAACCAACTAGATATTGGTATATATGTTCTTGCATGTTAAACTTCAAAAAGATAATTATTATTTAATCTAATTTTAAGTCTCTAATTTAAATCTTTTCATAAATTTAAAATTTTTTTATCGTACTAAAAAATACTAAAAATTTATAATTCAACTAATATCATTTTCTTTTTCTTTTAGAGATCTCGAATCTAAACCTTTTTTTTTATAAAAAAAATTAATAATCTAGATTAAGTGAAATCCCTTCTCTTATTGCCCATAAAAAACATGTTTATTTGAAAGATTAATACTTAAACCAATCAAATTAAATAAACTTAAAATTTTCACGACTATCTTTATGTATTTTAATATTTTTGTATAATTTTAAAAATATATTAATTAATTTAAAATACAATAAAATTTTAATTTTTTATTAATATAAATTACTCTAAAAATTTTAGTTCATGTTTTTCGGTAGTAAAAATTTTACCATAAGAAAACATGATATTTGTTGCAGAATTAAACCAAACACAATGAAAATTGTATTAAACCCTTATTGATTCGGAAGATTTCATATTTAAATATTTAAATATCTGTATAATAAAAAAAAAATTGAAAGTTAGATCAAAAATTAGTCAGCGGACGGTCCAGAATACTCTAGACCTGGGTTTTGTCCACCTCGGATATGTCATCTCTCTCTCTCTCTCTCTCTCTCTCTCTCGTTTTCTCTCTAGAGACTCGTAGAACCTCCGTCTTCAAAGCAACCGACGTACCCAACACAGCTACCGAGTATACAGAAAAATCAAGTTCTCTTCATCCCCCTCCTCAAATGTATAAAAGCCTTATCTCTCTCTGCCCATTACCATGCACGACCAAACCAAGTAAAGCAAATCTCCAAATCTCTCCCTCATCATTTCTCCAAAACCCGCCCTCAAAGCCTCTCTCTCCCCCTATCTCTCTCTCAAATGAAATGGCTACCAAAATCAATCTCATGGTGGTGATACTTACATTAGCACTTACATTAATGCCAACAAGTGCATTTATTCCATACACACGATCTCTATGGGACTTTCCAGAGGACCCATTTCGAATCCTCGAACAGTCTCCTCTCGCAATTCCCAAATCCACCGAACCCTTAGCTCTCGCGCGCGCAGATTGGAGAGAGACAGGCAATGCCCACATAATCACCATAGATGTTCCGGGGATCAAGAAGCAGGACATCAAGATCGAGATGGAGGAAAACAGAGTGCTGAGAATTAGCGGGGAGAGGAAAGCGGAAGAGGATGTGGAAGGGGAGAAATGGCATAGGGCGGAGAGAGTTTCTGGCAAGTTCTGGAGACAATTTAGGATGCCGGGGAATGCGGATTTGGATGGGATCAGAGCAAGGTTGGAAGATGGGGTGTTGACAGTGATCGTGCCTAAGCTTGCCGAGGAGAAGAAGAGACAACCTAAGGTTATTGATATTGTTGCTGATCCCAATAAAGCTGGCCAGGATATTAAAGTTACTAAATCTGATGCATAAATTAGTTAATTCTCCCTCTCTTTCTCTCTACCAGAATGTTATGAATGTGTATACAAATATATAAACATAAATATATATCTATTAGCTGCTAATGGTGGAAGTTGTTTCCATGGAAGTATGATGATATAACAACTAATGTGTAATAAAACTTTGGCATGCTTTTCCCCTTTTTTGTTTCATTGCATTTTTTCTTAAACATTTTGAAGATTTGATTGGGTTTGAATTTAGATGTATGTTTAGGTTTCTTACTTTTTTCAATATTTAGATTAGGTTTAAATTCAAGTCTGGTTTTAATCAAGTGGGATGATGTCCTGTAGTGAAAGAGAACAAAGAAAAGTGAATGGTTGTGGCTTGTGGGAGAAGTGTGATTCCCAACACGAAAATGCAGGACCATCTTGAGGCAATGAATTGAGATCGATAGTTGCCAGCTTTCCACCCCTTTTTCGGAAGAATATATTTTTTTGATCTTTGTTTTTTTATTTTTAAAACTTAAAAATGTTTGTAAAGGGGTATAGTGTGCTGTGACCTTCCATCCCTTTGATAGTGGACTTTGGTGACCTTCCAATCCCTTTGATTGCAAAGGAGGACCATCTTGTTAGGCATATTAAATTCATAATGTATCCTTGTTGAGTGCTGAGTTCAAATATATTATGTTGAGATACTAAAAAAATATTTTAGTGAGAAAGGTAAAAAATGGGATATGAGGGAAAAAAAATTTAAATTCATGAATCGATGGGAAAATGAAAATCATGGGCAAATACTTGGTTTGATACGGTCGGACCACTGATGAGCCAAAGAACAAGTTGGTCTCTTTTTGGTGTCTGCGCATCACGGTATGCACAAGAGTGTCAATAATCTAATATAATTGCTCAAAATGGCAAAGAAATTGTTGAAAACACAGTGAGTGAGTTGTGACCCACTTTCAACCTGGGAGGGTCTTATGATTGAGCCAGAGTAGGCAGCTGTAGAGACTATTATCAGTAGGAGGAAGAAGTCGGGAGCAAATTACCCAACTTGTGTAGCATCTAAGCTTGCATTTGATAGGAATTTCAGGCATACAAAAGCTATGTTCCTATGTTGCTGTACTCAACTATTTTAAACCAATGTGCTAACACCAGAGGTTGGCTTGTAAAATTTAGGCCATAAATTGAGGATGATGCTCGTTACCATCATCTTGGATGGCAGGTTGACAGTTTCAGAAGTTAGATTCTTCTTCTTCTTCTTCTTCTTCTTCTTCCTGAATTCCAATTGTATCAACATTTTTCTTTTTCTAACAAAAATTGTTGCTAACAAAAACGAACGAAATATTTTAGAACCAACCCCCAAAAAATGTTGCGGGACTTAGAGTAGGTTAAGCATATTACACCTATTATATTTTATAATTTTAATTTTTATTTATAATTATTTCTTAATTATAATTTTTGCAACTTCTGTCTCTATGTGATTTCAATATTTATAAATTGTTTTGGTGTATGTTATTTTGTTGTTGTCGGTTTTGGAGGTGATGCCTGCAGCTTGTAATAGGGTTATTTGGTTGTCTTGGTGTTTTGGTATTTTATTGGTCGGTGGTGTTTTGGTATTCTGGTGTATTAGTTGGTCATATTATTAGTGTTTTGATGTATCGGTCGGTTATGATTGTTAGTGTTTTGATATTTTGAATGGCTGCGTTTACTTTGTATTAAAGTTATTTTATGGTATGAAGTAGGGTTATTTGGTGGTGATAATAGTTTAAATTGTTTCATAGTGTTTTGGTTGTTCATATCGGTTTCAAATTGTATTTATTTTGTGACTCAGAGAATTGATATTTTCGAGTTTGGTTAAAATTATTTTGAAAAATTGGTGGTTTGAAGTAGGATTAATTAAATTGGTTGAATTAGTTGAAGTTTGGTTGAAATTATTTTGGATTGTCGTTATTTTGTGGTTTGAATTAGTTGTCCAAGGCTCTAAGAAGACATGCCCACGCCCAACATGGCCCTAGCGCACTGCTAGCAACCGGCTGAGCTAAGGACACAAGCACCCAGAGCAGCGTGCAGTATAGGATGCAGTACAGATGTCATGATCAAGGACACGGTTTGAGACCACAGCATCAGTTTTTTTTTTTTTTTTTTTTTTGTTAAATAACGCTATAAGCAGTGAATGTGGCGGTCGACATCAATAGATTTAGAACAAAAGAAATAAGATCGCTATTTAATTAATTTTGAATAAAAATAACATTATTTAGGTGAAAACTATTTATGGTGAAGAAAAACTTTATTACTATATGACAAATCAAGTTTACAAGTCGACCGACAAAACCCATTTTCGTGGTTATCAATTTTGTCCAAGAAATTAACGTACTAACATGGTACCTAATTTTTTTATACAATTTTCCATCATTACAAAAGTTTTAGATTTTTTTTGATAGATTTTTTCCAATGTTTAAGTAAAGATATGTCAACACATTTCTTTTAAAATGATTTATATATATATTACAAAAACCTAAATACGAATCAGTTAAGAGAAGCGAGGTTTAAATATAAGACATTTAGTGAAATATCAGGATAGATTGTTAAAAATGTGTATGTAAATTATACATAAAGATATGAGTATTAAGTGTTTAGCAGAGTAAATAACTTTAGATAGTAATGAGTGGTGTAAAAAAGTTCGAACTAATTGAATTGTTGTTGTTATTATTATTATTATTATTATTTTAATTTTTTTCTTTTCACTATTTTTATTTTTAGTTTTTAATTTTATTTTCTCTATTTTTTTTAATTTCTTTCTCCCACATTAATTTCTCATATGATCAATTTAAAATTTAGAATTAAAATTTAGATTTTTTTATTGTTGTTATTATAGGCTAGATTTTTAGTCATATCATCGAAGTCCGGTGTGTCAATACTCTATAGTACACAATTCCATGCCAAGTATTAATAAAAATCCAACATTTATTCTCATTTCAATAGGTAAGGACCCACTTCCGATTCCAAGATATCAATGGGCAAGAAATAAGCCGATTATTGTTTCTAAGTAGCTGTTCTTAAAAAGACAGTCTAGTGATACAAATCCCCTCCTCTAATATGATGATTTTAAATTTAAATCCTTGTGCAATAAAAAAAAATTCGTTTCTAAGTAGCTAGCTCATCACAGAGGGTAATATGCAAACCACCTACGAAGTAGTTCAAAGACTTCCTTGGGCCTGTATTCTGGTGCGGTATGACCACCACCCTAAAAAAAAAAGAAGTAAATCAATGAAAAAAAAAAAACTAATTATAATATTGAAAAAATTCAAGCTTCTTTTTTCCTTACCTTTATGGTCGCAAATGCCATCTCGAAGTCATTATTTGTGTAAATCTCCACATACCTATATGATTAAAACATGAATTATAGTTGTTTGGAAGTAATATTTTCGAACTAGGAAAATAGAAAAAGAAAGAAAGAAAGAAAGAAAGAAAATATGGAAAGACAGAGACAATCTCCTCAAACTCACCCTCCAACTTGAGCATCCACATACCATGCTCTCCAAGGAATGGACACGGTCATATTAAGAGATCGAATCCATGTTCGAGTAGCAATGGATGGAACAGACATGTCATGATCCCCACTGTAAGTGCCACCAAAATAATTAATATATATATATATATATATATATATCTTTTTTTAATTAAATATATATAATCATAAAGTAATACCATACCTATAAATAAGAGTACGTAAACGTGTATTTGTTAGATTTTTGTGATAAGAGACGCTGCTGGCAACGTTCTCAGTGTAAGACAGGCTCTCGTTGCACCTCTTCCAATACTCCTTAGTCCCCTGCTCATCAAACATATTCTCAGTATACTCTCGTTAAAATCAAATTCTTTTGAATTGAGCGATTGGATAATTTATTCTCTTAAGTAAAAATCTCAAGATCGAGTTCTATAAATGATAAAAAAAGATTTAAGAGAATCAATCTCTAAAATGGATCCTACAGTATTCGAACCGAATTAGTTAAATAAATCTCGAATCCCGAGAGTAAAGCCAAAAAAAAAAAAAAAGTATACTCTCATCAAACGTATTCTCATTATTTCATAATATTTATGACATTTATTATATGTGCTGTACCTGTCTAACGCCCAGGGCTTGTCGCACTTGCTCATTATTTGCCCAAAGCCCAGCTAGCGCGTAACCATAACCCTGATGGAAACCATTGCAACCCGCATTGAAATTAAGCCGTAGAAAGAGAAGAAAAGAGACACATTGTGGGAGAAGGCGATACCCGACACCAAAATGGAGGAACTTGTTGAAGCAATGAATCGAGATCAACAGTCAGCTCTTCGTCGAGTGACCTTCGACCCCTTGTCCGGCCTGCTTGTTGTATTGCTTTTGGAGATATGACGTTACAAACCGGATCCAAAATATGATAAATACTAATATCCCTAAACAACTGCAAATTTAAAATGCTTTAATTATATAAACATTTTCAATTTAATAATAGCTGATACATGGCTTCCTCTAACCTCTTTCATGGCTTCAACATAAGAGACACATTGTGCATTGCTTGGATCTATATCAACATAATTCCCCTTGCATTGTTTCTTGGCTGCCTAGAGTGAAGCATATCGTATATGCAAAGGGGGTACAATAAATGAATGAATAAATAAATTTCAAAGAGATGAACGAGGAATAAATGAAATGAGAAATAATGTATAAAGATTAGAGATTTATGAAATAAACAAAATGTGCAGATAAGAGATTTATGAGTGGCAGGATCAGCCATACTCTGAAATAAATAAAATGAGAAACAAACAAAATATACAGATCGGAAATTTATGAGCGTCAGGGCCAATTGCACTCTAATATAAAATGAGAAATAATTAATTATTTCTCATTCTGTTTAATTATTTTTCATTTTATATCAGAGCGTGACTGGTTTTACTGTCTATAAATTTCTGATATGCATATTTTGTTTATTTCTCATTTTATTCATTTCAGAGTGTGGTTGACCCTGTTGTCTATAAATCTCCGACCTATATATTTTGTTTATTTCATAAATCACTTATCTTTATAAATTATTTCTCATTTCATTTATTTCTCATAATTTATATATATGGAGGTTACCTCGTAGAGTTCATCTGGGACTAGTGTCACTCGATTCGCAAAGATTACCCTTGCATTGTGGTCTATGTAATCATCTGTCACCGGATTCCCAAGCACATATCCCTAACAAGTGAATTTGAGCGACTACAAAATTAAAAACATTTTGTATCCAAATCCGAAAAGAAAGAAAGAAAGAAAAAAATATATATATAATACGTTATTCATCTCTATTCTTTTTTTTTTCACTACCGGTATCTAGATTTTATCCGATTAATTCAATTTAAATATTGTGAAACTCATTTTAGGGGTTGACTTTTCCAAATTTTTTTTGTCAGGTTTTGAACTCAAGACCTCTGGTTAAGGGGATAGAATGTCTGATCATTCAACGCAAAGAAGTTTAATTATTCATCTCTATTATGATCGATTGGAGTGAACAATTTTCATAATTTTCAAAAATTTTAGAATCACGCTATTCTGAATTTTGTTAATTCAATTCTAGGACTTTTTTTTTTCTTTAAAAAAAATTAGTAGTATAACTCAAAGGTAAATGTGAAATTATAGGTAAACAAAATAAGTTTAGGCAAGTGTAAGAAAAGAAGACCGTACTTGGAGGTTTAAAAATGGGTAGATCCCTTGATTATTTCCTGCAAATCCAATTGAAACGTAAGTTACTACAAATACTTCTGATAACTCAGATTAGATGATGAATTAATAGAACTGCATCACCATTGTAAATTTCTTGAACAACCATTGGAACCACAATTCCAGAGTAAGAGTCACCTCCAACATAGAATTGATTCGTTAAAAAGTCAGGGTGATCCATCATCCACTATTACAGAAAACAAGAGAGAGAGAGAGGGATTAGAACATAAAGTCTATTGCAATTGCTTTTATCTTCTTTTTGAAGTGCTTGTTTTAGATTACAAACCTTTCTTAAGAAAGTATAGACCTCAGCTGCAGCTTTGTAGTCATCCATGGCGTATCCTTGTTCAGTTTTTGAATATGAAAACCCAGAACCCACCGGTGAGTCCACATATATCATGTTGAGATACTGAAACATAGGCAATAAGGACCAAATTAAATTCATGAATTATATAAAAACAAAAGAAAAAGAAATGAAATCTTGTGTAAGTACCTGAGTCCATGAGTTTGGATTCACAAAGAGTGGTGGTACGCCGCCCGTGTAATTTAATACACTAAATTGTAGTGGACCTTACAAAATTATAAAAGTTTACTTGATTAAATGTACAAATCGATTAATTTAAAATCACAAATAATATATATATCACTACAAAAAACATATTTTTTTCGACATATTTTTTTTTTTAAATTTCGGATACTTTACAACCGTCATTAAAGAATGTAGCGATGAAAAAATAATTTGAACAAAACATCATGACTAAAAAAGGTTAGGGATTTTCCAACATTTGTAAATAAATGTTGGAAAAGCTTTACATCTTTGCTGACATTTGCGTGACAAGAAACATCGTCAAATTTTCGAGATTTGCCAACACGTTTGATGAGTAAAACATCAAAAAATATGAGCATTTCTCGACGTTTAAACATAAATCGAAGCATTTATCGACATTTTGTCACTCAAACGTTGCCAAATTCATGTACACCGATTAATTGACCTTTGTTACCAAAACCTGCCTAAAAAATTATTTATCAAATATTCATCGACTACAATATTAAACATTCGTAATATAATAGCCCAAGGATTACCATTTTCGAAAAAGAAAGCAGAAAGAGTAGAACATCCAGGACCGCCGGTGAGCCAAATAACAAGTGGGTCTCTTTCCGGTGTCCTTTGTGACTTAACAAAAAGATAAAACAGTTGCACATCATCTGCATCACCCAATCCCACGTATCTGCAGCCAGGTAACAATACGCCCACAATGTCAAAAAAATAAAAAATAATAATTAAAAAAAAAAAACAAACAGTCCAAAGAAAAGAGTGAGATAGTAGAGACCCAGTTTCAAGTTGGAATGGAAGTTCGCCGTCGAAACCCGGGACGGTCTTGACGACTGAGCTAGAGGCGGCAGCTGTAGGAAGAAGAAGAAGAAGAAGAAGTAACATTTTAGTATACTAAGCTTCACCTTGGCACAAGACAATCCTATTGATGCATTTAAAAGTGCATGGGGACACAACGCAGGACAAGAGGCAGTTGAATGGCTAGGAGTCTAATATTACTCATATATGGACCCACCAAATGGTTGATAATATTAATTCGAACAACCTACCCATCTATTGGTTAATTGGTCGGGTTATCTTATGATATTATCACGATATCATATATATGATTTGTATATTATATATTTTATTAATTTATCTATTATATTTTTCGTGAGCATTTTATAACAGTATCGTAATAATAAATAAAACTAATATATGATAAATAAAATACTATCAACGGTAAAAGCTCTTGACTTATATTAATATATTTACTATGAAATAGATATTATCGAATTTTTAACCACTACTAGAGATTTATTTATCATAAAATCTTATCACAGATCGGTGTTCTCTATCACTCATGAACTTTGTTTACCGTAAATATATTTCATTTTTTAAAATTATAATTTATAAAATCTGTGATAATTATTAAAATCTTTAAATACTTTTATTTCTTAACGACAACTATTTATAACTTTTCTTCGATCGAGATTATATACGAATTATCATTTTCGTAACATTTGTTACTCACTCAAATGACTTACATCTAACTCACTAGGCATCCAATTGTCGGACCGACTCTGTGATCGAATTTGTTGTTTCTCAATCCATTGACATGAACCCTAAGGACTTGGCTACTGATTGATTGTATTTCAAAGTTTGGTATAGACATGTTTTTAATTTGACTAATTAATTTAATTTTGATATGATGTAATTAAAAAACTTATCAATTATTTTGTGAAACTCGTGAGATTTTTATTTATTTGTATATTACTATTTTTTGTAATGATTTATAATTAATTTAAAAATCATCCCGAAGCAATATTTTAAAATTTACGATACATTTAATAATGCAAATGTTAACACCAAAGGGGGCCAAATATCAATACTGCTTTAGCATAAAAAATAAATATCTCGTAATTAAAAAATAAAATGACATAAATTGGAAATCCATAAATTTTGCAACCTTGTTTATCAAAAAGAAAAAATTGGGGCCATGACTTCGACACAAACTCCTAATACAACCGGAAGAGATTTTATCATATAAATCAATTATTAATTAATTTAATTAATAAAGAATCTACTGATATTGAGTTACGGTAATGATGATTATTTTTAAATAAGAATTTAAATTTAATTTCTTATGGAGAAATCGATATATATATATATATATTTATATATATAGTTATTGGATATCAGTGTTTTAAAAAAATAAAAAATCTAAAAAATAATCCTATAATTAATAATCCGAATTTATATAATATATATATATATATATTTTTTATTTAATAATAATATAATTATATTATATAAAATATTTATTTATTATTTATGTAATATATATTTATAATTTTATGTATATTATGGATATTTTGTTCGGGTTCGCGTTATTACAGCATTCCAGTGCTGATTTGTCGTGGTTGGGAATTAGGAATAAATAGCAGTAGGTCTAGTGGGAGAACAATCGGATGCTGAAAGGTTCTTCAATGGAGGAAACCCTAGAATCGCCAAATGTTCATTCCGGAGAAACCTTAGAATTCACCACCAGCACTACCGACGCCGCCGCGATTGGCACCACTACCAACAACGACAACAGTTCAGAGAATCAGTCCGACACTTCTTCCGATTCCGACTCCGACGGCGACGATGACGTGTCGCAGAAGCTGCAACTCCAAACCCTAGAATCAGAACTAGCCAATAACCCTAACAACTACGATGCTCATGTTCAGGTATCAGTCGTGATTTTCTACACATTCTCGAATTTGCACAAGTTTCAGTTCAGTTACCAGTGATTCTTCTTTTGGTTTCAGTATATAAAGATATTGAGGAAAATGGGTGACATTGAGAAGTTAAGGCAAGCTCGGGAAGCCATGAGTGAGGTTTTTCCTTTGACTCCTCAAATGTGGCAGGACTGGGCTAGGGATGAGGCTTCACTCATCACTGGGTATCTCCATCAACCTTTGATTTATATTTCTGTAACTTGACTGTTGGTTTTGCTAATAATTATGATCTCTTTTGGTTGCTTGGACTAAAATTGAAATGAAATTAGATAGTTCCTCAGCCCAACCTCATGGGAATTTGTGTTAGGATAGTTTGAAAATTCTGAATGCAATTGGCTGTATTGGTGAACATAGGGATAAATCATATTTTGTAATATTCTCTGCACAAAGACAAACATAGGGCACCAAGATTGGATGCAATATGACATAAATGTGATGACATAGAAAATTTATAAAAGTTTTGTATTATTATAAGTTACAGAATGTTGTATTATGCCAACACAGATACAGTCATTTCTAGAATCTTTAATGCAACGTAGGTCAATTTAAGTGTTTGTGTTTATTTGACATGAACCCTTTAATGTGAGTAATTGGTTTGCAAAGAAATCCTATGGCCATCTCAGGTATTGTTATTAGATCTTAAATGAATTTACTTCTTAGAGTTACAAAATGGACATAACTCTGAATAGGTTGTTTTTATACCATGGGAAGAAAACATTTCGGTTGCCCCATTGTGCTTGCTAGTTGTGTGAATGGCAATATATTTTGGTTAAAGGATTATATTCTTGGCTTTATACTTAATTGTGATTCTGCGATGCTTATAGTGTCATGTTTCACTCTTGTTTTTACAGGCCTGAGAAAATTCCTGTTATTGAGAAGCTTTATGAGCGTGGAGTATTTGATTATCTGGTTAGTTGTGATCATAACTTGTTTAATCATATTCTCTATGTGATCGTATATTGTTTAATCATATTCTCTATGCATAATTTTTTTTCTTGTTTGACACATTGAAAATTGAATATATAGCTTGCATGAAACTATTGTAGCTTGGACAAATTAGTAGCCTTTGCACAAAGCTTTGGCCACTTGGAGTCCTGGAGTTTTGGATGTAAACTAGTATTTCCGGCCAATGCTAAGGTTAAAACTCAGGCGCTTCAGATTGAAATGGAGCAAGCTTATTCTTGCACAAAATCCACCCTCAAGTGGTACCCTCAGCTTATGTAATCTTAATTTTTAACTGCTGGTGGTAGCTACATGAGTGTGCCTTCTCCATACTGACTCAGTTAATATGTAACATTACTCCTTACTGAGGCAAGCAGAGAATTTCTTTCATCTTACCCTCCTCAGCCGCTAGCTTCTTTACATTTATTAGATGCTAATCTATTTTATCTTCAGTTAACTTCTTTACATTTCTTCGTCTTATGCAAATGAAAGAGTTGCTTTGGTGAACCCTTAGAATATCTATTTATTTATTTTAAAATATCCTGGTCCTAACCAATTGAATTGTTAACTTTAATATACTTAATCATGGATAGGAAGAAAAAAGATATTTATACAGAAGGCAGTGCTTTGTGATCCTGAACAATTGGATTAAAAGCTTTATTGATGAGGGGAAAACAGCTCAAGCACTTTTTGGTGTTTTTGACATTGTCAAACTTTTAAGTAAAGAAGATAAATTTAAATTCTATGTTTTTTTATTTATTTTTTATTTATTTATTTTTTTTTTATGAATTTTGACAAGTAAAATTACATCTTACCTTATCTAAAGCCTTTAATTCAACGTTCATGATTTTCTTTGGTGTACGTTGTACTTTAATTATATGTAGCTTTTTTTCTTTTCTTTTCTTTTTTATAAATAAGATGTTTCTTGTAATATTATGATTCATTGCTTGCATAATTAAGGATTGATCTTGCCTCTTTCTTATGCAGTCTGTCCCACTTTGGTGTGATTATGCAAATTTTGTTCAAGACCACGATCCAAGTGTTCGTGAATGTTCATCTGATGGCATTTCAAAAGTAAGGGATCTATTTGAGCGTGCTCTTACTGCCACTGGACTGCATGTTTCTGAAGGTAGTAAAATCTGGGAAGCATATAGGGATTTTGAGCTAGCCATCCTTCAAACACTTGAAGACATTGAAGTAAGTTCTTAACTGTAACTTGCCCCTTCTTAAAAGCATATAGGATATTCTCTATGAACACCATGATTTTCTTTCTTTTGTTAAAGTTTTTACTTGGCATTTTCTTCTCCTCTTCACTAGGATTAAATATGCATAATGAATACAATTGTCACAAAAAAGTTGATATGTAGTATCCATCAATTTTCAACATGATCGAAGAAGTATCCGGTGTTTAAGAGAATAATTGAAAATGGAAAGACACGAGTATGCGACACATATCAAGCAAGTATATTTGGAGCGTCATGGCTCATATGTGTCCAAATACAGATATTACTTTAATTTTGAGGTATCCATGACTCCTGTCTTTTCATAACCTTGTAAACTAATCTATGTACTGCTGGATGAAGATTTAATCCAGGTTTAAACGGCAAATGGTTTCTTCGAAACTTTGGCTGTCAACTGTCACAATAGATTTCTTCTTCGAGTCATCCTTTTTCTTATTTGTCAGTTTATCTGGACTTACATATTTTTGGTTTATATAATTAGTGACTATGTTGTGACATCAAAACCTTTTTGGGCTTGACATCTGGAAATGTTTATACTTCTTTGCAGGAAAAAGAAAAGCAGGTCCAACGTATCCGAAGTATATTCCACCGTCAATTGTCTATTCCTCATCTTGACTTGAGTTCAACCCTTCTTTCCTACAAGGCTTGGGAAGCAGAGCAAGGAAATGCTCTTGATGTCAACTGTGATGACATGAATGGGATCTCTCGTCATGTTGTATTGGCATATAAAAAAGCTCTGGAGATGTTAGATGCCCGTACTACTTTTGAAGAACAAATTTCAAGGAAGGATGTACCTGACTCTGAAAGACTTCAACAGTTCATGGTAAGTTACTTCATTGTTTCTGTTCTAACTGCTTATAATATTTGCCTTCATCAAGTGTGGTACCTTGGAACGTGGAATCACTTTCTATTGCCCAAGGATGGGAGAAAGAAAGGGAATTTTCTGAAAGCTATTCTAGATTTTTCCCCCCCTGGTAGTGGAAACCAAGAAGCCCTTGCAAGGTTTTTTTTTTGGCCCAAGGATTTGCCAACAAAGCATTACTATCATGCTATAATATTTCTCGAAATGTGCAATTTTCAACTTGAAATTATTTGGTCACAATCTGTTTAGGAGCCCATAATGTGGATTGTTGTGATTCCTTCTAGGAATTTATTATCATATCACTAACTAAACCTGCCCGTTCAACCTTATTTGGAGCAATTTTGTGGAATGAGTCTTTGGGCTCCTTTGTTGGACATGTGCAATGATGACCCAAAGACGCACTAGTTAGGAGCGAGACCCTAAATGTAGGAGATCTAGTGAAACATCGGAGTAGGCCGTTGAAAACCTAGATGCAAGTTTTTTTTATTTTTTAGTTTTTTTTTCTTTATTTTTGCTTTCTCACTCTAATTTTATATTGTATTATTTTATTTTATTTTATTTTATTTTCTCTCTCCTCTCTCCTATATTGGTCTCTCAAACAATCAATCCCAAATTTTGGGAGTTCAGCTTCTTGTTATTGTATCCATTGATACACTTTTTTCAAAATTTTATGTTCTGCACTCGATATCTGGTTTCTCTATTGACAGTTAGAGACGTCCATGATCTGCTATTAAAAAGTTGGATTTTTAGTAAATTCTGCATGCTGTACTTCATTTGTGGTTACAGTCGGAAGTCTTCACTTATGTGTTGTTAAGAATGGATTTAGATTGATTACACTTTCACATATCATGTTGTCTTATAAGTTTTTAACTACAGAAATGCCCCTCACTACTATGAAGGACCCTTATAGATGTCAGATTTTTTTTCACATGCCTTTGACTCGTCATGGTTTCCTATAAAAATTGATTATGCATATGCTTCCTTGAGTTTTGGAACTGTCCTAAAATATGTTTTCTGACAGAATAAAATTGGATTTGGATGAACTCTATCAAGATCCTAGCCAAACATGGATGGAAGGAGTATACTTGTATAAGTTTCTAAGAAAAAATGGTATTAACTCCTAAAGTTTTAGATATAAAACTCATTCTTAAACAGAACAGGAAACATGAACATGCATTTATATTTTTTCTTTCTAAAAGGGGTATGGAGTCAAAAGCTAGTGAATGAAGCTATCTATTTTTATGGAGTCAAAAGCCAGTGAATGAAGCTATCTATTTTTCAAGGGCTTTGGTTAGGGTGTTTTGTACTTTAAAACTTTATATGGTGATGCACGAACTATTTAGTATGGTCGCTGAGGCTTCTAATTGTTCCCAAAAGTGAAAATTCAAAGTGCAAAACTTTATCTAATCTAACTGCATTTAACGGCATATTTATGGAAGCCTCTAACTATTAACAGAAAGAACATACAGGGTGCAATGCAATGTGAAAGGATTTGAAAAGAGATGAAGTGTAATTGCAAGTAAATTGGAAGTTGTATTTTATTATTATTATTATTATTATTATTTTTTTAAATTCTCTGAATATTCTCTATCCATTAATTACAGGAAAGTCTAATCTAGTAGAAATAAGTGAAAGAATTACAAAACGAACGGAGGATTCTCCCAAAAAAGAAAATGAAATGAAAAAGCACAAAGGGTAGAAAAGAAAAATTCCATTTGGCAGCATATCCTCTTGCTTTTTTACATCTTGGAGGGCAATCCCCTTAAAAGCTGCCAATTGCACCAAAATCCTAGCATTTCCTTCCAACTAAATGCACACCTAAAATCTTGGCACTTTTTGTGAATGCAAAATGGATATATTGGTCCATTCAACTTCTTCTTGTGCTTAAAAAACGAAAATCGTCCATTGAATATGTTGGATTATCATCTGCAAAGAACTTATTTTGAGCTTTAGAGTTTTGACTAGCAGAGAAAGTATAATGAAATGGCACAAACACAATGACAAGGAAAGTTATAAAAATTATAAAAATTGTACATTATTATCAAATTGTTGCGTCTAAAAGGGGACATGGCATGAACATGGTTATTTCTATAAGTGTCAATGCAACATAGGTTTTATTTATTGAACACCGATCTTAAAAGATTCATTATTTTTTTTGTCTACATGTATTTGGCATAATGATTTCAAAACAAATGCTGCAGTAGAATTTGTGGGTTTCCAAGGTGTAGATGCAGATAGTTCATCAAGACAGAGCTGTACCCTCTTTTGACAACTCTGGCCAGTAAAAGCACATTATAAACTTGTTCCTAGAAAATAGACAAGAACGTATCATGGATTACCCTGCATTTTTTTATTGAATATATTATTATCATTTCTCTATTGATTATTTTTTGGTAGCTTCCGAATGGGAGTTAAATTTGTTGTTCTCTCTTTCGCTTTGTTTCTAATAATTATTATTATTATTTATTGTTTTAGGCTTATTTGAAATTTGAAGAGTCTTCTGGAGACCCAGCTCGAGTTCAAGTTCTTTATGAGCGTGCTTTTGCTGAGTTTCCTATATCAAGTGATCTCTGGCTTGATTATACACGCTATCTGGACAAAACCTTGAAGGTTCTACTTAACTTTATTGATCTCCTTGGAGTAATTGTTTGAAGTTTGATATTACTATTGGAAGAATTAAGAAAAAAAAATCTGCAGTTTTGATTGACTACAGTTCTAACTTCAGGTAGCTACTGTGGTGAGGGATGTTTATACGAGGGCCACCCGGAATTGTCCCTGGGTTGGTGAACTTTGGGCCAGGTGCTTGGTTTCATTGGAACGTGTGCATGCTAATGAGAGCGAAATATCTATGGTATGTTCTTGTTCTTCCCTCCATTCCTTTTTTAATTTTTGGAAGGGATTTATTGTGATTTTCTTAAGAATGGAGATAAGTGTGATAAAATTCTTCTGTGAACATTAAGAAACTAACCATTTAGCAAGTAAGCACTGTCTCTAATTCGTGGTGTAGAGTTAGCTTCTTCATCATTGGTGGTCGGAATGTGCTAAATGGTTGCATTGTGATTTGAAGACAAAGTCCAATAGGGCAAGAAAAAAGAAGGAATTTCTTGCCTTTATAATCATATCATTATTTATTTATTTTTTGCTGGTGATAGTAAGAGAAGAAATTTGAGTGGGGGAAACAAGAATTTAAAGGAGAATCACACAAAAGAGGACGATATCTCTGGAAAGGAAAAAAAATATCAGAGAAAACACATTCACTTAGTATCTTACTATGAGTTCGCTGATACTTTCTCAGTAATTGGCCTGTTTTCATTCTTCTTCATGAAGAATTATCATTTATTGGTGTGTAAATAAGGATTACTCATCAAGTTTGTCATTGGTTCTTCACTTGAAAGTAATTTCTCTATTGAAACATTAAACGGGCAAGCCAATGCATTATAGATTTTTTATCCACCATTTCTCTTTCACTTTCTCCCATACTCCGCATGCAGGCACATGCGCGTAACTAAAAACCACGAATATGGACATGAGCATCAGCCAACACAGATTTGGGAATACAACAAAATTTTAAAGAGTAGTGGGTGGACGAAACTTCATAATGAAGAAATTAATATATCTTTACTGATGATTTTACTTATACAATTTTTCTTTAGAAACAAGGTTTAGCAAATTAATAATTTAAAGTATTTAAAAGTTGGTGTTGATGATATATCGCTAGTTATAACAAATGTGGTGTTTTCATCGACATATTTTATAATCAATGAATAAATAAAAAAAGATTTATAAGTGCCGGTAGTCAATATGATCGTTGGAAAAAGGTTTACATGGAGAATCTACCAAGTTTCCATCAAGTATCCTATATTTGAAAAAATAATTAGAAAAGGATAATGGCATGTGGAGTGTCGGCCATTCATCTCCCTAGTATTCATGGAGTATCATATCCAATGCGTGTGTGATACAGCTTGCATGTTCTGTGCTATTTAGGCACGCATACATCTTGATATTTCCCTTTCCCTTCAAAGTTTTGGAGCGAAATTATTGGATTAAGTGGGCGTGACATATTTTAACTTTCACATTGGTTTGGGGGGAATGGAGGAGGACCTTTGAAAGGGTGGGGAAACCCTTGATGAATTTTGTGGATATTTTCTTTAAGAGTTTGCATTTTTGGTTGTTCTACAAGTCATTCGAATCCTTTGAGGGCTGTAGCTTTTTTTTTTTTTTTTTTTTTTTTGGCTTTTCATGAATAATTTCTTTTTTCTGCTAAAAAAATTCTATATTATCCTATTTGTCACAAAAGGTTGCAAGGGCTTCAAAGAAAAAAATTGGTGCCCACCCTAATTTTATTTCAGATGTAGCCAGACAGTTCTATTCCAGAGATGTTGCCTTGTCTTCTTCCAAGATAATACATCAAGTACATTTCCCCCATTTTGATTCCTGTTAACATATTCTTCGGCTTTATGAATGGTGTTTCTTTGTTTTGATGGGAAAGGGGGTGGGGGTGGGGAAGGAGTTGGAAAGTCTGCACTGTGGCCCAAATGTAGAGTAGAATGGTTGAGCTGCTAGGCTAAGCACCATTCCTATGCTTTAAGGCTTGGAAAGAGTAGTTTTGCACATTCCCTATCCCAATATATTTCATTTCATTTTCCTATATAAGTGGAGAATGACAGAAAGCATATATGGACACCAAAGGACAAAGGTGACAGTCAGATCTAGAGGAAATCTTTGAAATACAAAAAAGACTATCCAAAAAGACCTCCGTTATTTATGTACTCTATCATTAGTATTATAACTTGTGTAGTTTTTTGTTTTCCGTGTATTTGATTTCGTGGATCCCTTTTTTGCACTTACGTCTTTGGCGGTTACTTCACAAAAACAGAAAAAAAAAAGAAAAAAAGAAATATGAATTCTCTCATTCTTCCTCAAATCGGCTAAGGTCTCCATACTTAAATATCCATCTTTACATTAATCTTACATCTGTATATGTCTGCATTCACCCCTTCCACAAGTGCATGTGTTTTGTGTACATTTTTTTAATAGCGATAGAAGAATATATTAGATGATTGAAAGAATGTACAAAAATTCCTGAGGATAAGAAATCCTCAGAAGAGATAAAAAAGCAATACAATACAAAGAAATTAATGCACAACTGCTTGCATTCATGTTGTATATTTTTTTATTCCTATAAATTGTATTTAGTTTCTTTGCAAGCCTATGTCAAATTCTTCCTTTGCTTTTACTAACCTTGATATATATTTCCTGCCAATGTGATTTATTTGTACTCCACTTTTTCAACAATTTCAGGTCTTTGAGAAGGCTTTGCAATGCACCTTTTCGAGCTATGAGGAGGTAAATTCGTTCATTTATGAAATATTAATGGAAGCATCAATCATCAGCATTGCTGGTTAGTTTCATGTGTTCTTTATTTTCGTTTTGTTTATTTAATTTTTCACACAGGTATGGCTATAGGCCTTGGTGGAGGGGAGGACCTTGAATCCCAAACTAATGGTTGGTGCTGGAGTGTAAGTGAAGGACCATTGGGCCACGAGCCTTGTGGCGAAGTGGCCTAAAATTTCTATCCTTACATAGTTCAATGTGTAATGGTAGTTCGGTTAAGACACTGGGAAACATTTGTTAAGATGTGGGGGATGTAATCAGTTGGTGTGTCTACTAACTGGTTATTTGGAAATGGCCATAGAGGTTCATGACTATGAGAGACTTGCCTTTGGAAAATGTCACTGCTACAAAATGGAACATGGTGGTTGGTTTTCTATAAAGGTGAGGGCAGGCCTAGGATTGGGGTGTTTTGAAGGCTATTATGAAGGGGTGCCCAGACTTTGATATATGTATAATTTTTTGAGGTGGGCTGTTGTAATTTGTGTCATGACTGATGCCTTGTGTTCTAGTGCCTCTTGAAAGACCTTTTCCTAACCTAATCTTCTAACTGCAGCTAGTAGGGTTTTGCCTTGAGACTTTTGCTTCATTTTTAGACTTATTTTGTTGGCTGAGATTGAGGCATAACTCTTGGCGAAGGGGAACTTATTAGCTCTTGACTTCCCTGAAAACACATTCAGAAGCCGTGTCTTTACCTAGATTTCTGCTCAATTTAATTGAGAATTAGTTTGCCGGTTTAGATTTGATTATGGTTAACCCAATAATTAAAGGAACCAATCTTGATAGTATGCTTCTTGGGCTGATTAGAGGGTGTATTGATCCTTGGTTTATGCTACAGGATTATGGTGTGAAATGGGTGACAAATCATCAGTTTAGTTTGCTAAGAACTCTATGCTTCTAGCTGTTTGAGGGTTCACAGTGATGAATGCAATGTTTTCCTCTGCATTCGTTACATTATGTTTCGGTTGGTCTGGAGGAGGAAAAGTAGGAAGGCTTTTGAGGAACGGAATCCTTCCCCTCCCGCCTTTTTTTGAACGGTTACTTTCTTTTTTGGCATATAATTCACCAATGCTCTAGACAATAACTTTTTGACTGATCCTATACATTCCATGCGTGTGCCTTATACATAGTGTGTTTCTTCAGCCCACTCTCCCTCTAATAAAGTTGCCATTACTTGGAAGGGGTGAGAGCTACCGGTTGGTTACTGCTTGCACATAAACCTTATCGCAGAAAAAGGGTCTTGTCTTTTAAAAGCATGGACTTCACAAGGTCTAGATGTTGCCTTCTTCTTCTTCTTCTTCTTTAGTGAAAGTGGATCTATGATTGATGAAAAAGGGTCTCGTCTTCCATTATGCATTATTATAAAACAAAATACCATTATTCCAGTCATAAAAAGGATAAACCAACAATCAAACTATTCATTGTTCTGCATCCCACTTTTCTCCCATACATGTCCTTAAAACCACTGTTTCCCCCACTTTCTTCTTCTGCGCATGTATTGCTTGTGGCAGGGCAGGGGTCTGGTATAATAAATGCTATTTGAGGATTTAAAAGAGAGAAGAAACTGATAAGATTTTATCATAATCTGTATTTTCTCAACTCATGCGCAAAGGTAATTTGATGTGATCCAATTCTTAAATGATTCTATTCGATCAATGGTCACCTTGCCCTCTCTGTTAAATATCCATAAGTCAAAAGTAACAGTGAATGAGGAGAAAAATGAATAAAATCTTACCAATATTTGGGCAATAACGTGGTTTTGAGAGAAAAAGTTTATAAGCTTGTCATGTGACAGAGGACCGTATCCCCATTGTTCTGATCATAGTTGTGTCGTGACTTCTCTACTCCACCCTGATACCGTGACCCCTTATTTTTCCTCACATTTCACATCTCTTACCGGGGAAGAGCATCTTCTTGAACAAATGAACTCCTGTAGTAGACAGAATGCTAAAGTCTGGAAAAAACTCCCTCTTCTCTCTGGCAACCCTTCCATATGGCAAGAAATTGACAATTGACAAATTATCCCCCTTTGCTTTGCTATTATTCTAACTTTTTGGATGGGGCTTTTGGAGCCATCTCCAGATTTCAAATGTCCTATCACCAGCTCTCGAAGATCAAATGCAAAAAAAAAGGAATAAAAATCATTAGACATAGCACATTTCTCATGGCCTTAAATTATCAAGTTAAATCAGCTACTAACCAGTGACTTAGGAAATAGTTCTCGAAAGATCTTCAATCTTCTTGTCCTTCTTTGGCCAGTTCATTATTTTCTAGTTTCAGTTTCTAGATGCATTAGATTTTACTGAGGTTACTTTTGTGTTTTGAATTTTCTTTTTTCCTAGCTGAAGTCAGAAACACTGAATCAAAATTATCTGTTGTTGTTCCAGTACCTGGATCTGTTCCTTACTCGTGTAGATGGTTTGAGGCGAAGAATATCATCTACTGATCAATTGGAGGGCATCTTGGACTTCTCAGTAATAAGGGAAACTTTTCAGGTTTTTTCCAGTCCAATATTACTCATTTACAACTCACTTCTTTTGTTAATTAATGCTACTTTTAAATTGATTAGTTTGAGATGGCTAATAGGTTCTCATCCAGTTCTCTTGGTTTTAGTAATACTCCTTTTGACTTTTAACTCAAGTCTACATCTATCATGTTAGGGGTGGGAATTGGCCAGTTTGGCCAGTTTTGAGACTCATATTAGAGCCGGGCTGATTTGCTCGGTGTTCAATCCTTGAGCCCTGCTGAGAAGACAAGAAAACCGTAAAATTTGGTCTCACCAATTTTTGGCTGGGCCAGTTTGGTGTTTTGGTTAATTGCATCGCATCATTTTGATTTCAATGGATTCAGCAACGTGTGGAAAAGGGAATTTGTGAAACTTAAATCCCAAAAAAAAAAAGATGTATAGAAAGATTTTTTGGAACTCGGGGGGGGGGGGGGAGTGGGTTTGAACCAACAAAAATTTCGCAAATTACTTGGAACTTATTGTGAATTTCATTAGTTGCAACTTTGTATACTAAAAGATTGAGTGTTGAAAGGCTTCAAAGATGGTCAGATTCTTTGTCTTCATCACCAGATTAAGGAATATCGCCAAAAAATGGAAGATGACGGAGGAAATAAAGAAATACTAGTGAAACGAATGGGGCTTCAATGTTGTCGCCAAAAAAGATGGCAGATGTGGGCAAGAGAGCAAGCAACAAAATTGGGACTATTGTATCATATCGTAGATTGTATGGGGAATAATAGAACATTATAGAACAGTAGAACAACATCTTCAAAATTGAAAAATGCAATACTCTTTCTATATTATAGGTTGATTTGGTTTTTTGACAATTTTTTTTTTCATAAAAATCATAGGCAGAACTGGATTTTCAATGTTCTCTATTTTCAAAATCGTGTCTGGTCCAATTCGGTTCAGCTGGTTGGGGGGATTTTTGTTTGTTCCCCCCAACCCATCTCATGTGGATGTAGCTATAGATCGAATGGGGAACGCATGATATAGAATTATATGATATACATAGATTGAAAAGACAGGATTTTCCCAATGTCCAGGATTGCTCTATGAACCTATCTCAGTCTTATCTATTCATTTGATGGATGTTATGCTATCTATGTATATGTATGAAGCTCCAAAACACCATATAGGCAACTTCCAGCATGTCCTACACTTGTTGAGCATAAACATTCCATCAACATGGCTTCGCCATGGAAAATTCTTTATTTAGCATTATATGTATGAAAACTGAAATAAGCATAAAGAGTAAATTACTTTTAGAAAATTTGTTTTGATCTTTTCTATTTTCAAAGTTTTTTTTGTATTTTTACTAGAGTCATATTTGGTTCAGTGATGTGTATTTGCATATTTCACATTAGTTAAACTTAATAGTCAAGGTTTTTTTTGCATGCTTATTATATTTCAAAATCTTTGTTATCATGTTGTGTCATGTCTAGTGTTAGTCTCTATGCTTCATTACTGTTTGCCCATTCATGCACATGCATGTTTACATCTATCTACATATATACGAATTGTGTAAATATGCAGGCATGTGCACATGTGCATGCCTAAGAGACATGCTTGGTTCATACCATTGAGCAAGCTTGGAATTGCTTCTTTGGTGGAGGAATAATTCAACATCTTTATCATCATCCAAGCATCTTATAAACAGTGATGAGTGCAATATCAACCTAGGTATTACTTGTGCAACCTTGTCTATGAAATATATTTAGAGCCTCGCTCAATTGCAGTAGAACCAATTACTTGGGATGAATATGAAGTTGACTGAATTGCTTCTCTTTGAATCGAACATTGTGTTTGGTAAAACTTTCAGCTAATTTAGGTCAAAATTTGGGAATGAGAGTTGAACTCCACGAAATCTAACTTATTCACCTTAGATGACAAAAGTGTTTGGAATAGGAAATGTATCTTTTATTATATTTTGTGGTTCGATTTTTGGAATTTGAATTAACTGATGAAACATTGGTACTCTGTTCGTGTGAGGGTCTATTGATGACAGGATAGTCAATCATATGCCTGTCTACCACAAAATGATTGAGCTATGTTATGAGGCTAAAACTTAAAGATGGTTGTTGTGTCCATCTCCATGTTATATGTAATACTTGCCCAGCACTTGTTAGATGAGTGCTGAATGTGATGTAACATATTTGATTTCTTATCATCTTTAAACATGACATGCATTTTTTTATGCATTTTAGATACCTGAGGGGTACTTCAGGTGGTTTATTTTTATGACAAGTTTAAATGCTTTTACAGTTGTTTGGATGTAGAGCCTTTGCCTTGAGGTAGATTATGAGAGTAGTTACACTATGATAATTTAGGTTGCTTATGTGATGTCACTTTCTTTTGGTTAAATTTGTGTTATATTGCTGTCTCCATTTTGCATTATGTCTTTTATGCGTCACAAATCGAATTCATATGTGCTGCTGCTACTTATTCTCCATTGAACTATGTAAATCCAGCGTGCAGCAGACTACCTATCGCTACACTTGAAGAACACTGATGGCTTTCTGCGCTTGCATAGTTACTGGGCCCGGTTAGAGTTGAATCTGGCAAAAGACATAGCTGCTGCTCGTGGAGTTTGGGAGACATTAGTTAAGATCAGGTTATAGAAATTTTATTTGAGTCAGTGTCATGTGCTAATGTGTTTTCTGAAGTTATTAAGCATAACTTCCTGTTTTTCTATTTAGTACTCCAACTTTAGAAGCCTGGCAAGGCTATATAGCTATGGAAATTGAACTGGGGCACATCAGTGAAGCTAGATCTATCTACAAGAGATGCTACACTAGAAGATTTTCTGGGACGGGTTCTGAGGTACAATTCAGGCCACTTCATCTTTTATGGTTCTTTTGTTTGTTGTATAACATATTTTCTATCTTTTGTATAAGATCATTGTCTACCAATGTGTAATTATCTCTCAAGTTGTATAGGGTCTTAAATGATAAAGAAGAAGTAAGATTAGGAATGAAAGGACAGGGGATCTTCCTTTTAGGGATTCAAGATATCAAAGAAAACACTTGGTTTTTAAACAATGGGATGGGAAAGGTTAGAGGGGTATAATTTAGAAAATTAATACCGTGGATATAAGATTTTATAAGCAAATGACAAAGAATATACCATATTTCCTCATCCTTTTAAAACCTAACACTTAAATAATTCTATTTTGTAATAGGTTACCGCTGATAATATCAGTTCATCATATTGAATAATTTCATCGTGTAAGTGTTAGATTCCAAATATCAGGGTAGTATTTAAGATGAGCAATTGTGTAATTTTAATTTCCCTAACAAAATTTTCAATGCTGTTAACTTCAATATGCTAAGTAATTTATGAAGACAAGGTATTCTAAATGTTAAACGAGAACCAAATAATGATATCTATACACATAAACATAGATGGTGTCTAGTATAAATATGGAGTGAGTTAAGGCTGCACTATTGTTGAAGGAGAATTTTGTTATGGATGATTAACTTGATTCTAGGGGGATTTCAAGTTGAATTAAGGAAGGGTTGGGGCCTTGGGGTGTAGTGTGCTTTGGTATGTGTTGAGGAGAACCAAATAAACTCATTGTCTATTGGTTAATGTGAGGGTTTAGGAAAGGAGGTTCTTTGTGCGAACGGATATGTCTCCTTGAGCTTGTGGATGGTTTCTTTTTTTCTTTTGTTTCTTTCTTTTTTTTGGGGGGGGGGGGGTTCTCTTACTTTTGGTATTATAGTCATTGTGCTGGAACTTTGTAGCTCTTGATTGATACTGTACATTTGCTTGCTAATAATTTTTTACTTGGTAGGTTAGTGGTGGCACTTTTTCTATATGTACAATTTATGTTACAGGCTTAAAATCTGTACAACCGTCAGAACTATGTTCTTGGACACCAAAGTACCAGGACTTAGGATAGGCCCTCCTGATAGACTTAGGCTTACTTACACATAATAGTCCACCTAGCTGGATCTCCCCCCCCTGGCAGATAGATATTCCCATACCAGAAACATCCTCGTGTTATCCACTAAAATATTTGCATCCCAAACTGGAATCTTAAAAAGAGAATAGTTATTTGAAGGGGTACTTGTGAAACATGACTGTCGAAGTATACTGTGATGCGATTATTTGAAGGGGTACTTGTGAAACATGACTGTAGAAGTGTACCATAATGTGATTATCTTCAACAAGGCAGAATTTGAGCATCCTCTGCCTTGGGATGCATGGCTAGCATCTTGGATAGCAATGAAATAAAAAAATGTATACAACTCTTGTATCATCTGTGTGTAAATGCTACCATGTGGTTTGAATTTGGTGAGGATGTTATGGTGATTTCCACTAGAAAATCTATTCTTATTATCCAACTTACATGAAGTTGAATTTTATTGCTTACAATATACTGTGATTAGATGATACCTTCATCCCCTAAAATCCAGAATAATTCAGGATATATGCCATTCATGGTTGCGCTTTGAGAGGGAATTCGGTACTCTGGAAGACTTCGATCATGCAATTCAAAAGGTATGCTTTCTATTTCATCCTCATTTGATTTTACATACAAAGTTTGCACCTTTTACGTTCTAGAAAAGTGTAATTTGTTGGAACTCCTGATGGTCTGGCATGCAGAAAGTATAGTCAGGCTTAGGGCATGCTGATGTGAGTTCTAGGTGCTAATAGATATCTCAAAGCAACTGTTAGTTGAGGCAATTCTTATGGGCCTAATGTTCCTAGTGGTGCATGTCTAGTGAGTGTGTCCACATGTTCACTTTGACTTGCTGAGTAAGTGGATGGGATGATCTGTCATCATAATCACAAATTGAGCGGTTCCTGTGGCTTTTGATCAAAGATAAGGTTTTTGGCTGGCCAAGTGAAATTTGTTGAGTGCCATCAGACCTGATTTTTTTTTTAAGCCTCTGGCTTCTCACTGGCAATGACTTTTGTTGCTGGGGAATGGACTAGGCAGAAACAAAATTGGAAGGGTTAAGTCTTTTTTTTTTTTTCATTTTTCAATTATATTGGAAGGGATACTCTGGCAACCTTATTAAGTCCTGTGGTCAATACCTGAGAAGGTATTTTATTACTATTTTTAAAAAAAAAAAATTGGCATTACAAACACTACAGTTCTTTATGCCCAACTAGGTGAGATTTTATTACACTAATTGTTTGCATGGCTAAGAGTTCACTAGCTTAGCCACAAAATGTATTTTTCTCTTAGCTGCATGCTTTGGAGTTATTTATATGGTTGCATGCTTTGGAGCATTTTGTGTTATTTTATCAAATGAAATTATGATGTACTAATATTTTCACTCGTCCCACAGTTGCATGGATAGTTGATCAATCTCATGGACATTCTTGACACTTTTCCATTTTAGGTGACTCCTAGGCTACAGGAGCTACAGCTATTTAAGCTACAGCAAGTGTCCAAAGGTGATGTTGTCTCAACAGAAGTGAAAGACAAAAAAGGCACTCGTGAAAAAAGAAAACCAGTTTCAGATGAAATCGAAAAACAGCATCCAGCTAAAAGGCAGAAAGATACAGCAACTATTCCAAAGAAAGTAGACAAACCTGAGCAGAACACTGAGGCAAATAAAGTAGAAGAAACAAAAGCTGCAACTGGCAATTTAGACAGCAAAAGGGGAAAGCATAAGGGGGCTTCTGACCCTTCAAAAGCTGAAGTCTATACAGATCAGTGCACTGCCTTCATATCAAACCTTAACCTTCAGGCAAGTTCTCTTCCTCTTCCTTTTCTTTGATTACAGTTGCATCCCCTCGTGCATAGACAAACAGATTTACATGCACCTTACATCGATCCAGACAATAATTGATTCAACTTCTGTTATATCAGAATGTGATGCTTGGAAATTTGTACAGGCCAACGAAGAGCACCTTAGAAATTTCTTCAGTGATGTTGGGGGAGTCGCTGCCATTCGAGTGTTAAAAGACAAGTTTACTGGGAAATCAAGGGTCTCACTCTCTCTCTCTCTCTCTCTCTCTCTCTCTCTCTCTCTCACATACACACACACACACACACACACACACACACACACACACACACACACACACACACACTCATACACACTCACACACATAAACACAAATACCAACAGTTGTTTTTGGTGGGTATGTCAACATTGTTCTACACTGATGATAATATGTAAGCTTTTCTGAAGATTGGAAATTCTTATTGCACGAGATGGAAGCCTAAAATAGAATTATATAAATTGGAGGAATTGAATTGAACCATGCAAAATCCTTAGAATATGCACCTTTGATGTATTAAATGTGGCTATAGATGGCAACATGATCCGCTTACATGTATATGGATCTAAACCACTCTGATTAGGCAGTTGAAGTGAGGCAAATTCTTATTTAGGAAAGAAAACTAAATGTACTTTTTGATGGGATTGGGAATTGGTCAATCATATCCCTGTCCTATGTCCTACCTTATCCCATCATTTAGCTTTGTGATAGACACATATGAATAGCTATGCCTTAACAGTTGAGATGTAATGGCTCCTCCATTAAGTTTTCTTGATTGTGAGATTACTGAGCAGTACTTGATCACTTAATCTCATAAGATACAAGGGCTAAATTTATAAGATATATGTTGAGAAATGTGATGTAGTTTCCTTTTCTTTCTAGTGCAAGGGGATGGCTATTTTCTAATAGGGCTAGGCTTTCCATCAGCACACTAAAGCAGAAAAGGGGGGATTATGGTTTGGCATCAACAAATAGTGATACATAAAGTTTTTTGTTGCTGATGTGTGGCAGAAAACTTAAAAGCCTACAATTACTTAAATAGTGCCACCATTTTTTAAAGGTTGTTTGACGCACTATGCTGTAGTTTTAGAGATGTGTACTGTTTTGATATTCCTTTGATTTCTCATTCACATTATTGATGCATGAAGGGATTGGCATACGTGGATTTCTTTGATGAGGAACACCTTGCTGCAGCAGTTGCAAAAAACAAGCAGTCTCTGCTTGGAAAGAAACTGAGCATTGCAAAGTCTGATCCGAAGCGCAGCAGAAACAAAGATTCTTCGGGACGAACTATGCCAGGTGAACACCTTTCTCTATTTAATTTTTCTTTTAATTGGTGCATGTACACAAGCTATCCAGTTGCTGTTACTGTGGCAATGGTGTCTATTATCCAACCTTATTTCTATGGTGTGGCCAATTTCTGATGTCATGTATAAATACCAAAGGTAAAATCTTGAAGGATTTATTCTTTCCCTTTTGTGTGTGTGTGTGTGTGTGTGTGTGTTGGGGGGTGCATGTCTGAGTACATCTTGTTTGGTGGTGATAAGATTAGTTTATCATATACTTGCTTCAATATCAAGGGATTGGTGGGTAATCAGTGTTTTTAACGGTTACTTTAATATCCAGCATTTTATAAAATGTCCCAGTCCATAAATTACTTGAAGATTGTGTTTAGTTGGATGCTCCAAGCCTACAAGGACTGTCTTGAGCAACAGAGCTAAAATTGTGTTCGAGACAACCTGAGCAGGTTTTCCCTTCTTAGGAGTATATCTTATCTTCTTGTGATATATATCTCTATGGATGGCCATCTCTAAGTTAAAATGACTTATATATGATGTGCATCCAGGAACCGTGCAAGAGAAGATGCCCTAAACCTCTTCCCGAGCAGCTTTTAAGAAATATGAATGATTGAGAGGTTGAAAGTCTTAACTTTTACAAGCTCTTGGAAGGTGATAATCTTAATAAACTCTAAGCAGATTTATAGGCAAAATTACTCCTGGGACCTTTTGAAATTAAAGAGCTCTATATGGCTATCCAAGGAAGAGTGTCGGGGGAGGCATGTTCTTTTCTTTCTTGGAAATCAATTTGGAATTCTCTACCTCCTCCTAAAGTTATTTCACTTGGTAAGAACCCTACAGGAGAATATTGATGCAAGATAACCTCTGAGAGATGTATATAGGTCGGAACCAGAATCAGTTGACAACCTTTATGTCTTTCCTTCTCCGTCTCACTTTGGTTCTGGTTGTTCATTGCTGATAATTTTTCTTTCTTTACTATTGAAGGTACTAAGGGAGGGCGTCCAGGTGATCATAGCAGCAGAGATGCAAGTTCTGATTCAAAAAACACTGGGGCTGCCACGGTTAGTAGAGGATCGAGGACGGCTCCCATGCATGGAGATGGAGATTTTCAGCTAAAGGGAAAGAACACATTTGCCATGCCAAGAGCTGTAAGTGCTCCAATCACTGATGGAGATGAGAAACCAAAGTCCAATGAGGAGTTCCGAAAGATGTTTCTAAAATCTTCAACGGGAGAATGAGGGTGCTGCACAAGGTTTTACCCGGCTCATAGGGCATGTTGATTCCCTTCACTCACAATTTTACCGGTCTGAGTCTCGGTGTTTTTCTTGTTCTTTTTATTATTGTATATCAAAAACATGTGGTATAGGTCTGGAGTGGGAGGATAGGATGCCATGATATGTTAGTATATGTTGAAACCAGATTTGCGTGCACATACGAGGTTCCTACCTTGAGAGTAGGCACTCCTTTTATGAGTTTCATGATATAAAATTAATCTAGTGCTTTTGTTACAAGAGGGATAGGAGGTTTCCTCCTCCGTGCTTACAGAACAGAGCTAGAAGTGAGTAATGTGTGGTATGATTTTGGTTGTGATTGAATACGAGAGCCCATTTTATCGAGTCAATCCTCTCGTTGCTTGTTTTGAATGATTGGATGGATTAATATGGCCTGCCTCGGAGTTGGAGATCCAACAGGAGACTTCTTGTCAAACATGTACCTTCTTTATCGTGTTTGCGTGATGGCATGTGCCCGTAAATGCCCGTAAAGACACTTCGATAGTGTTTGATTTGAAGCACCAAGCAAAAGGGATGGGACAAAAGGCCCGAGACAAGACAGGAAAGTTGAAAAAGAAAATTTATCAAATTTTGTTTCTATTTCTGTATCTCTCTGTCCCCTCAAAAAGGATTTTAGAAATTTGGCTAATTAGATGTGAATAATTTTTTATTTTGTCTTTACTTCTATAAAATAAACATATTTTCTGTCTCGTACTCGTCCCTTTCGTTCTCAGTACCATTTCAAATGGTACCATAGGGGATATTTAAGGTTCTTTCAAGTTTTAATATTGAGCTTGTTTAATAACACTTTGGGGGTCGTATTCGAATATTTCTTGATGCTAAATATTGGTTTATTGAATCTATATTTTTTCGGGTGCGTTGGGGTTTTATGTTTGCATAATGAATTTATGGATACCCACTTAAAAGAGTTTGGACAGATTCTGAGGGGCTCATTACATTTTGTTTTTTTGGTTACACTGAAGGGCTCATTTCTTATGGAAAGCAGCTCGTAACTTTGTAAAGTTAAAAGCTTGGCTGATCTCATCTTGTATTTTATTTTATTTTTTGGTGTCGTTTGACTTGGTTCATTATCTAGTATCCAGAGTTTTGTTTCCACTAATCCGAGTCGAGCTAATTGATATCTCTCTTTGAGAGGTGGTAAGGCTCTTTCAACGTATTCTGCTCTATTCTCAAAATTCGAACTCGACATTTCTAATTAAGATGTTAGGTGATTTACCCACAAACTGATTCACCGTTGGTCGGGCGAATGTTAAAAAAAAAAGAAGGCAAATCGTGAGACTAGCAAATGCTGGGAAATTCTGGATGAAATTTTGAGAAAAGACTAGCCTTAAAATGGATCAGTGTACGTACTTGACTTACCAAGTAGACCCACCATCTAATAGAAGACTTGGGTACAACGTTTAAAACCATGGGCTTTGTGGACCAACTTGGTTATGTCCAAATTATCACTTTGTCCTTGAGAAGTTCTTATGTACAAAAATGGTAGAAAGCCCCCTTTTTCAAATATAATAGGCACATTCAAATCGGCCCGGCTGGGCGTGAATAATTTCCTTTTTGTTTTTCTCTATCGCTTTTCAAAATCATATTCTCACTAATTCGATTTTAAAATTTATGAAGTGCTATTTGAAAAATGACTCTCTCATTATAATTTTTCATTCCTAAATTTTGAACATAAAATTTAATTAAAAAATTTAATATTTCATCTTATTAAATTGATCGATGGTTGCTGGCCGGACATGGAAGTGAATTATGAGTGCAGTTAGGCATTGAATATTTTATACAGCGAGTACTCTACGAACATGTGAGTCAATGACTATTAAATTTTAGTATTTGGGGTATTGTATACGATTCCATCTATTTAATTTAATCTTTGACTTTCACCATCTGTCTCTTATCTCTCACTCATCCGCAAATTGACGGTGCAAAAGTCATGGCTTTTAGGTTTTGAGGCAATGCCATTGCCACCAACGCCATATGATGGGTCTATGGGTGGTGGACAGATGTCAAAGAGGCCATGTATAAGTAACTCCTCCTGCAAGTTTTGTCCTATTTTGGTTGTTGATATGTCACTTCTCGACTTTGATGTCATGGAATGTGTATGACATCTCTCTCTCTCTCTCTCTCTCTCTCTCTCTCTCTCTCTCCACTTGTCAAATGTATTTTCAATTTTTCCATGATGAGTGCTGGATCACAAGGTGAATTCCACGTGGGATGGTCAGGTCCTTTTCTACCATAATTGCAAAGTGCAGAGACACGCCTCTCTGCTTCTTCACTGGGCCTTTTTATGCGAAATATTAAATGGGGGGGAAGACCCCAACAACTTTTAGTCATCTTGGCCTGGTTTTGATTTCGAGTCACCCATTCTAACTTTTCACAAACATGCGAGTGACTGCCGGGTTTTGGTATATACAAGAATATGCCCTTAAACTAACCATGCATAAACATGTCAATTATCAAAAGAGTGTGCAAGAAAGGACCTTAATCTTTGAACAAATGCACTACACATCCAATTTAGTGCTTTTCATCTTTGGAATTTTAGTCCATATCATGCTATTGGCCTAGTGTTTGTGTGGCAAAACTAAAATTATACCATCACAACATGGTTGGATCCCACCTACCCCATTTTGTGCAATTTAGAAATTTCTTAAGCTTATTTGTCTTTGTTCTCACCCTTTACCATTACCAACCAAACTCGAGATTGGATGCAAATTTGTCAAGGAAATTGGTTGCTAAAACTTCTTAGTGTTATAAAGAATATCGTTTCGTTAAGATTGAAATGATGGAATTTAGTAGGATATTTTATAGCAGAGAGAAGCTCAAAGGAGTTCCGACTGTCCCGCCTCCCCCACCCATTTTGCTTAGGGAAGAAAGGAAACACTTCTATCAGATTGTGAAGTTTACTTGAATGAAGAGAGAGGTGGTGAGCTTACATAACTTCTCCTTTCGTGATTATTTTAGTTAAAGAGTGAACTTAATTGTAAGAATTCATATAAGTTATAAGTTGGAATAATAACAATGTTGGCTTACCAATAGATAGTCGGTTTATTGAAATGGAGTGTAAGATTTCCTAATTAAATCTCGGGTTTAAAATTTGGGAATGAAAAAAACTATATTGGAAGAGTCACCTCCTAAATAGAGTTCCGCTCGAGTCAAATTAGTTGAAAAATGTCTCCCGATATCAGTGGTGAAAAAAAAAAAACCACTTGGGCCTTAATCAAACTCCACTAGGCTATGTTATGTGGGGTTGGAAGAGAATGAAGTTGGGCCACTCTAAGGAGCAATGGCTAAATCCGTTGGGCATAACAAAAACATTGAGTCCAGTACCGGGGTCTTGAGTGCAGCTCTTATGTACATTAATGTCTGGAAGACTAGGACCACCTTCAACAGTATTGTCCTTCTTGACTTCACCATCTGTGTGGCCCATCCCTACTTGATTGATTTGTCGTGTCATGTCTTATTTTCAGAAGGAAAAAAGAAAAGTGGGAAATAGGTCAAATCCATTCTCTGGGTGTTCATGTTCACGACAGTATTTTTGAGATTCTTGTCACCTTAGTTTACTCATAGGCAAATGAGGCAATGGCATGAGGGGAGTGGGAATGTTCCAAATCTACACTGGTTTGTGCATTTGCCTTTTTGCGCAAGAGTGGTGAATTTTGGCGCGCCATGACACACTCCAAGGAAACATATGTCCGTGTTCTTTCAGCAAATTAGTACACATCATTCACAAATTTGATCAAGGTTGCTAATTGATAATCTATTAAATGTTTTTCACAAAATCATTAACTTCTAAATTTTATAAACTCATATTAATTATTTTATATTTTAACACACTTTCTAGCTTTTTATATAGAAGGCATTCGAATTTAAAGAAAAAGAAAATGATATCAATTGAATTCTAATTTGACAACACACCATCTATTATATAATATATATATATATATTTTTGTTTTTATCGACCGATATTTAGATTATTTTTAGTTAATTCAGTCCGAGTACTACAAACTTATTAAAGGGCTGACTCTCTCAAATCTTTTTTTTTTTTTTTTTAAGATTTGAATTTAAGATCTAAATAGATTACCTCATCAGTCGATTAAAAATGTTTGGTTTATTATATAATATATTCAATCGCGTAATTAATGTCTCATTCTACAGTATCTCAAATTTTGTAAAACTGCTGTCCAGTCAAATTGTTAAAAATTGAAAGGCAAATGGGTGAAATTTGAGAAAGGTTTTAAAATGATTGAAAACTCAAAGCAACGTGAGAGAGAGAGAGAGAGAGAGAGAGAGAGAGAGAGAGAGAGAGAGAGAGAGAGAGAGAGAGAGAGAGTGAGGTCTGCTCAAAATCAAACCAATCCCAAGGAGCATCTGTATTTTCGAGTAACTCCATTTCATTTCAGACCAAGCAATCAAAGGAAGTACTTGCATCTTGGGCTTTGCTTTCACCTGAACGGTTTACAGTACCCACCCACAAAAAATTATAAAGAGAAAAGTGTAGAGAGAGAGAGAGAGAGAGAGGTACTTCTCTTCTGTCAACATGAGAGCAATACAAGCAAACAATTTTTTTTTGCATTGATAACAGTGTTTGCCTCTTTACTTGTAACACAAACCAAAAATATTACTGCCAGTATCATGCATTTCCTGATCTTGCAGGCAATACAATGACATTAATACACACACACACACACACACACACACATACACTTTTATATTAGAATATTACTGCCAGTATCATGCATTTCCTGATCTTGCAGGCAATACAATGACATTAATACACACACACACACATACACTTTTATATTAGACAACAATCTATTGGTTATTTCTTACACGCGACAACAATCTTCTCTGCACACATCGTACCTCTCCACCCAAATCATTGCCGGTCATCATATATTTCTTCACAGTCTTCTTATTTAGCATTTACCAATTAATACTTTTTCTTTTGCAGAAAACAAAATAATTAATAATTTAAATGATCAAATTTGAGAATATGGTGTTTCATTATTTTAAAATATTGCAATTTTTTTAAAAATATTGTTTGTGTGTTTTTTTTTTTTTTCATATATCGAATAAAGCTCTATGAAAACAAATTTCACTATTTGTTATAAATATATTATTCATATCAATTTTTAATTTATTTAATGATCGAATATTAATCTCGTTTAAATATCAAAATTTTATATTTGAGATTTATGTATGAAAAAAATAGACGTCATAAGAGTTTTCTTAAGAAAGATTTTTAAGAATATAATTCGATTTGAATCGAATTTAATTAGAATCATCGTATCACCTATTTATATATATATATATAATCCATTGCGACTTGGTTGACAAAAAAATAAATAAATAAATAAAGAAAAAGTAATAGTAATCCTGAGCTGCAAGATTTGTACCCAGCAAGGCCACATGGTGTGGGGGGGGGGAAAAAGAAGCTGAAATCTGCTGCTCCTCAAGTACCTGCCATCCTCTGAACTTTTTTGGTTCTATTATGGTTTTAGAATGAAGATAATTTCTGTAATCTTCTCATTTTATGGTTAAAAATATTTGTGCAATTTTCTTGGGAGAATTTTTCTTTTTCTTTTTCTTTTTTTCAATAATATGTGCCTCATTAACAAATTCACCTAGGTTAATAATCACAATTTTGAAAATAATATCTTTTTCTTAAGTACAAATTGAGCATCCGCGAAATCATTTGTTGTATACGTTATGTTAAATTGTTAAAAATTTAATATAAAAATAATTTAAAAAATTAATGCGTCTCTTTAATATATCAATATTAAAGATCCTTTATCAATGGACAGTTAATCTAATAAGATGTAACGTTAGATCTATTAATTAAGTATCCGACTTTGACTCGTGACTTGAGTATGGAAAAAATTATGTTGGGAGGATAGTCCCCTTAATGAGTCACTACAAATTTGAAACCGGATTAATCGAAAAATAATTCTGAATACTAATTGGTATAACACAAAAAAAAATATTACAATCCTTTTTATTTTAATCGTGATTAATAATCAATTAACCACTCAATAGATATGTTATAGAAGAAATTTTGAACTATTTTTTTTTGGTTATTAAAAAAGAAAAACAAATTCATTTTTATACACACTCTCGCAAGGTTGGAGCGAGACAAAGAAATACTCTATTCTCTTAATAAGAAATTTTAAATTCAAATTTTAAAAAAAAAAAAAAAGAATTTAAAAAAGTTAATCTTTTAATAATTTCAAATATTCAGACTAAATTAATCGAGTAAAATTTAAATATCGGAGGGAGAGATATGAAGCGTGCACAACACAATTCTGGTAAAGAGAGAGAGAGAGATACGAAGCGGGCTCAACACAAATCTGGAGGGGAATCAGGTTTTTTGGATTCATCTTCTGCTTGGGTGTTTCAGTTTCAGGAGCCTACTGCTCTTTGCTCCCCTAGCCTTTGTCTGTGGCATAGCATGTACCTCCCTTCCCCCACCCACCTCAGCTTCATCATTTTCTCTAATGTGACATTGATTCACCCCCATGTAACGTGGTACTCATCAACTCGTCATAAAATATTATTATTATTATTATTATTATTATTATTTTATAATCTTAACTTATATTCCTAAAATTTCACCCCCTGACTCTATAGGAGGAAGGAGTACTCTATCCCCTTTTCTTTCCTCTTCGTAAAATGCCTTTGGAGATGAAGAGGATAATGGCATTTCAAATTGATTAAATTTTATGTAATTATTTATATAGATATATTTGATTATATTATTATAATATTTTTAATTAAATTAAATGATTAATTAATTAAAAAATAATTAGATACTAATGATTTTTAGAATTTTTTATAATGAAGAAAAATGAAGAATAAAAGAACTTTGAAGCATTAATTTAATTACCCAAAGTAGGCAAAGCTCGTGACAATTTTCATGGAGTAATTTTGATCACGAGATGTTTCATTTTCAACACTGCATTGACAAACCATGAAATTGACTAAATATGTGTATAAGGTTTTGGTAAGGTTTGCAATGGCGGTAAAATCATGGGCCTGGTCATTTTGTGTTTGGAGTACCTATCACATTTACAAACTTCTCTCTCTCTCTCTCTCTCTCTCTCTCTCTCTCTCTCTCTCTACAATAAAGTTATGATCTTTACATTTTCAAATTATGTTGATGGTGTAAAAACATGGCACAGAGATAGGGAAGAGAGAGCTTAAGTGGTGGGAGAATGATGAAAAGCACATGCACGTACACAAATCAAAAATCGGAAACCACAACATATTTCTGGAGAATACAAAAACAATTAATGGTGGTTTTGTAGAAATTATGAATCTGTCCCATAATTTTAACACATATAAAGAAAATAGGAATCGATAAATTGTTTTCGTTTAAAACTAGCTAGTGGGGGAGAGAGAGAGAGAGAGAGAGAGAGAGAGAACAAGTGTCATGTTTGATAGAGACAGAGAGAGGAGGGGGCCACCAATTACCTAAAAGAGATTCTAAGGTGAGGCAGCGTAACACCGAAAGTGGTTTTGTTTACGGGGTGTGGTCATGCATGTGCCCTTACTAAGCACGCTTCTTCTTCTTTTTCTTCATCTTCTTCTTCCTCTCTCTCTCTCTCTCTCTCTCTCTCATAGCCACACACACCAAAAAGCTTCATTCTTTCTCTCTAAGACACTTACAAACAAGTGCCTGCAACTGCAAAAACACATACACACTCTTTCGCTCACTTTTCTGGGATCGCGCAACATGAATTGTTTCTCTCTATAGTTTACTTTCTTAAAGAATAAAAAAAAACTCCCAACCCATCTATCTAATGCCAGCATGGTTTTGTATATCACTATGAAAGCTTCAACATTTAGCATCTATTTAAGTTGAGCAATGAGAAAGATATCTATCTATTGGGAGTAAGCATGTCTGTCATGCCAACTAGTCCTACTCCTACCAACTTATATCTATCAAGGGCAGTTGTTCTGCTGCCTCCCTGCAACCCCAAACTTGACTCTTCACAAAGTCAAGCTTATTGGTTCGACGGCAGATCAACTAACCATGCTTAGATCTAGCATAGTGCAATATGTTTTTCCTTCTCTCCCAATAGATGATCAAGGTGGCCCTACAAGTAAATATAATTCAGTGAGAAAGTTTGAATTTTAGTATCAATTCAGATTCAGATTTATCTAATAATTATATAAAAAGGCTAATTTTTTTTTTTTTTATTGCAGTGTCATTTTAAATTTTATTAAATAAAATAAACTCTTTGAGAAGTGAAATAATTAAGTATATGGTTAAGTAATATATGAAAATAATTCAGAAACGCTGACGGGGGGGCTCTGAAGGAAAGGCTGTTTCTTTATTAAATGGAAGCAACCATTCTTTTACACTGTGGACACCTTTAGGGAAGTACGGATGAGAATAAAAAGCCCTCGAACCAAAGTATGTATTAACAAAAGTAGAGAACAAAGCAATACTCCCTCTCTCTCTCTCTCTCTCTCTCTCTCTCTCTCTCTCTCTCTCTCTCTCTCTCTCTCTACCTCCCTCCCTCCCCCCCCCCCCACCCCAAGCATAAGATAAAATAGTATAGTCAAAATAACACCACATTGGCCGAATAGTGAATGATGTCATTGTTACATATATGTTACTGTTACACACCAGGAGAAAAAGGAAAGGGAGAGATGAGAAACAATTGTTATGACAGACTTGATCTTACCGACAATTATCTTCAAATTTTTACCGACAATTATCCAACTTTATCCCGTCGGTTGTGATAGCTACATTCACCATACCTATATATGATGATATAATATAAAGTTTAAGAACCACATGTAACCAAAAATTCCTCATCTTATCACTAAAGAAATCACAAGATCTTACACTATTCTTCGATTCTTCAAATCAATTATTTGACCCCATTGATACTTTTTTTTTTTTTTTTTTTTTTATAGAGAGAGAGAGAGAGAGAGAGAGAGAGAGAGAGATTATCAAAACAACATAGGTAAAAGAATATTCATGCAACCACATGTAACAAAGTGTCAAAACGCTAAGAAATTCAAAGCAATATGCTTTTTTGTTTCCTTTCCTTTTCTTCCTGATCTCTTTAATCTTGTTATCACAATCCTCGATCATTCATTAGAAGGTACCGGTGGGGTAATACTACTAAGGTATTGTGTAAAAGGAAAGGGAGTCTCTTTCTATATCCTTTTGCTTTGAATCTCATGCCTTGCCTTAAGAACGTTGGGCTTGGAGCCTTCTTTATGGCTTTTATGCCCAAAGTCCAGACAAATTCTAAAAGTGATGAGAATGTTCCCAACGCCTACTCTTTGCCTTTATTCAATTTTCTCTTTTCAAAAATATTTTTCAACACCCAAAAAAGAAAAATAAATAAATCATAAAGAAGACAAAGCAACCATAGATTCTAATCATTCCATCACAAGACAAGAAGGGGCCCAAAGACAGAAAGTGCATTCTAACCAATCAACAACGCTTTGTTAAAATTTAAATCGACACATGCTTCTTTCTTTTCTCCTAGAAAATTTGCTTCCAACCCTGAAGATTAGAGGCAAACTTTAACCCTAACATGCAAAATTATTTTTTCTTATTTTTCTTGAAATGTGCCCATACCAAACCCATGATGAAGAAAAAGGGTTTTTGCAACTCGAATTATTTGGACAACATCATGATGATAGTTTAAATTTTTTTATTCAATTCACACTTTCCTTACCTTTATGCACAATTTTCTTGATATTAGTACAATATTTTCGAACTTAAGATAAATTATTGAAATTTCAAATGCATTACATTATTGTGCACAGAGGCTTTTTTTATTATTACTTTATACTCTTCCCCATGTTATAAACTCCATTTTGGGCATCAAATTGAAAAGACCCAAACAAAAGGAAGGGGAGGGGGGGGGGGGGGAAGGAAAATAAACTGAACCCGATGAGTATAAGATGAGTAAAAATGATAGCTTGACAGTCTTTGTTGTGAATCCAAATGGTGAAGGAAACTTTCAATCTTAAGGAACCACAATTCATCAGGGACAGCTCTTCCAATGAATGCAAAGGAAAATCCACTTTCTTCTGTGTCAGAGAACCAAAAAAGCTTGCAACTTGAATGAGAAGATAACAAAAAGGGTGTTTATGAACATTGATTTTTCTATATAAAAAAGACCCAATTACCATTATTTTTTATTATATGTTAATCTTCTTGAATCCCTAAAAATGGGAACAAGGCAATTAAGGACAAGAAGGATATCAGAGTGGACCTCTTTTTTGAAAAATGAGAAATGGAGTGCTAAAGCTTGAAATTTGTGGGTGTCTTATCCAACATTTCCTTCTGCATTATTATGAAGTTTTTTTATTTGAGTCAATCTGACATTTTCTTTTTTAAGCAAATGGTCACAATTTTATAAGGACTTTCTTTCTTATATCCCTTAGATGGCTTGACAGCTAGACAATTTTTTGTCACTTTAATACCCCCTTAAAAAAATAAAGTTTGCACTCCTTTTTATATAGAATAAGAATGTTCCTCCATCTTAAAGTTAGAGAGAGAGAGAGAGAGAGAGAGAGAGAGCACTCCTAATTGTCCATGGAAATGAAGAGAATCTAAATGTTCTTGATTTAGAAATCAAAGTCCTTATAATATTATATTGTCAGGGTCATTTTATTTTATTTGTAAAAGTTAGGCAACTGTAAAACTGGGATTTCATTAGCAAAAAATGGAACTTGGAAATTTATAGATAAGGGGAGGTGATGGTGATGGAGATGTTTTGGGCAGCCACTTTGGTGCACCACAGAATATGTGTGTGTGTGTAATTGTTGGGCTGTTCGGCTCCCTTATATAACAGCTTTATATTCGGTCCACCCTTTCAACACACAGCAAACTTTCTGTCTTTGAAATGCTAATTGTTGCATTTGTATCGTCTTAAAACCATTTTGGCCCATAATGGCTGCAAATGGGCTATTAATGTCTTGTTTCAACTTTGAAGCCCCAAAAACACAAAACCCGCTTCATACAGAAATGGGCTATTGAGAGATCCTCTTGTTTCACCAAGAGAGAGAGAGAGAGAGAGAGAGAGAGGGAGAGGCTAAGGCAAAAGATTTCGTGACCCATCTTATCTTTTTAACCTTAAATGTGTGTAAGGGTTGAATAGTCTCAAAGGTGATACAGATGATTGAAGCTGGCAGTGATTGGGATGGATGGGTTTATATGTTTCTTCTCAAAGAGCAAAATTTTTGGCTCTCTCAATATCCTTGAAATTTGTGATCAAACTTTGTGTCATCAACACCATTTATTTTTGTGGCCCCTTCGCTCAGTACCATTATTAACCCTCATCTCTCTCTCTCTCTCTCAACATTGCAATGTTATGTTGACATATTTATATTTTATAAATCACCTGCGTATGCCAGTTTTCTTGTATATATATAACTCGAATCTGAAATGTTATTTAAAAATATCAATTTTTAATTATTGAATTAATTATATATCGATATATATTCATATATTATTAGGTGATTGAGAGAATATAAAACTCTTATAAAAAAATAAATAATAAAAATTATATTATCATAAATTATATTTCTTCACCGACATCCTTTGAATTTTTATATGAAATTTGGAAAGGTAAAAAGGGAAAAAGAGAAGAGAAATGTTGAAGAGCTAATGTAGGATGGAAAAGACAAGGGAAAAACAACAAAACAACTAAAGAGTCCTTCAAAGTGGTGTGGAGTTTTGGAATAAAGGCAGTGGATAATGAAGAATAAAGTGATTTTTGGATAATTTAACAAAAGAATCACTAAGATTCATCTTTTCCTCATTTTTGCTTCAATAGGAAAATCTGTATGAAAATAACAAGAATCAATCTTTATCCTATTAACTGGGATCATCTTTTCCTCATTTTTGCTTCAATAGGAAAATCTATATGAAAATAACGATAATCGATCTTTATCCTACTAACTGGGATCGACCATATAAGTCTGGTGATTATTGGAAAGTTGTCTCAAATAGCATAGAGTTTGATTTTTTTTTTCTTTTTACAAATATACGATGGATTTATAGATTTACGTTATAAAATATAATAATTAAAATTCTTATTATATTATATAATTAAATAAATAGAAACAACATACTCTTTCCCTTCCTCTTTCTCTCTCTCCCACCTTTCATGTGAAGGATGAAATGCCATTGTCCTTGATAATGCAAGGAAGGACGTCATTGGCATTAGCATTGGCCATCGTGTGTGTATTGTGTAATATTGTTAAATTGAGGTTGATATTTGCTCCTGATGAATAAATTCCCAAAAGTCAAGGGACCTCCGGAGAAAATAAGTTTTCCCAAGCAGTAAGCCTGGCTTTGGAAGGAAATATCCCACTAACCACCCACCCTATTTTCAGCTCAGGACCCTCATTATCACTCTTCCCCCACTTTGGCCCCTCTCTTATCTTTTCAATTCATAATTTTTTCTCTTACCTTTCCTTGAATTGGCAAATATTTTTAAAAATTAAACAAATAATGTCTTTCTTTGATCAGGTTTTGATTAGATTTATAAGAAAACAAATCAATTAATACCAACAGTATTCTAATATAATCTTTCGTTAGTTTATAAGATTTCAGAATCTTGAATCTTATTTAAGATAGTTCCATGGATAACCCAACATCAACAACAAACATGTATACCAATAATTACTTGGTTTAATGACTAGGTACTCGTATACCTTAAATAAAATTTTGAATTTGAGTTTTGTGTATAGAGAAAACAGTTATCGAGAGAGTTTTGTATCTTAAAAATCTATCTGACTCGAACTGGATTTAGTCAGAACCAATATAGTTATCAGATATCGATAACTTATAAAAAAAATGATTTAAGAAAATTAATTAACCACCCTCCCCCCATTTCTAGGATCGATTCACACCTTGATTAATATCAAATTACCCTAATAAAGTTCTCAAGGGCATTTTAGGGACAATATCTGATTAGGCAGATTGTGAAGACTTGTACTAAGGAGAGGTTCCAATCAGTTAGTTATGGGCTTTTTTTGCTTTTTAGTGTCTTTTACTCCATTGGCCTTTAATGGTCACAACTAATTTCTACCTTACTTTTGGGAAAGCTAAGGACAGTACTTTAGAACACTAATAAAGAGTTATGAGCTATTTGCAGTGTTTACATGCATCAAGCCATCATATGATTTTGAGTTAATTGAATTTTTTTTTTTAATATTTTTGCTCCCAAAAACTCTTGAATTTTCACTACTTGGTAAGAATAGGATGAAATTAAGTTGGGAATTTGCAGGTTTATCACTAATGCTAGATTTATCGTGTGACAAAAATTTATAATTAAGTCAAATTTTGACTATTCAGATGTTAGTAATTTTAAGAATTTATTTTTGACTATTTAAATATAATACTAAATTTCTATTAAAATTGAAATAAATCATCGTGATTCAACCAGAAATCATATAATTTGTAGACTTTGCATCAAACTTTTATGACAGCGATGCTGGTTATAGATCACATTATTTCGTGAATTATCGGCCCTATATTGAATCGTTATAGAAAATAAAGCATGTAAAAGCAAAATATATATATGAAGATGGCCAAAATACCAAAGAAAGAAAGGAGAAATTTACCTGCATCTTTGCTATCCACTCTATGAGCAACTTCATACCAAATTTGCAAGTATTAATGGGAGTATTTAAATTAAATAACATTGTTTTGGAGAACAAAATTGGAAATTTATCAAGATCATCTTGTGTTACAATTTTTATTAAAAAAAAAAAGGAAAAGAAAGGTAAGCACTTAAGACCAAAAGTCCTAATTTTGAGTTTAAATTAATAAATGTTCTCTAAATAAGTTTTGGATGAACCATACTTAATTTTCTTTTATACATAGAAGAGATTCGAATCTAACAAAATTCTAAGGGAAAGGATGGTGTCAGTTAAAATATAAGTTTTAATATGAAACTCAGATTGTTGCAATGAGCTTGCTTAAATAGCCCTAACTAGGGTTAAAATGACTTCTTATTACTAGTGATGCTTTTAATTACTAATTAGGTTAATTCAAAATAAAAAGTTAAAACAAAAATTCTAATGTTGGGTAAAAATATCCACCCAAAAAATCAATAGCAATTAAGTCAACTTACACATTCATGTGAGAAGATTTTGCTAATTTATCAATTGAGTCCATTCCTTTTCACAGAATTCTTTAGTGGGTCTCTCTCTCTCTCTCTCTCTCCCCACTCTCTGACACACACACTGCTCTCTATATGGCGTAAACTTGATGCCTGATAGTGCAAGCAAAGCAAGCTCCCCTCCTTTTTTATCTCCCCCTAAAACTCACTGTATTCCTATTTGTCTGTAAAAAATAACCCTTGCTTCTCTCTCTTTCTCTCTCTCTCTCCCTTTTGGTCCTCACTACTACTATAAGCTCATGTTTAGTGCTTCACTAGCAAAACCCACCTGCAAAACTCTCTCCATTGCCTCCCTCTCTCTCAATTCTTCCTCTATCTTCTTCTTCCCCATCCTTTTTGTTTATAATTTTGAACTCAATACATTTTTCTATTCTTTTTGTTATGACTTTGTCTTTTGCCGGGCAAGGTGTTTAAGCTCATCAAGAGAGAGAGAGAGAGAGAATGAGATATAAGTGTGATCTGAGTAATATATCTTCTTATCTCCTTTCTTATGATCTCTCTTGTTGATAAGTTAAAACCACATCTTTTGTTTTAGAGTGCCGTCTTCTTTAGTTTTTCTTTTTTCTGTCGTCTTCAATCTTCTACTTCTGAAGGAAATGAACTAACAAAAATTTTCTCTATTATAATGTCATCTTCAGCCTTCATCAATCTTTCTTCTTAGTTTGGAGAGTTTTTGGTGTTGACTCTCTGTCTCTCTCTCACTCTTTCTCTTTCTTTCAAGATAGAGAGAGAGAGAGAAAGAAATGTATGTGTAAACATAGAAAGAGTCGTTTATATGCTTAAAATGTTTGTTCTCCGGTCCAGCTACTGTCTGTATTATTACTAAAATTTGCTTGTTTCTCTCTCTTCCTTTCTCTTTCACCTTGACCTTTGAGAAACCAAGATGGAAATTCAAAGTCTATGTTGTTCATCAGGTACTCTTGTTGCTTTCTTCTTTCCATGAAAAGGTTTTTGCCTCATCAGTTTCTTCAGACAATAGCAGACAACAAAATAGTTAATCTCTCTCTCTCTCTCTCTCTCTCTCTCTCTCTCTCTCTCTCTCTCTGGGTAAGTGCAATTATTTCACTTGGGTTTGTTCACACAAGAGATGACAATGAAGGGTGTCAATGAGCTTTCATTTCATGGGGTCTTGTCGTCACTTCTCTAGTGTGTTTTTGCCTCTAAAAGAGTGGACACTTCGTGTTAACTAGAGGCAAAAAAAAAATCGTATCTCCTCTCTTCCTAAGAATTCTGCACAAACTCACTTTCTTTTTTTTTTTTTCCTTTTTAAAATATTTTTCAATCATTTAGTCTCTCTCTACTGATTCACATTCCTGTCTTGTTCCAACCTCTCTCTTTCGGTCTCCAAACAAACGAACAAGATTGAAATAAATTAAGGAGACAAAAGAGAGAGCAAAGAGAGGAGAGAGAACATGGAAGTTTCAAGTCAAGAAGGGGAAATACCAATTCCGATAAACAGTGCATATGGTGGGGGGCACGGGCATGGGCACATGATCCATCATGATCCTCACAATCACTTGGTAGTCCCTTCTTCAAATAATGGACCCCCTTCTTCCTCACTAATTACCACACCACCCTTAACTTCAGAGGACCCCAATTGCACAACTCCCACAATGCCTTACAATTCCACCACCCCAAAAAAACTTTTGACTGTGAGGTATAGAGAGTGCCTGAAGAACCATGCTGCTTCTATGGGAGGCAATGCCACTGATGGGTGTGGTGAGTTCATGCCTGCAGGTGAAGAAGGTACCCTTGAAGCCCTTACTTGTTCTGCTTGCAATTGCCACAGAAACTTCCATAGAAAAGAAATTGAAGGTGAGCACTCCAACCACAACAACTCCAGCAACTGTGACTGTAGAGGTATTGGAATTGGGTCTGGTAGGAAGCTACTTTTGGGTCATCATAAAAGTATTTTTGGGGGAGACCCTTTGGGGAGTTATGCTAATGCCACCCCTAGTGGCACATTCATTCCATCAAGACCTAATCCGCACCCTCCACCTCATCATCACCACCATCCTCATCCACATCACATGATCATGTCCTACAATTTTGGGTCTTTACCTTCTGAGTCTGATGAACAAGATGATGTCATTGGTGGTGGTGGTGGTGGGGGTGGTGGTGGACTAATTGTTGCTAGACCAACTCAGCTTATGAAGAAGAGATTCAGAACAAAGTTCACACAAGAGCAAAAGGAGAAGATGTTCAACTTCGCTGAGAAAGTTGGGTGGAAAATTCAGAAGCAAGAGGAGTCCGTAGTGCAACAATTCTGTCAAGAGATTGGCGTCAAAAGGAGAGTTCTCAAAGTGTGGATGCACAACAACAAGCACAATCTAGCCAAGAAGACACCATCCACTGCCTAGAACACAGCCATCACAACAGACACAAAAAAAAAGAAAACAAATGCATTTTCTCTCTCCCCCCCCCCACCCTGACTCGTCTTTTCTCTCTTTCAATGTCTCGAGCTCTTCCTTTCTTCTATATTTCAAATAAGAGAAGTATTGGGATGTCATTGTGCAATGTGGTTTAGGACATATTGGGCTTGGGAGATTTTAGTTGTGGGATGGTAATGTCTCTTTTTTCTTCTTTTTTTTCTTTTTTCTCTTCAGTCCATTGGGTAGAGGTGGATTGAATTAGATCTTATGAGCTTGTTGTATGAGTATCTCAATCTATGAACTTGTCTAATTATTTACTTTTCTTTTTAGTTTTATATTTTGGATTTTTAATGTAATATGTAATATGGTATTAGAGTTGGGAATCCGACAGTAAATATATTAAGTTGACGGGCGTCTTAATCATTTCTCCTTTTTCCAGGGCGCAAGAGCATTAACTTCAGCCATGACATAACTACCTTTCAAAGTCTTTTTGAGCATTTACTGTCACTTGATGTTTTGACTTTCATACTAGGCTCTCCATTAATTTTCCAGACAAAATATATCTAATTTTCTCTGATTTCCAACCTTCAAATTTTCTTTTGTGAATATTAAAGCTATCATAATTTTGGTCCCCCAAGGTTAGTATTTTGAAGCAGCCTTGCCTTTGCTTTGTTAAGAGTGCCTATATCTTTTATCAACAGCAGGTCCTGTGTTCCAATCTTCTGACTTTTGGATGGTCTCTTTAGTGTTTCATGATTATTAACTCCTATTATATTGTCACATTTTGGGCACCTAAAATTAATAGAGAATCAATGAAGCAGGATTGAACATAAGCTTTGATGCAAAAGGCTCATCCAAAATTCTGTCCCACAATATCCCTCTTTTAGCAAGTTAAAATGCCTTCCAACAGAGTCCATCTAATCATTTAAACTTATAAAAATTTAGAATCAGGTGACATTTAATTAGTATATTAAAAAAAAGTATCTTGAACTCAAGACAGCGAAAGGATGGAGACAGAAAAAGAATGGTATAAGTTGAATTATATAACTCATTGTTTTATTCTATCGAAATTTGATATTTTATTTTAATAAAGAGACTGGAGTGGAGATCATGAGCAAGCAGCATAATTATGATCATCCAAAAAGAGTGAGAATGTGTGAAGAGTTAAATGTCTTCGGTGGCTGCATCATCACATGTTTCATTGAATGTAAAGATGATGGTTGGTTAAAGGGCTTTGTCTCTCTCAACAAGGTTTCAAAGTTGTCTGCATTTTCACAAGTAATGATGGGGTGCTTTCAATTGCAATACGCACATTATCATAATCTCAGACCAAAGTACATCATTATATGACTTTACTATGCAAAGTGAGATTTTTTTTTTCTTTTTTACATTACAAAGTTGTTTATTATTAAAATCAGAATTAAATGTTTTTCTATGACATGTAATTCAACTCCAATGCATACAGACTACCAGTTAGTGGGGGACCTGTTCCCCTTAAGTTCCCCCCAAGTCAGATAAAAATTCAGCCCTTCGGGGGCCCTCAAGTCTATTGTACCTTTCATAGATTAAATAACCAATAAGTACCCTCAGAGAAATAATAAATAAATAAAAGTATGTTACCCTTGCCTCTCTCTCTCTCTCTCTCTCTCTTTCTCCCTCCTTCCCCCAACACACATTTGTTATAGCTCCATTAGAATCATATTAACTTGCATGCTTCAATCACTTCTTGTTCTTTTTGCTTTTGCTGCTGAAAAAAGTGTTTAGTTTTATTTTCTCATAAGATCTCTTTCATATCCACCCTATAGACTAGTTATTACCTCTGTCAATAGATAGTCAAAATTACCCTTTTACCTAAATTCCCAGAGGATCCAAGAATAGAAACAAATTTAGCTTCTTTTTCATATTCACTCCATAGACTAGTTATTTTGGGACTTTCTTTCGTTTTGTTTTGGTCATGCACTAAAGAATTTTCAACGTTTTGCTTGGTCTTCTCCCTTACAAGTCCAAGAAGGATTATCTATGCCCAACCAATCAAATTCATATTTTGTTTCTTAACACCATGTCTGGCGCAAACTCTAAGCTCTTATTTTTTTTTCACTATTGATATCCAGATTTTATCTGATTAATCTTATTCGAATACTATAGGACTCATTTTAGGAGTTGGGTTTCCCAAATCCTTTTTCGTCATTTCTAGGGTTCGAACTTAAAATTTTTTGTTAAGAAAATAGAGTGTCCGATTACTAAATTCAAAAAAATTTGGTAAACTCTTAGCTCTTTGGGAGAGAGAGGGAGAGAGAGAGTGTGTGATTTTACACTAATATATTTTATAATTTGTCTAACTTAGTACAAAGAATTAAAATATCAATCAAAAGTTGAGGGGGGTAAATTGCATCTTCGCCAAAAGTTTGGGTGCAAACAGAACATAACCCAATTCTAATATCAACAAGATTTTTATGACCCTAAATTTTTGATGACGTGGGTAAAACAGGGCCAATTCTTCCACAAGTTCAAGGAGGAAGGAACTGTCCCAAAATGTTGGGGTCACTTGCCCCCCAAAAATATATTATGACTTCTGTTTTGGCCGGCAAGTGGGAGAAAATTATGCCATCCCTTTACTCAACGTCTTGGTGGCTTGACACCAAAGAAATTGCGAAAATAAAAGAGAGGGGGAGGGAGGGGCGCAGCACAATAGTTTTTATTTTTTTATTAGGAGAGTTCTTTTTTTTTTTAACTATCGATATTTAGAGTCATATTTCAATGAATTTGATTCAAATATATACAATAACCCTATTTAATATCAGGTCTCCTAACATAATTTTTTTTTATTCTCAAATAGAGGTGTTCATTTTTCGAGTCAAACCGTTCACCCACCCAAACCATTAAAAAATCGAATTATTTTGTTTGAGTTAATAAAAATTGGGTTGGTTTTGAATTATTTCACTCGATTAAAAATTTGGTTAATGATTCGGGTAAATTGATTCTGATAAATTGCTATTTAAAGTTAAATAGGTTTTCCAACCATTTTTATATTTAGTTTGGATAAATGAAACCCAAATCACCCGAAATTTAATTTGGATAAATTAGTTCGGGTTTCATATGATTCGATTCCATTCTCGATTTGGATTTTTTAATATTCAAAACCCGAGTAACCCAAACCAAATACCTGTCCAAATGAACTCTCCGTTCCCAAATTTTAAATTGAGACTTGATTAAAAATTTTAATATCATATTTTATTAGACTAACTGTTTATTAATAAATGAGATCAGTTATTTCCTCTATAATAAATCTACCAAATAAATTTTAGAATCACTAAACTCGAACTTATTTCCTTCAGTGAACTTATCTGATGCATGAACTTAAAGGCTAGCCCACCAATAGTTTCTAATTTTTTTCCTCTAACCATGGCGATATAAATATATAAATAGCAAATAATGCAACTTAGACAAAAAAAAAAAAAAAAGTTAAATTTATGAAAGAGAGAACCATTTCAGTAAGAAACTAATCTTTTCCTGAGCTCCGAGGACTCAATTGTTGTAGGGCACTGAAGGCCACATATTAATGTTCTCAATGCACTGGCCAACAAGACAGAAAAATTTTTCAAAAACTGTGTGGATGGTAAATTAAAATATATGTGCTTGGTGTAGCATTTGCAGGCTTTTCAGACACTAAGCAGTTGCACACAAGACTCCCATTTTTCATGTACTTTATTTTTGTTGTTGTGATCCTCTGCGCTCTCTGTAAAATTCCTTTTAACCTTATGGTAAAAAAATGGAAAATCAAACACCCAAGTCTAAATAGCAGTTCCAGACAAAATAAATTTTCTGAGGTGCCATCAATCTTTTCCCTTCTGGGAGTCAGTCACGCAAACGTCTGCTTACTCAACCCCACCGCCCCACTATGAAAAGTCCAGATTACAACTCCAACCAAAACTAAATTACAATTTTAGGGTACCCTACAAAGGAAGCTCAAACCCCCACCCCCCCCCCCACCCCACAAAAAATAGAAGGGAAAAGTTGGAAATGATAGAAACCCAGAACCAGAAATGAAAATTTAAAATTTTCTAGAGATATAAATTGATCGATTTATCTCTTTCTTCCGATGAATTGTTTTTCTGTCTTTTAATCGAGAGTGGATCGATTGATAGAGATGAGAAAGTGTTAGAGAGAGAGTGACAAACATCGAAGACCGCCCAAATATTAAAAATTCAAAGTTTTGAATCGAATACCCAAATAATCCATATTGAACGAATATTCTCATTTTTAAGTTTTGAATTGAAATTTAATTAAGAAATTTAATATATTATTCTATTAGATTAACTATTTATTGATAAATGAGAGTTATTTCATATATGATAAATCTATCAAATAAATTTTAGAATAACTAAAACCTGGAACTTATTTCTTTCTGTGAACTTATCTGATACATTAATTTAAAGGCTACACTTGGTTTTTTTTATTGGTCTCTGATCATCCGGTATTTAGAGTTTCGTTTCGATTATGACTATCAGGCCTCCTATAGAAGGGGAGGTCTTCCAAAATAGTTTTTTTCATTTTCAAAGAGACTCAAATTTGAACGTTTGGTTAAGAAATGCAAAGCCCTATCTACTGCACGAATTAACCTTTGGTGCTACACTTGGTTATGCAAAGAGAGAGAGAGAGAGAGTGGTCAATATTGCCACCGTCAATTTTCGTTTATGACAAAAATTCTTAAAATAAATTTCACGGTACTTAAACCGATTAATTAGATAAAACTCAGAGATCTAGTACCAAAAAAAAAAAACTCAGAGATAGTAAAAAAAAAAGGAGAAAAGGTTTCATCGCCACCAAAAAGAAAATAATGAATGAGAGAGAGAGGAGAACGTAAAAGTGACAATGGTTAGGGCAGTCTCACCATGTCGCCCAAGAGTGTTTTATTGAAAAAACTAACGTACAGTTGGTTTAGCTCTTGTCATCGCCAAGAAGAAATTAACGAAACACTCTTGTCGTCAACCAGAAATGACAATTGTTTAATGTAATGTCCACAACAGCCATTCATTGGATTGAATAAACCATGTGAAAGACCATGCATTAAAGTCCATGTCCTAAATCTACCAAATACCATCACTCCAACATTAATTTCATTTGAGCCCGATTACTCAACTTGGGTCTACTATCCTCATTTCAACGCCCAAAATTAAAATTAACCCAAAAAATTTTAAAAATACATAGATTAGACTGACTTTTCTCCGTTACACCAAAAATACCGGAAATCTCTGTAATGGGAATCTTCATTACATCTTGTGTAATGGAGAGGATCTTGTACAATCTTGTTGTAACATATGAAAGGGCAAATCAACCGAACTTCATTGATTAAGTGATCAGATACTCTATCATTTAATCAGAAATCTCAAATTCGAATGTTAAGAATAGTAAAAAAGGATTTAAAAAAATCAACTTAAAAAATAGGTTCACTAATATTTGAATTGAATTAGTCAGATAAATCTCGGATACCGATGGTAAAAATAAAATATATAATATAATATATAATATATATATATATATATATATATATATATATATATATATGAAAGGGCAAACTAGCTTATCCATCTTGAAGGTGAGGATCAAATCAAAAGAAGATGACAGAGAGAACAGATGATAAATTTTGGTGAACGATGTTTTCAGCTATCATCTGCAAAACTTTTACGCATGTTGCCCGGAATAAGGAACGAGGGGACCCTACTTTTCATTTCTTTTAAAGAAACCACGGATCTTATCCGGTTTCATTTATTTTTATCGATCATCGTTATTTAGATTCATATTCTTATTAATTTGATTCGAGTATTCGTAATAAACTTATTTAGGAAGCGAATTTTTTAACGAAATCCTTTTCATTCTTAAGTTTTGAATTCAACACTTGATTAAAAGATTTGATATCTCATCTTACTTGATTAACATTGGTCTACCTGGTTTCATTTTTAACCGTCATTTACGGCCACTTCATTTTGTAATCTTCCAAAATGGAATAGAAGTAGGGGTAGGGGTGAAAAAAATTGAGAGTTTACCATTCCCATTAAAGAGGGTTAATAAATAAGGGAACCATGACCTTCTGAGCCACATTTAATATACCCTAGAGGACATATTTAATGTGGCCTACATATATTTATACATAAGGGGGTGATGTGAAATGACAGAATTACCCAACAGGCACCAACTCAGTAAAGGATCTTGTGAGCCCCCTATAGACCATAGACGTATTTAGTCAGTCATAATCTGAACAATATAGTCCGTATGAATTAATTTATTATTGGAAGAAAATGGGACCAACCCAACCCTCATCTTGCCAAAGACATCTCTTTCATCATTTCATTCAAATGACAAAAATGCCTTAGTAGTGATAATAAGATATTTTATGATCATCTGGTATAGGTCATATGATGGTCCCCCACATTCTATCATCTTCTAATTAAAATTTCTTCTCTAAGGCATCTTGTTAGAGAGGGAAACAGAAAAAGAAACTAGAAGCATGAAGATTCAAATCTCCCAACCTCTTGACCTCTACAATTGTCACATTATCTTCCCGAGATAACCACAGCCCTTTGATGATTTGAATATTCCATTTAATGATTAATTTGAAAAACAATAAATAGCAAAATATATCTTCATAAAGATGTATATAGTCTCATACACATTTATTACAACATATGCCAATTTAACCATGAGACTTACCATTACTGGGCCACAAAAGAAAGCACAAGCTCTCAAAGTCAGCAATCTAATAAAAGATCGAAGGACAAGGGCAATTTTGTGATCAGGTAAATTTGCATATATGTAACAAAACACAGAACTAATCATTTATGATTTATGCCAAAAATAAATTTCTTGAGAATATATCAGCAGGATCGAATCCAAATAGTAGAAAATTGCAGCTCCAATTAGCACTATATATATATTTACATATCTGTGATTCCAAGCTATGATACAAGTTTTAAACCAAAAATAAAGCTATGATACAAGTTACCAAAGTTTTGGGGGACTGCTAACTCCTGAGCGACGAATGTGATAAAACGAAAATCCATCAATGTCTAAACCCTAAAATCCATAAATGTCAAAAGGAGACGTTTCTACAAAAACAGGCAGGACCAGGCCACAAAACAAACAAAAATTAAATGGAAAATACAAAAATGTGGTAAAAGTAGGGAAAGGTGGATAGCTTCCCTTGTAAGAGAACTATTTGAGAGAAAAGCCCCAGCTTATATCTTTTATGCAGCGTCCTCATTGTTTCTATAACTTAAGGCTAGCAATCATCCACATAAGAAGTGCAAGCTCCTAGAGTATCCAGCTAGAGCCCATTAAAAGCTCAAAACGAAGAGTGTAGCTTCAAGCACCACCTCCCATGGCCCAAGTGGCAATGTGAACCCTCTTTTTTATCATGTCAATCCATGATTGTGGTCAAAATCTGTTCGGTATAAGGTCCTATGTTCACTTCTGAGCTGAAAATACAGCATTACAAAGATTCCAATTGTCATACTCTCTACAGTCCGCTTAAATATAGCCGAGCACGACCAGGATTTAGAAGTGAGTCTGACATCACCCAACCCTGCAAGAACAACAAGTGTCCATTACGGAAAGTATAATCTGAAGCATTGAAGAGAGAGATCTATCAGCCCAGAGATGGAATCTATGACACACAAGTGCATCTAGGGCAAACAAACTAACGTGTTTCATCCAGAAACAAAGAGAAACCAATGGTGATGCTTATGCAGACAATGTCCCACCCTGAACAAAACAAAGATGTATTTTTCTTTCCCATCCTTAATACCTAAAGGAGCATAGTCACATTGGCAAGTTGAATTAAGCATACTTCAGGATTAAATTTTCAAAGTAGACAATATAAACTAGATTCAGCTAAACAGATAGATCCTAGCTTTTTAAAGCATTTGCTGGCTAATATGCAATGCGAAAGTACTCTTTAAAAAGTTCCAAAAAAGGCCAAGGTTAAAGCTGCCAATTTTCAAAAGAGCATAAAAGTATAGTAAGAGATTCTAAATAAAATGCTCAGAAAGCAACAAAAAGTATAAGGAATGTAGAAACTATAGCAGCAAGAACCATATTACACCCTGAGAAAATCAATAATAGGAGCATCCCTCAGCTAACTTGTCTATTTTTTACCACTAGAAATTTAAGATTAGAGTTCATCCTGTTGCAATTGGTTTAGCTCTTAGCATTTGCTGTTCATATTGTCTGCTCTTCATACTGCGCCATTAATGTCGTGTGTACAAGGTTCTAACCATTTGATGATCGTAATTTTAAACTTTCCCTCTCAAAAGGAAGTAAATAAATGAGAAGATCATTTCATTATCAATTATCATTTCCCAGAGAAAGAGAGAGAGAGAAAGAGAGAATTTTATCTATCTGAGACAATAAGGAACAAATTCTTTTAAACAATGAGCTGTGCATACACCTCTTCACATTCAGCTGGCTAACAACACTTTGATCAAACTACAGGCGCTTGAATAATTTTGATTGTTGGCTTGCGTTCTAGAGCAACCATATCTATCAGCAACTACAGATGTTCAGCATTCAACAACCTCAAAGTTATTTTTCATATGAAATCAAGGCAATTAACAGCACATGGTGCTTGAAATTCTTTTGGAACAAAGCAGAGGAGGAACATGCAGGTGAGAACAAAATAGAACAAGATTCCACTCACCTCTTCCAAAGCTTTACTTTTGAAAAGACTGTATGAGATTGAGACCATCTTACACGATTCTGCTATACGATCCTCAAGATGAGCTGCTGTGAGCGCAAGTTTTGAGCCATTGTAGTCACAGGAATTCCTGTTGGAAGACTGAGATTCATCTGAAGACCGAATGAAATGCAGAAGAACATGAGCCTGCAACACAACTACCCACTAATATAACAGATATAAGAAAAGACCCCCCCCAATGTAAATAGGGTTATATTCAAGCCAAATGATTATTCTCACATGGAATGCTGCTTTTAGTACATCATCTGACTTGGCCTGATCTTTCAGCAAGGCATACACATTACCCTTAGATGCATTATAAGTCACCAAATATCTCTCTGTCTGCAATCAAGGAATTAATGATTAAAGTGGGTTAGGCATTCAAGAAAAAAACATTTTATATCCTTTAGAGGGAAGGAGGGGTTCTGAGAATCAAAACATCCTAAATTATCAGAATACCAGACTGCATAAAATGAACTTCAAAGCAGAAATAAGCCATACCTCAAAGAGAGGCTCTATGGCAAGATATGAACATGCATCCTGAAAAGCATCTTTTAATCTTGGCCCTGTCACATTGACAAAGAAACTCTCTTTATTGGTGTGGTCAATGGAAAATAGAAGACTGCAAGCAGCACTCGGGTAATATACATACCAATGACAATTGGCCTGCTTTTGTGCCATGGGAAAGTAAATATGGTTTCCTTTATATTCCCCTCCTGGAGGGAAGGTACTCTACCTGCAATTGACACGATAAAGCAAGGCTATGGCAGAGAAGAGAGACTTGGTGCAAAAAATTATGACACTGTAAAACCATCAGGAAGAATGATAGTGCAGTTGAATGAACCTGACTTTAAGAATGTCTCTACTGCGACAGCGAACCTGGCACGGTTTAAAGTATGCAGCACAACAGATCTCACCTGGAAAAGAAATAATTGAGACAATAATAAGGCACTGGAAAATTCAGCAGAAGGTAGCCAGGATTTTTTTGTGGGAGAGGGGTTCTAGATTTCTAGGAAATTGAAATATATAGATAGGTAAAAGGTGTGGAATTTGTAGCGGGTGGGCAAACCTCCTGGTAAGAGCTCATGAGATATCCGCATGAAAGGAGTGCAAATGTCGTCACCAGTGAAGGATTCCTCTTGGATATCATGATGCTAAGAACAGTTCCAAGCTGTGGCCGACACATAAATTCACTGCCATAAGCATCATTTCGCAAAATACCAAAGATAATAAAAGCATGAACATATATATAAGAAACAGGCACATACAGCATATCATCTTCAACAACTAAGGGGTGTTTGGTTTTTGTTCTAAAAATCCATTATAGGCATAATAAATTTTAAAATAATGCATTCTCAAGATTATATTTAATTAAAAAGATTTTATAATGAATTTTGCCAAAATTTCACTTTATACTGGTAAAATAGAATTTTGAAAACAACTTTTGTTACTTTACTCATTATAAAATATATTTTGTACTCAAATTTAGCACCTTTCCTATAAATCTTTGATTTTAAAAAACCTTCTATCCAAACCCATTATTACAAGATTACGAATATAATGTTATTTACAATTTAAAAAGAAAAAAATCAATTGTTAATTATTTTCTATATATAATATCTAATATATAAACTATTATTTTCTTCAAAAATTAATGTTCTAAAATTGAACCAAACACAATTTTAAAATATATTTTCCATTTAAAAAATTCACTATTGTAAAATATTTATATAATGTACAATGAAAATGAAAAAAAACTCATACACCAAATTCACTTCATCAACTGATCCTATCCTCCCAACTTATCAAAGCTTAAATGTTCATCCAAAATGAAGCACTACTAACTTTTCTTCAAAACAATGAAGCACTAATCACCCTCCCATTCTTCACACAACCCCTATCCAATATCTATCATAAAAAAATTTTCAAACAAGGTGCTATGACAATATTCCTTTTCAGGCAGACATATCTCTGTTCCTAAATCAAATTGCATAAGTTTAACCACCTATGTTATGAAAGTTCGTTTTCTCAAAGCAAAAATGGAAGTTCTAATGAAGGAGAACCTAATGCCAGCTACCATCACTCCGACACATCACTAGGGGAAAATTAGGTCCAACTTCAATTTGATCCTTCCCAAAATGATAAGGCGTTGCACATTTATACATCAAGTGCACCCACTTATATGGTCAGGCAGGACATTCAAGGAGTAATCCAATGTCCCCCGGTGTAATTATGCTTGATGCTTCCACAATTAAGTTTTATGTTTTAACAGGGTGGCAATATCTGATAATCACATCTAGAGAATCATAAAAATAGTAAGAACAAGAATATCACTAAACATTATAGCAGGCTGCACAGAAAAGAACTCATAATTTGAAAATTTTCCTTTCCAACTATTTGCAGGAATCATTGACCAAAGACAGTCCTCCACCAGCAAGAACAAAGAGTGCGTTTATTTAAACAGACATCAGTTTTTTACATATTGATATTACAAGAGACCTCCGCCCAAAAAATAAAAAATACATCAGGGAAACCTGGACATGCATACCAGATCTGCAACGTTGCTAACACATTCTCCTTTGGCAGTCACATCCCCAAGGTTTTCTCCTCTAGCAAATGCCTTATAAATTGGTGTGCGGGTTGATGTTGATGTTACAGCAGCGACATTCTTCATGCAAAAATAAAAAATTCAGAAATATGAAGCCTAACTCCCAATTTATGCACATAGAAATAATATTGAAAAGGTATAAAAAATCAAACCTTTGCCACATTAGCAACACAAGCCATAGGCAGAAAAAGTTGAGGCACGGCTGCAGTTGCCAACTCTATCCCAGCACCCAATTCCATTAGAAGGTCCCCAGAAAATCGCAATTACAAGTATATGCCATAGGAAAAAGTTGAATTGAGAGAATCACAGAAACCTGGCAAAACAAAATCACAGATAAATACCTGTTTTAGATCATAATCAAATTTTTTCCCTTGCCGTGAAAAAAGCATTTTTCCAACCCGACCAGCGCCATCCTGCAAACACCACATGCAATAAGTGAATGAAACCAGTTCAAAGTATAAAACTAGAAACAAGGACTCAGTTTTCAAAGAGGTCCCAAAAGGCCACCAAAATAATAATAATAATAATAATTGCTGTAACGGTTCTCAAATTTTACAATATGAGTTGGTTGAACATGGCTTACACACAAAACAAAACAAGATGAAGACACCAATCATTAATTAATATATGAATCTCAAAATACCTCTGTTGACATTTAAAGTGAAGAGAGAAAGAGAAGATACATGATGCAAGTGGTGTAAATGCAACGCCATCAACCACTCTGAAACAAAGTCCACAAACAGAGATTTTTAAAACATCAAAAGGGATGAGAGATGATTTCTGAGGAAGTTTATTCTAATGCAGGGGTGGGATATACATGTTCTTTCAATTTAAAGCTTGTGGTCGCATTCCCCTTAAAAACCTCTTTCCATATTCAAATGAAATAATGAGAGATAGGATGTGTTAATCAGTTGAATGGTTACTTTTCATGAGGTAGTTTTCTGTAACCCCACAGGATCTCACACAGAAAAGGCCTCTTGCTTCCTAAGGACAATATCTTAATACCGTACAAAACTCTTCTAATTTTTTTCTTTTGGCTAGGCACTTGAGCATGCTTTCAAGTAACAATTAGTGATGTGAACATGCGCTGAAGCATGGTTAAGTCATTGAGTTTCTCTGGAATGTGTGCAATAAAAAATTGCTTTTTCATACTCAAAAACTAATGCATTTTCTTGCAAGCAAACTATAAAAAGATTGGGATAAAAGGAATTTTTTTTTGGGTCACAATGTCACACAACACCCAGAAAAAGGATTCATTTCCACTCATACATTAATTAAGTTGAAACAATGAAAAAGTTCTTTTCATTTACTCTTATATCACTGATACTTGACCCAAAACAAAGAGAAAGATAGCAAGAGACATGCTAAGCAGAGAAGAGAAGTTGTATGCATCATAGAAGAGAAAGCTATTGTATTGATCTAACTAAAGACAAGAAGTAAAATCTGTCATCTTTTCCAGATCATCATCCTCTGCAGGTAAAGCGAGAAAATTTTTATAGAAGTGATTGAACCCTTATATAAACGATCTCCAGAGGAGCTGCATCCCATAATAACATGTTCAGATGGGTAATCTCAGGTCCACAGCATACACCCATATTAGGTAAGCAAGTGCTTAAAAACGAAAGTCACATAAACTTAGATGCCTCAGTTTTTTCATGTTGCCTCTCTTTCAAAACAATGGATGATATAAAAGCATCTTTGGAAAGAAATAGAATCCCAAAACTGTTAGTTTGTTAATAGCCAGGACTAATCATGGAGCCTACAAGAAAGTTGACACAGATCCCAGCATCTAAGCTCATAGAATTTACTTCCATAACCAAAGCACTAAAATGCTTGGTGACATCTAGATTGCAGCAATCTTCTTGATGAAACAAGAATAAAAAAGAGTCATATTCTTAGGTTGTGCATTTACCTATTTTATCAAACTTGTTGCCAGATTTGAACACTATCTTCTACCCTTCTTTGCATGATGAGGGACTATTTGAGAGGAGGCCTCTCTACGACCAGAATTTCCCAATGATATAACCATTTTCTTTAGTCTCAGATTTCTCTTTGTTTCCCTGTTAACATGAAATATTCCTTATCCATTTTCTTGCTTATCATGGTGGTCTGATCACCACATACCTCTGGATGAGATACAAGATATGAACCATAGCATAAATTTTTGCTTTGACAATAGCCATAACTGCTCTGGATGAACCATAAGGAACAGAATCATATCCACTGTAGAGTTGTCCACAATATTTTGAACAAAAATGATTTTTTTTTAAAAAAAAAGAAAAGAAAAAAAAATAGGTGAAAACAAACAAATCATACGCAGCCATAGCAAACCATTAACTTCCTAAAGGGATGAGAAAGTCTTGGAAGAACCAAAAGTAGAGATTCTACATGAAATGAAACAAATCATTTCCTTGATCGATGGGATTGAGATTTAAGAGTGAGGTTGAGGGAGACATGAATCGCTAACAAAGAGAAATAGGAAAAGAATTGCTCAAGTTTTATCTGGTTCTTTGTTTTATTTTATTCTTTCAGTTATGAACCAGATTGACTCGGTCCGGTTCACACAGTTCTCCGGTTCCCGAAAAACAAGCCAGTTCATCCAACTCAATCCAGTTCATTGCATGAAGAATCCAATGGTTAGACCAGACCAGCTAAGGAGCTGATTCACCAGTTTTTAGGTTGAACCAGCCGGTCCGGTCCGCTTCCAATAAGATTGACATAAACCTTTGGAACAGGAGAGAAAGATTACCAAAAAAATAAAAAATAAAAAATAAAAAGAATGAAAAAATGACATAGTTAAACCCAAAGTAGAAGGTGAGTAAAAACAAGAAGTAAAAGCGGAGTAAATAAGAATTAAAAAAGCTTAAAAGAATGAACAAACTTAAATTTCACCACCCTGCTTGCCTAATGCCTTGGTGCCTAGGTGCAAAATGTGAGTGCCTTTCTAAAGGTGCCCAAGAAGAAAGGCACTGAGGTGGCACCTTGAGGGCCTAAAGGAGTGCCCAGAGCACCTTTGACAACACCAGTCTAACCTATATCTTTCTAATACTAGCTACTCTATCTACAACCTTTTGGAGCTATTCAAATTGGAGGACAACGTAGTTTCAGACAATAACAATATGTGATTGGGGATTACATCAAATCAGGTCAGCAATTCACTTGAAGTCATTTATGGGGTTTTTTTGGTTGCCAATCTAGATGATAGATCTCAATTTCTTATTTAGTTGATATCAAATATAAGAAATTGAAGCATGTAACGTGCCTGCTCAATGTCATGTTAATCGGCATAACATTCTCCCTTCAAACTAAAGCATGCTAGCAGGCACATGCCTGCACAATCTCACATAAAACAACTTTGGTTAACGCCTATTGCTTAATACTCTTTCCCTTCTTTTGGTATGCGATCTGGGGCTAAAATGTAGTTCATATTGCTTACATCAGTTGGAAAATACTAGGTAACATATATGGGTATGTCACAAGAAGATATACGTTCTCAATGTTCCAGTTTCAGGTAATTTCCACCTTTAAAAGTTGCACATACCTTTAGAATCCAATTGATAGCAACTGCACCAGAAGTAGCTCTATTTTGGGAGACTCCAACAGAAGTCAAAAGCGTTCGTGTTGTAAAAACGCCCATTGCCCCTCCAAAAAAGTGCTAAAATAAAGGAAACAAATATAGAGATCAATAATTGCATTTAAAAGACAAACCCCTTCTATAACAATACTTTTGGCATGAACACCTCTATAAAATACATGAATAGAACAGAACTAAACTTGCTAATAAGGCAATACCTTTAATGCTCTCCATGTCATATATGGCACATATGAAGGAGTCACACTGTCAGGGAAGCCTTCAGGAACAACATATGACCTTACAAATGACACTAGGTCCTGCACAACAAGACCAAATCGATACGGAAGAAATTACTATTGAAATTGACCGCAACAACCTTCTCTTGATTTAAAATCTTAAGGTTAAATGCACATAACTGTACTGTAAACATCCATAATTGAACACTAGTAAGCAAGTATTGATCTCCAAACACGTCAATCATGATAATTATCTTCATAAGCAAACCCAACTCAACTAGGCCTTACAACACAACAACATCCATATGCAAGCTAATCATGTGGTTATTACTACAAGGAGATCTAGTAATAAAACAACACACACCACGTCATTTTGTTGCTAGACAAAAATCCGTATTCTTGATTCCATTTTGTTGGGCCTATCCTATCCCACACAACAAAAATCCGTATTCTTGATTCCATTTTGTTGGGCCAATCCTATCCCACACAACCCTAACATTTTTCATGTCTTTTTCGTTGGCAGGTGCACGAGGCCTATGTAATAGTGCAACACAAGGTGATGCGCCAAAACCCTAGTAAGCTACTTTGATGGGCCCACCCCTTACAAAATTAATTTAATAGGCTGCGTATCAAATATTAAACCAACAAGAATAGATGCTACACTTAATCTTAGCCAAAAGACTGAGAAAGGTCTAGAGTTTTTTTTTCATGTCTCGTCCTAGCTTTCTTGAATTTCATTGTAATTGCATATTTCTTTACGTATGACCAAACCATCTTAAACAATTTTCTTGCATTTCAAACCATAATTAACAAACAAAGCAGACTACCAGATATGGGCATGAAGAAGAACATTGATATTAAACCTAGATTCATGAAATTCAAATCCTCAATTCAATTTCAATAAACAATAATAAACATGTACAATTCAAACACACATGCAATTGAAATGAAATGATAGCGAAATCAAAAGGCAGAGTAAGAATAAATTCACATCAATCGGAGCCTAAGGAGTCTGCAAACTAACAGCACGAATCGAACCTTTCTTGAACCTTCCATCACTTTCGTCAGCCAAATACTTCCATCGCCGACCATCAAGTTCTTCGCAACATATCAATCTCAAACTCGTCTCCACAAATTCATCTTCCACTAGCCCTAACTTCGCTCCTCTACTCTCCGCCGCAGCCAACGATCCCGCCGCTGATGTCGCCGTCGTTGTTGACTCCGGAGACAATGCGAGATTCGCGCTTATTCGAATTGTTTCCCGAAGGAGAAGACGAGCGTCTTGGGTGCTCGTTAGGGTTTGTGCCGTCGAATTCGTAGATTGCTTCAGCTTGATAGGCGCCATTGATTAGAGAAACAGATGAGAAATGTGTGTAGAGAGAGAAAGAGAGGGAGGCAGAGATGGAGAAATGCGATGGAAGAGAGAGAGAGAGAGAGAGAGAGAGAGGGATTTAATGAGATGGACGACGGAGAAGACGACGCATGGCCTCAGTTGAGAATCGTGAGGCAGGTATCCAACTGCATTTCCTTCAACGGAGCTTACGCCGAAGAGAGAGAAGAGACAGACCGTCTCTCTCTCTATTTTTTTTTTTTTTTAAACACTTGAATTTGAATTTGGAATTGAAGGAGGGGATCGTAATCACCGCACCGTCCCCTTCCCCTTGGAAAAGGAGAGAGAGTCTCCCTCTCTCAATTCTTCCTCCCTTTCTCTCTCCGGTTTCTATTTATTTTCTCACCCCTCTTTCTCTCTCCTTTTTCTTCCAATTGATGATATAGTTTACTCCAAACACTTTAAGGGATTATATATAATAAAAAATTAAATTTTGATAATTCTAAAAATGTCATGATACATAAAGAATATTTTATTCATAATTCTATTAAATATTATCTTAAACATATAATTTTGATAATTATTTTTAATTGTAATATCTAAATTTTTTTAAAAAAATATGTATAAAAAATTAATATTTATTTTTGACTTTATCAGTATTTTATGTAGAGATGATTTGTAATAACATATCTATTTAAAAAATAAAATTAGAATTTTTTTTCTCTCTTTTTAATATTAAAATTAGAATTTTCTCGACAAATAAAATTAAAAAATTTTTAATTTTAACATAAATTAATACCAAAAACTATTAAATCTATTCTCTCAAATTTGTGTATGCTCAAATCTCTTCACAAAAATATATAAGAGTATTAATAATAAGATATTTAAAAATACCATAGAGAAAATTATAACAAACTGAGCTAATAAAATTGCATGGTCAAAATAATTGTGAAATATATCATTGATTTTATTAGAAAAAAACCTTTTTTCTCTGTCTTTGGTAATGCTTTTGGAAAATAAAATTAAATATTTCTTGGCTCTCGTTGATATATCCGAAATATAATTTACGTTATGTAATTGTCTCAATATTATATGAAGAAATCAATATCTAGTTGATTTAGTAATGGGGTATTGAGCTTTTTAAATAAAATTTCGAATTCAAATTTTATGTATTAAGAAAATAGGTATAATGAGATTTTGTCTCTTAAAAACTCAACCCAATCCAAGTTATGCTTAGTTGAATCTTATATAATTATTAAATATCGATAGTTTGTAAAAAAATATAATATATATATATATATAAAAGTTATTCAATACAAATTTTAAACAATATATATATATATATATGCCTTTATATTTGTCAAGTCTATCAAACTATATTTAGTCGGTTCAATTTGTTAGTTAAGTTAATTTTGAATTTATTTATAAAGCAAATTGAGATCAATTATTACTAATAAAATATATTTGATTGATTTTCATTTCAATTTTTTTTTAGTACTTTTCTGCTTTTCTCTTTTCAAAAATAATGAAGGTGACGAAGAGTAAGAGGGAACCACACAGAATTAAGGGTGGAATTTACTTGGCAACACCACAAGAAAACAAATTTTCAGCAATGAAAAATTACCGACGGAAAAAAAATCCGTCGCTAATAGCGATAAATTTACGACGGATTACTATTGGACAGAATACCAAAAAATTTGTAACGGATTAACAACAAAAATTAGTGACGAAAATATTTTCGTCGCTAATCCGTCTCTGTAGTGATGAACTGTAAGGGAGATTATTAACGGAATTTTTAACGACGAAAAATTTTATCAGTGACGAAATTTTTATCAGTTATAGATTATCAGTGACGAAAAATTCGTGACGAAATTTTTATCAGTGATAGATTATCGACGGAATTTTTAACGACGAAAAATTTCTGTCGTTAATCTATCGATATATTGGTGAAATGAAAAAAAATAAAAATATATATATATACAGCCATCAGTGACAGAAAATTTAACGACGGATTACCGACGAATCAGCAACGAATTTTTTTATTTTTTATTATTTTATTATTTTATTATTTTATTATTTTAGATTTAATAATTCTTTTTATTTTTATTTTGTAGAAGAATAATATTATTTTATTTTAAAAATTTTTTTTATTCTATTTTAAGCTAAAATTTTATTATTTTATTATTTATTATTTAATAATTATTTTTTTAATTCGTAGAAGAATAATATTATTTTATTTTTATAAATTTCTTATTATTTTATTTTAAGGTCAAATTTTATTATTTTATTATTTTATAATAAATTATCATTTTATATTATTTTATTATTATTAAAAATTATGAGATAAAGATAATAAATAAAAATAGAATATGAATAGATGATTAATGTGGTCTGATGATTGTGTTACTGAGTTTATTTTACCTGTGCCAGTGTTCAAAGCTCTTTGGAGACGCGAGACAATTTTTCACATATTAAAGGAAGTCAGCGGGTGGGTGCGCGAGCAAGTAAGGGAGTGTACGGGCGGGTGGGCGGCGCAAGACAAGGTTACCTGCGTGACAGCACGTGGGCGGGTGAGGCACGGGCAAGGAGTGCGTTTGGGAGCGTGCGCACGCATGAGGGTTCCAGAATTAGTAACGAAAATAATCCGTCGATGATAGTGAATTATCAGCGACAGATTAGTGACGAAATATTTAGCGACAAAAAAAATTCTGTCACTAATCCGTCGCTGATTTTTTTACATATTTTTTTCTATCAATAACGGATTAACGATAAATATTTTTAGTTACGGAAAATTTTCGTCGCTAATCCGTTGCAATATCAGTGACGGATAGTATTTTATTGGTAAAAATTAGCGGGGTAGTTTTCAACCATGGATTTAGCGACGGAAAAAATCCGTTGCTAATACCATTTAGCGATAGATTTCTTATCTTTAGCGACGCAAATTTCCGTCACTGATACATTATTTTCTAGTAGTGTAAGGTGTGAAACCGAGGAGGATGGCTAGGACGTAGTTTTTTTAAAATCAAACCAGATCAATTCATTCGATTGAAAATCATTCTATTGTTCAATTTATTTTTCATTATTAAACTAAATGAAATCAAATTCGGTCAAAACTATTTAAAATCGATCAAAATTAGTAAAACTGATAAATCGTTCAAATCGATTCAAAGAAAAATATTTGTAACTCTTTCTATTCTACCCATTTTTTTTAACCATTTGATCTTTTGTTTTCTTTTATCCTCTTTCCTTTCACTCCGTCATCGTTTTTTATGAATTAAGATAATATTTTGATACTATTATCTTGATTAAAAATTTTTCAATAGAAATGATCGGAGTAGACAACAAGTTGAAACTAAAAATTCAATGGTATAACTAATAATTTTATAATTTTATTTGATAATATGTTCTTACATTTATGTGATACTTATAAAATAAATTCATATTTTTATAAAGATATATAGATTTTATTTTATTCTTAAATATATAATATATAAATTATATATATATAACATCATGATCATGTTTTCTAATTTGTAAATTGTCTGACTAATTAATTAATGAATTAATAAATGATTGATCAAAATGTTTATCAATTTGATTTTAAAAACATTACCATCAAGAAGGGCGTGAAACTTTTTGCGACACTCGAAGAGATTGGACACGTCAGGGCAGGGGGTTATCCAGGAGCAAGAGCTCTGCCTCGCGTTGAGTTGTCTTTGACGCCGTCTCTTCCGTCTTGCGAGTGCCGTCGTTATCGTTGGTTTGACCAAATGTCGACCCTGGATGATGTTGACTCCGACTTCCCATTTTAACCGTTTTTCCTTTTTGGTTGGGAAGATTGCAGTTATATTTAAGCGCCCCCTATTCTCCCACCAGAAAAAAAAAAAAAAAAAAAAAACCGAATGGTCCACACACTAATTATAAATTATAAATTATTTTCTAAAAATATAAAACTTTTAAAATTCTCTAAATTAATATTTTATTTTTATTTATTTTTATATTCTAGTACCAATCTATCTCGCACAAAAAAGAAATAGATACGAAACGATATAGGAAAATGGTATCAAAAACAAAAATATATATAAATACATAAATATAAAAAAAAATAAGAATTTTTATGTAAATATTAATTATTTTATGAAAATAATAGAATAGTTATATTTTATAATAAAAATTTCAAATAATTAAATATGTAATTATTAATCATAATACAAATAATATAAAAATAAAATTATAATTAAATATGTAATAATTTGTTAATATGAAAAAAAATGTGTAAATATATAAAATATAAATACATTTATGAAAATATTAATTATTTTAATGTATTAAAATATTTTAAAAATGAGAAAATGGTAGTATTAAAAAGCTCTTATGTATCGTAGATATCAATATTTATTTACAGTTTTAAAAAGATTTATTGAATTCAGATTTCTTATTAAAAAATTTAGATTATTGGCATATGGATAATTTTTTTCAAAACACAAATGGTAGTGGTCAAGGGGAGAAGGGTTTTCAATTCATAAAGGGAATCAACGGCCAGGATTAAACAATGGAATAGATGGTTGAGATTAAAAGCAATCCAACGATTCAAATAAGGCAGCTTAAAGATGAATATGGCTCATATGAAATGAGATCTAACAATTAAGAATATCCACTTTAATTGAACGGTTTAGATCATACACGGAAGAAATTTTAATTATTTTATTAAAACACACATATGGGATCATCACGTATATGACGATCGATCGAGTTATTCTAAATTTTTGAATTTTTTTCCTTAATTAAACAATAGTCATTTTAGTTCAATGTTATAATTTTTTATTAACAAATGAGTTATTTCTCAAAAATAATTAGAAAATATTTTTGTGTTTTTTAAGAAAAATAGTAATTTTAAGTGATTTTAATTAGCCAAAAAAAAAATAATTCCTCAAACTATTATATCATTATTACGATTTATACATTATTTTTATTTATTCATATACCACCTGTAATACATTTCGTGTATATATATTGCATATGTATTACCTCCTAAAAAATTCTAACTCGATTTTATGCGAGATGAGTAAATAAGTGAAAATCAAGTGATTTGAGTTGATAAAGGATGTTTCATAGGAAGCAACTAAAGCATATTAGGATTTTACATGTTTAATGACTCCATATGTCTAATTTTGCTTAACAAAGCAACAATAACAAATTAATTTTTTTTTTATTTTGGCATTATGGTTTGACTATTATCCAGTATCTGAAGTTTCATCTCTATTAATCTGGATCGACTACTGTAGAACCCATTTTGTAGAGACGGATCTCCCAACATTATTTTTTCAACTCCCGGGATCAAGGTGTCATTCCACCTACGCCAATAAATATTGGTATAACCAATTAAATTTTTGAACGTCAACATAATGACATATCTTCCTAATCTAGTTTTATAAGTAATTAACACTTGTTGAAAATTTTCCACGTCAAAAGAGTGACGTATTTCCCTAATCTAGTTTCACCCAATCCTAACTTTACCTAATACAATATTTTAGTATATAACAACAAAGAATCACTCGAGGGATTACAATTTCTCTTACTACTCAACAAAAATGAAGGGGAGAACGCTCGTCTTTCTTCTTGTTTTCTTTGGTTCAGATATTAATTTTAAATTTTTCTTGATTTCAAGTCAGTTTCATGGCTTGTGCTCCTAATGATCGGATTAGCAATTTACCAACATGTTTGTTTTTGAAGTTGTCTCAAGGTCAAGATCACTGATCCTTCCATATTCTATTTCAAACCTGACCTTTTCTTTCTCTCTCTCTCTCTCTCTCTCTCTCTCATAAAAGAAAAGCTGGCAGCAATTTGATCTTCGATAATATTTTTGGTTGTAAACAATTGGACTTCACGTCTAACACCTTTGTAAACCTGACCCAACAGGATGTATTGAATAAACTATCCTATTTCTTGTAAAATTGTTATTGATTTTTTTTGTTTTATTCAATTATTATACATTTATCTGATGTTGTATTCAGTCTAGTGATATAAATCCTTTCTCCAAATCTGATGGTTCCAAATTCAAATTCTTGTACAACAAAAAAATAAATAAATAAATTTTGAATTTTACCCGAACTTAATTTTAAAATAATAAATTTTAAATATTATATAAGTTAATTTTAAATTTATTTATTAAATAAATTAAGATTGGATTAAAAAAATAGACATTTCTAAATTTTAAATTTTGTAAGAACTTTAAATTTATTTATTAAATAATCCATCAATTAAACTTGTCAATGTTTATTATGATGACATATTTTCCTAATTTAATTTAATAAATAATAAAAACCCTATTAAATTTTTACACGTCAAAAGAGAGACGTATCTCCCTAATTTAGTTTTACCAAATCCTAATAATATCTAATACAATCTTTTTGTATGTAAGAACAAAGAATCATTGAGGGATCACAATTTCTTTTACTACTCAACCTATTCCAGCGAGAAGGAGCGGAAGCACGCTACGTATCGATAAGGTTAACACTTATTTTACGTAGGTGGAAATCATATTTTTATCCTTTAATCAGGTTGAGAGTTTGATTTTCATTGGGTATGGAGAAAATAATATTGGAAGACCTCTCCCTTAAATGAGACCCGACAATTAAGTTGATTTTGAATTAGTCAGACAAAATCTCAAACACCAAAAGATATAAATACAAAAAATAAATAAATAAATAAAATCAACCAGAAAGTTGTCGTTTTTTCTATTTCATTTAGTTTGGATATTAATTTTGAAATTATTTTTCCGTTTCATGTTTAGATTCATTATGGTTCTTGATTTACTAGAAACAGATACAATCAATCAATCAAGGCTTGCGTTCGTAATGATCGCATCGACGGTATGTTTACTCATTAAATGGCCTCAAGAGTCGACAAGTATTTGGTCCCTCTGGATCTCAATATTTATTTTATTTTATAATTTGATACATAAACCAAAATAATTCAAACAAAACTCACAATTCCGAAATAAACCCACTTCTCACCCGTCCAAAAGAAATGCAGTTTGATTATCAATTGATCAGTCATCATCAGAAGAAAGAGATTGAGAGAAACAAATGATGGGAGTCAAACTTTAAGCTGCCATTGAAATAAATGGAGAAAATGGATACGGTTTCTAAGGATAATTAAAGGGAGAAGAAGAGAAGAGCGAGAAGAGAGAGAGGACAAAGATCATAGGCGATGAGGGTGAGGGTGGTGTTTGAAGATTAAACACAGAACAACGGCTTCAGGCGGCGATGAAGACAAAATCAAAGGAGGAATCAGGGAACATTGATGGTGGATTGAAGAAAATTGGCGGCTGCGCTAGTGTTCTTATTCGTTATCAATCCTAGAGTTTCACCAAGAGAAACGACGCCGTATCTTTGTTTCCCCTCTCTCGCTCTCTCTCTCTCTCTCTCTGGTGCACGCAAAGAAATATTTAGCTTGAACATTGGCTGGGGCTTCAAATCAGGTCTCCCCTTCAATCAGTCTTGGGCTTCTCTTGGGCTTAGGCTTGTGCTGAGATCAATGGAATTTGGACTTGAACTTAATTAAACTCAAGCTAGTTTGGTTTTGAAAGTGGGCTTGGTTTTGATTTGGACCCTAATTTTACTTGAATTGGACCTTCCTGAGCACCGGTTTGCAGCTTTTTTTTTTTTTTTTTTTTTTTTATACCATCCGATATTTAGAATCAAATTCTAACTAATCTGGTTCGAGACTTATAATGGCCCATTTAAAGGGCCATCCTCCCAACCTAGTTTTTTCTATGTCCAAACCACGAGTTAAACTTAAAAACTTAATTGAAGGATCTAGCACCATATTCTGTTTGGCCAATTATCCGTTGGTCACCGATTTACAGCCTTGATGTGAATTTGGATCGCCAATGAAGTATATATGTGTGCATGAGTGTATAGAGAAAGAGAGCACTAAAAATATTGATACACAAAATAAATTCTAATATTTATTTAACATTGCAATGACCAGTATTTTGTAATTAAAAAAAAAATGACCAATTCAAAATATAATTCCCCCATACATAATTGGTGTGATAACCCTAACTCTAATTTTATAGAAAAATCAATTTTAGGGATTTAGAAAATTTTTAAATTGTTGATTTTGAACATTCATTTATATTATTAATTTTTGGAAATTATTTTTGACAAAACTCTAGCAGCAAATTTTTAAAAGCCCAGATATTTTAAGCTCACACTACTCTTGGTTAGAGTAGTAGAGATCAAGGGGCTAAAGAGAAAGGGAGGATAAAAGTGAGAGAGAGAGAGAGAGAGAGAGAGAGAGAGAGAGAGAGAGAGAGAGAGAGAGAGAGAGAGAGAGAGAGAGAGAGAGAGAGAGAGAGAGAGAGAGAGAGAGAGAGAGAGAGAGAGAGAGAGAGAGAGAGAGGAAGAAATAAAGAGGAGAGAGCTTGACAAAAGGGGGGAAATTATGTTCTTGTAGGGGAAAGGAGAGCGATGGCAGGGAGAAAAAAAAAGGAAAGAAGAGAGGTTTTTCTTTAAAAAAAAAAAAAAAAAAAAAAGCTTTCTTTTAAATTTGGTCACAACATCTCTTTTTGAAATTATTTTTATTAACAATCTCTTCCCATAAATGTTTTTAGGGGCTTTTTACAAATATATCAAAGTCATTGGGGAAAGAGTGTAACATTTGAAAAATTATGGGGCCAAACTCTAATTTCAAAATATATTTTTATTTAAAAAATAATATGAGTAAATTTATATATTTTGAAAAACCATGTAAATTAGGTTAAAAATATGAATCGGCACAAAATTGGAATGATTTGGGAAAAATATTTAAAAAAAATAGGTATTGCGTTATCTCCATTTTTTTGTCTATGTTGTGTAATTATTTAACAATCCAGTTTGTGTATGAGTAAAGGTATTAACATTTTACTTCTCTTTGTATGCCTTTGTAAATATTAATCATAATTAGTACCCCTTTGTGAATTTCTAATTTAAAAGAAAAAACTACTATATTACAGTTTAATTTGTGTGTTTTTATTAGGGTTTAGTTCGTGTTTCGTTATATTTTGTTAAAAAAAACTTTAGATTAGAATTATGATATTAGTTTTCCCATTTAATCCCTAATCTTTCAACTTTTTACAAATAAAACCTTTAAGTTTCATTTTATTTTTTAACAAAATAACCCCTAAGTCTAAAGAAAGGAAGCTTCTCACTTTTTAAAGTCCTAATCCTTGTTCTCTTTCCCTCTCTTTTTCGTATTGTTGCTGAACCCCTCTCTTTCCCCTCAATCCTTGAAACTTCCTCCCCATCCTTTTTTGATCTCTTAAGAAAAATTATCATTCAAACCCATTTTAAAGTTTCTATTCTAAAGGAATAGTTCAATTAGGGAATATATGAAGGATTAATCCACGATACATAGTATCATATTAGATCATTAAGAAAGTAGGGAGCATCCGGTGTTTCATGTGTCCATACTCATTTCTATATGCCTGTTTGGATTCATGTATTTGGCACACGGCATGTCTCATGACTTTGTATTGATAATATCTCATTGAGTTGTGCCTTAAGATTGGCACGATGCATTGTTTCTCTTGTTATGATATTAATTGTGATGGTTATATATATTTATTGCTTATCTGTAATAGTGATATTTTTTATATCTAGTTTAATAAACAATTAATATCAATTATATATTTTTCACGTTAATATAATGATGTAATCTAATTTCACCAAATCCTAGACATTATCGAACACAATTCTTTTGTGTATAAATTAGTACCAAATAGCGATTATAGCGAATAATTCCAATTTCTTTTTCTACTCGAGCAATTTTAGCAAAAATAAGTGTGAGTGTGCGACACATAAATAAAGTTAATGTCAATCTTAAAAAGTAATCATTCCTTTTGCTTTTCTAGTTTTGATATTGATTTTGAACTTGTTTTTTATTTCATCTCATATTTGAATTCATATGCGATTCTTAATTTACTAAAGGTGACAAAGTTGGCAAGTAAACGATTATATTAGCAATTTACCAAAATATATTGGTATGCACAATGAAGGTAAAAGATACCCGATTGCTATCTCCTTCCTTTTTATTTATTTATTATTTTTTTAAAGTTTATTTTGGCTTCCTTTTGGAAGCTTGACCACAAGAATAACAAGCACCCTAAAACTTGACCATTACCATCTTTTTGCAACAAAACTTGTTGACCCTAGACAAAATCCAACTACGACCAACACGTAATAACAAGTCCATATGTGCCTATTCTCACTTATTTTTGTGATTTGATGCGTTTATTTATACTTTTGGCCTTTGGGTTGCATTTTTTTAAAAAATAATTTCTTTCTGGATTTTAGATTTCTTTTTGGTCTAAAATTTTTATTTCAAAAAATAAAGTTTTTTTTTTCATTTTCCGAGTGTCTAATCTCAACCATTGGATTTGCATGAAATCTATTTTAATTTCAATCATAGAATCGATTTAGATTTAAAGCATTAATTTGTTAAATCTCAACCATTAAATCTATTTAATCTTGACTCAAAAATCCATCTTAATTTCAGTATCTGGATTTCCTTATTCCATCTATATAATCTCGGCCATTAGATTGTTTACCGTTGGTAGAGTTCTGTAATACTGAATCTGTCCTCTTATCTAGACTTTGATTTTTCACATTATCTATTTTTTGAAATCTCTTAATACTAATACTATCTTAATTTTATTTCTCTATTCTTAAAATTGGTTGTTGGGTATTTTCAACAAAGGTTTTTTTTTATGTTTTAAAATCCATAATTTTTTCTTTTTTCCTTTTTATGGTTTGAGCTTTACAAAAATATTTTTAATATTTTTAATAATAATAATAATAATAATAATTATTATTATTATTATTATTATTATTATTGTTATTAAATTATTTTGTGAAGCATCTTAAAAAATATTCTAATAAATAAAAAATAAACAAGAATTAGAGAGAATGTTTTGTGGTGGGAGGCTATCAAATGCCTCTAAAGTGTAAGAGTATTCAATGCATTATATACAATAGTCTGTGCTTAGATTAATATATTAAAAATAGTAATTTTTTAATATAAAATTATTGAACGATATAGTGTAAACAGATCATTAATTTCGCTTGTATAATAATTTTAAATTTAAATTTATGAAATAATTTTTACACTTAAATTAGACGTGATGACAAAGAAGCCTAACACCAAAGTACAAACAATTAATCTTCTTCATAACTTAGAAAAAAAAAATTTATTTTTATTGAAATAACATTTTCTGAAAAGTTGGCTATTACAATGAATCATATCATATTTGTTTTATAGTATTTGCTCGGACTAGCAAGCAACCAAGTCTGCTTCTTCTTCTTCAGCTTCTTTGACTCGGATCAACTCTAGAAACCCTCGAGTGTACCCGAACTGGTTGTCGAGTCGAGCAATCAACCAGTTCATACATTTTGGAGGAAGGGAAAATGGTGTCAACGGTAAGGTGTGGAGCTTCCGGAGGGCAAAATATATTTGGAAACTCAAACTCTTTTCCAAGAAGAGTGGCCCCTTGGAACCATTCTTTGTTGTAATTTTCTTTGGGCCTTCACATCCATAGACATAGAGACATAAGAAAAATTATGTAATTAGAGCAACAAAGGTGGACTACTAGGTCCCCAAGGGGACAACCTAGTGGTTACAACCCCCTCCCTAAACTGGTGATTTCAGGTTCAAATTTCTGTGTAATAAAAAAAAATGGACTACTAGACCTTTTTGAATATGCCTATGTCTCTCATTTAACTATTAATGCTCATGGATTAGGAAAGAGTTAGGTTTCAATGCAAGATATAAAATTGTGACACAGCTATGAAATATGCTTAACACTATATAAAGGACAGTCTAACAAAACACATTCATTGTGTTATTGAAACTAATTAGACATTTCAGGAAATAAGAATGGTTACATGTTAAAAGTTCTCTTTGGCAGAGTTCAAATGTTAAGAGGAGTGAATTATAGTTTGTGAGGTACCTTACTACTCTGTACAAGGGTCTTTTTTTCCCCCCTGAAAACATGTCATATTCCTACATTATTCTTGCAAAACTAAGATTTAAAAACATTACACACTTCTATCTTACCTTACATGAAATTACAGTAACTAGATTTGAAAAAATTAATCAATTTGATTTTGAAATTGAGAGATGTAAAACCTTCAAGATTCAACAAATTCATGAAATCATATTCTTGTAATTTTACAATTCAATTTATTTTTCATTCTTGACAAAAAGAAAATTTACTGGAAAAAGATTTATAACAATTCAAATAAAATAACATTCATACTTTTTTTAGAAATAATTATTTTAAATATATATTATAAAAAAAGATAGAGATCATATATTCATGACTTTATAAGAAAAGATCATAGTTTTTAAACTACTTAAAAATTAATCAATTAATCCAAATACATGCCATAATAATAATTTAAATAAATCTTATCTTATAAAAAATTAAACAAATTCCAAAGAAAAAGAGATGGAGAAATGGAAAATTTTGTATTTGTTCTCATTAATATAAGATAGTTAAAATAGTAAAAAAAAATAAAAAGTGAAATTATTTTGAACCGGTAACTTTTTTATTACTTTTGGATTATTAATATAAGTTTTATGGACTAAACATATCTTCCAGATCCAAAGTATAAAGAAATTCCGTCTTTATTAACCATATAGATATAACCACGAAAAACTCCCTACGATCTCAGATTCAGTCATCCTCCACTTGGCAAGAGGTGATTCGTAATTGGTGAGTTGGACATGTGATGTGTTATTAGTGAGTTGTGATATATTGGATCAGAACGCTACGATGATCTCTCTTTCTTTATTACAAGAACCATAAAATTGAAAATTTGTATTTCTCTCTTTCTCTCTCTATCTCTCTCTCTTAGCGAGGTAAATGGATAACAGTTCCAGTATATCGTACAGATTAGTTAAGAGGATGTGTGTGACATGATCTTGATGATCATAGTGTATGGAAACCATTCCTCTATACTCATTCTCTCTCTCTCTCTCTCATGTCATTTGTGTATTATAAAATTCAAATACCCTCTACATGAAATTTTTGGAACTTATCATTAAGTACTTTCATCAATCTTCTTTTTCTCTCTCATAATAGCCCTTTAAAATAATTTAAACTCTGAACTCTAAAATTTATCTTCAAAACACAACCACCACGCACTTTAGAACCCTTTCTAGATCATTATAAAACAATTTAGAAAATTATAATATATTGATTTTGTCTCTAAATAGTCATTCTCATTTGGGTTACAGCAAAACCCTTGATTCTTCCCTTATTATGACACATTTAGATTCTCTAATTTTTCTTCAAAATCAAAATTAAAATCTAACTTTGGGGAGTTGGATGATTAGTTTGGAACCTTTGATCTTGAGTTTTGATGGTGAATTGATTGAGTTTGGGAAAAGAGAGATGAATAGTCTAGAAAAGTGGAGTGAAATACATTGTTCTTGTGAATTTTATAAGTCCTACTTCTTCTTTTAACTTTTAATCAATTTCCAATGTTTCCTTAATAACTCTCTTACACATCTAAATTATACAAAATGTCAAATATGTTCTTTTTTACGTTATTGGAAAGATCAATTTTATGAATTTAAATATTTAAAATTATATTTCGTTAAAAAAAATTTGAAATGAAATAAAATTTATGAAAAATAAATACAAAATATCAATATTTTGTCTTAAGATCAAGCAAAAAAACTTGGTCGAGAGAGTCTGACCGAAAGAACTCCACTAAAAGAATGAGAGATTCAACCAGAGATCTCTATAAAATACTAGTACTTTTTCGGTTAATCATGAGGTTTAAATGAGAGAGTTATACAAAGTATTGGTATTTACTCTGTAACACTGGACCATTTGAGATTTAGAGTGTCAAACCATTTGAAATTTAGAGTCAACACTCTATATCTTAAATGGTCCGGTATTATAAAGAAAGAATAGGTACTTTATGGAACACTTTCGCCCCTTCTTGTAACAACTCTAGATTCTCGAACCTTTCTCCAAAATCAAGGCTAAAATTGTCTGATGATGACTCTGAACCTCAAATGGTTCGATATTACAGAGAAAGTATTAGTATTCTGTGAAACTATCTTCATTAAAGCTCTAGGTTAACCAAGAAAATACCGGTAATTTGTGAGTCTCTCAGTATTTACTCGATATCAATATTTATTTGGTATCATTACATACTTGGTTAATCAAGATGTATCAATACTTTTTTGTAATACTAGACCATATGAGATTTAGAGTCAATTCAAATATTCTCCGCAAGAAATCTTCAAAACTTATCGTTAGGTACCTTTATCAATTTTTTTTTCTCTCATGATAGCCTTTCTAGAAAGTCTAAATACTGAAACTCTAGAATTCATCCACAAAACACAACCAACACACAATCTAGAACTCTTTGATCATTTTACAACAATTTGATAAATTATAATACATTGATTTTGTTTCCAAAGAATCCTTTCTGTTTAGTTTACACAAAACCCATCGATTCTTTTCTTTTTGTAATAACTCTAGATTCTCAAACTCTTCTTCAAAATTAATACTAAAATCTAATTTTGAAGAGTTGGATGGATAGTTTAGAGTCTTTGATTTTGAATTTTGATAGTGAATTGATTGGATTTGGAAAAAGAGAGAAGAATAGTCTGAAAAATGGAGTAAAATATTTTGGTCTCATGTGTTCTAAAATCTCACTTCTCCTTTTATCTTCAAACCAATTTCTAATATTTCCTTAATAGCTCTCTTACACCTCTAACTTGCACAAAGTGTCCAATTTGTTTTTATTATTATTATTATTATTGGGAAGATCAATCTTATAAATTTAAGCGTTTGAAATTACGTGGAGAAAAGTATGTTTGAAATGAGAAATAAAATTTGTGAAAAATTAAACACTAAATACTAATATTTTGCTTTAAGATTAAGTTGAGATTTCAGTTGGGAGAATTTGACTGAAAGAACTACACCAAGAGACTGGGATATTTAATTGAGAGACCTCTACAAAATATCAGCATTTTTTTTGCTAATCAGGAGATTTAATTGAAAGAGTTATGCAAAATATCAATACTTTCTCTATAACACTGGACCATTTGAGTTTTAGAGTGACTCTAAATCTCAACTGGTCTCGTATAACAGAGAAATTACAATTATTTTGTAAAAATCTCTTGTCCCCTTTTATAACAACTCTAAATTATCAAACCCTTTTTTAAAATTAAGACTAAAATGGTTTGATATTAACTTTAAATTTCAAATGGTCAAGTGTTACATAAAAAAATACCAATATTTTATGAAACTTTCTTGGTTAACCATGAAAGTATTGGTACTTTGTGAACTTCCTAGTATAGTACCAATACATGCTCGGTACTAATGGTTACTCAATTAACTGAGATGTACTGATACTGAGAGTTCCACAAAGTACCGGTTCTTTCTTTATAATATCATACTATTTGAAATTTAAAGTCAATCCAATCACTCTCGACAAGAAATCTCTTGAGCTTATCCTTAAGTACTTTCTTCAATTTTCTTTTTCTCTCTCATGATGGTCCTTCAAGAAAGTCTGAATCACGAAACTCCAAAATTCATCCTTAAGATACAACCAACACCCACTTTAGAACTCTTTTAAATCATTTTGGAACAATTTAGAAAATTATACCTTAATTTTGTTTCAAAGAATCCTTCCCATTTAGTTTACATCGAATCGCTTGATATTTTTCTTTTTGTGACAACTCTAGATTATCAAACTTTTATCCAAAATCAAGATTAAAATCTAATTTTGTAGAATTGAGTAAGAAGTTTGAAATCTTTGATCTTGAATTTTGATGGTAAATCGATTGGATTTGGAAAAAGAGAGAATAATAGTCTAAAAAATATAGTGAAATGTTTCGTTCTTGTAGATTTTAAAATCTCATTTCTCTTTTTATCTTCAAATCCATGTCTAATATTTTCTTAATAACCCTCTTACACCTATAAATTGCACAAAATATGTAATATGTTCTTTTTATATTATTAAAAAGATTAACTTTATGAATTTAAATGTTTGAAATTATATTTCGTTAAATAAAATATGTTTAAAATGAAAAATAAAATTTATAGAAAAATAAATACATTCTTTATTTTAAGGTCAATCCAAAAGACTCAACTAAGATAGTCTGATCGAAAGAACTTCACCGAGAGACTAAGAAATTTAACCAAAAGATCTGTACAAAATATTAGTACCTTTTTGATTAATCAGAAGGTTTAACCGAGAGAGTTGTACAAAATACTGATACTTTCTCTATAACACATGACCATTTAAGATATAGAGTCAATATTTTAAATCTCAAAATAGTCTGGTATTATAGAGAAAGTATCAATACTTTGTGGAACTATCTCGTCCCTTTTTGTAATAATTCCAGATCCTCAGACCTTTCTTCAAAATTAATTCTAAAATCAAGACTAAAATAGTCCGGTATTAATTTTGAGTCTCAAATGATCCGATATTACACAAAAAGTACAAGTATTTTGTGAAACTCTTTCGGTTAAATCTCTCGATTAACCAAAAAAGTATTGGTATTTTGTGAATCTCTCAGTACTTACTCGGTACCAATTTTTGCTTGGCTAACCGAGATATACTGGTGATGAGAGTTTCACAAAGTATCAGTACTTTCTCGGTAATATTAGACCATTTGAGATTTAAAGCCGATCTAAACACCCTTCACAAAAAAATCTTCAAAGCTTACTCTTAAATATTTTTATCAATCTTCTTTTTCTCTCTCATGATGGCTTTTCAAGAAAGTCTAAATCCTAAAACTCCAGAATTCATCCCAAAACACAACCACCACACACTCTAGAATCTTTTTTGAATCATTTTACAATAATTTAGAAAATTATAATATCTTGATTTGATTTTCAAAGAATTCTTCCCGTTTGGGTTACACCAAACCATTTGATTCTTATTTTTTTTTGTGATAACTCTAAATTCTCAAACGCTTATCTAAAATCAAGGCTAAAATCTAATTTTGGAGAGTTTGAGGGATAATTTAGAATGTTTGATTTTGAGTTTTGATGGTAAATCGATTTGGTTTAGGAAAAGAGAGAAAATTAGTCTAGAAAGTGGAGTTGTTTCAATTTCGTCAGTTCTAAAATTTTATTTCTCTTTTTATCTTCAAACACATTTTTAATATTTTCTTAATAACTCTTTTACACCTCTATATTGTTTAAAATGTCTAACATGTTCCCTTTAGATTATCGGGAAGACTAACCTTATGAATTTAAATGTTTGAAATTACATTTCATTGAGAAAAATATGTTTGAAATGAAAAATAAAATTTATGAAAAAAATAAACACAAAATACTAGTACCTTACTTTAAGATTAAGCTACGATACTCAACCGAAAGAGTCTGACCAAGAGAACGCCAGCAAGAGACTGAGAGATTTAATTGTGAAAATACTAGTATTTTATAGAAGTCTCACAATTAAACATCTCGGTTAACCAACCAAGTACCGGTACTGAGCAAATACTTGTATCTTGTGGAGTTCTCTCGGTTAAACCTCCCGATTAACAGAAAAAATACTGGTATTTTATGAAACTCTCATGGTTGTATATCTTAATTGACTGATTAAGTATTAGTACCGAGCAAATAATTTTATCAAATAATTATTGGTACCGAGCAAGTATTGGTACCAAAGAAGTATTGGTACATTGTGAAATACTATTGGTTAAACCCTCCTGATTAATCGAGAAATTACTGATATTTTGTAGAATTTTCAAGCTTAAACATCTTAGTTAACTGAGCAAATATCGATACCAAATAATTACCGGTAACTTATATAACTCTCTCGGTTAAACTTTCTGGTTAATCGAAAAAATATTCGTACTTTATGAAATTCTCATGGTTAAATTTGTGTCTCTTTGTCGAGTTTTGTCTATTAAACTCTCTCGGCCCGACGTTGAAGCAAAGTATTGATATTTTGTATTTATTTTTCCATAAATTATATATATATTTTTTATTTTCAACTTTATTTGCTCCTCGGCAATCACATTTTTTCAACAAAATATAATTTCAAGTACTTAAATCCATAGATTTGACCTTCCCAAGAATCAAAAAAAAAAAACAAAAAAGAACATAATGGGTACTTAGTACAATTTACAAGTGTGAGGGCCTTTTTTTCTCTTTCTTAATAAAATTGACTTTTCAACATATTTCACTCTTAATAATTTTTTAGTAACCATCTCATCTCATGTCCCCATATTAAGTCTTTTAACATTTTCACTTCTTGTAAACACCATCTCTCTCTCTTATTAAAATTTATATACAAATATGCATATTTTAGAAATAATCTCACAATTCTATCATCATGTGTCTTACTTCTCTCTCTCTCTACACTGTTACATGTCAATTTGTGTCACACCCTCTCTCTTCCCCTCTCTTTCTCTATAAAAGCTTTTCATTTTAAACACCCACGTAACACTTTCCCTCTAACTTCTCACATTTAACATTATCACCATCATCTCTTATTATTTACCCATTTGTAATATATATATATTAATCTACTTACCATCCCATTACTCTCTTACTTTAAACAATCTAGAAATGATCGAGAGATACAAGTTTAACTAGGAACTATCTGTGTATTGTGTTGACTGAGAGATGCCCACTATTTTCATTTGAATTCATTAGTTTGAGAACTCTTAAATATATATATTATGTTCACTTTTTGGAATCACATTATATATTTATTAATTCGTTAGCTAACTTTCAACGTCCACTATTTATTTTTAAAACCTTCTTATTTAAATATATTGTTTTAACCAATAAATACTCTCACTTTAGTTAATTGAGAGATGCCCAATATTTTAATCGAGAGCTTTCTTCACACCATCACACCTCTCATTCTAGAACACTTCACCCCATTAAACAATAATCAATAGATGCTAAACATTCTCTTAAACAATAATTGAGAAATATCAAACTTTCTAACTAAGAGATTTGACAATATCATTGAAGACTACCTATTATTTCAACCGAGAGATGATAATATCTCTCTTTGTGCTTTCACGCCATGTGCCATCTCTCTCTAAAAATGAGAGCTACCTTTTCTATCTCATAAATAGAAATTTTTAGAAAAGTATAGATTTTAAGCATGATGAACATCTAAACAATGAATGTCCTAGGTAGATGATTCTACCAAACAAAAAAAATTATGAGAAGATAGTTCGATAATTTTATGCTAAACATTCAACTAACTCATGCGGCCAATTGCATCCAAAATGTAGTCGATCGAGTAGCTTTGCTTCTATTTTCTTCACTACTTTTTTTTTGTGCTACGTGTCACTCTCATGTCGCCCCATTATCTATCTCACTATAATCATCTCTCTCTCTCATCAATATTGATTTTCCGCATACTTTTCAATACCCCATCTATCTCCACATGCACACAAACATAAACTAAAGGCCTCGTTATTCTCTCTCTTTCTAAAAGTTTCTCACTCTAAGCCTATCAACTCACTCTCCAGACAACTTTGACTTTCCAATATAAACCTCTCTCTCACATCTCCTCTCTCTCCACATGTACAACAGTCTAAAGCCTTCATTCTCTCTAAAACAACCACTACAATTCTTGAACCAAGAGATCCCTTTGTTAAACAAATTTTCTCCACTGAGAGCTTCTTATATATTGTTTTAACAAAAAACACACTAAATCAAATTGATTGAGAGACACAACTTCAACTAAGAGCCACCTATCTCACAATTTACCAACTTGTCATTATTTTTTTCTATTATTTTTACCAATTCTCATAATTCTTAAACACCAAAACACACTCATGACTTCTCTCTTTGAAATATTGAACCAAGAGTCATTCTTGAACATTTTCACAATTCAAACCCATCACTTTCACTCTCTCAGTTGACCGAAAGACAACAACTATTCCAACCATGGGATTTCCTCGCACCGTCACACACATACATACATGAAAATATATATCTTTTATGTTTTCCTTTTAGAAGTATCATCTTTCTCTCACTAAAATATATTTACCCATTTGTCATCAATGTAAATGTATTAACTCATTGTTCTCGCACCATCATATATATGTATGATCATACATATATAATTATATATATTTAATTCTTACGGATCAATGCCATGTGTTCTGCTATTCTCTCTCTTTAAAATTTTCTTACAATTCTAGAATATTCTCTCTCTAAAACCTTCTCACTCAAATCCATTGTTTTAACAAGAGCTTTCTTCACCCACCCATATGAAGTATTAATTTATTTATGTCGCATTTATTTAACACTCTCTCACTATTAACCCATTTATTTCCTTTAAAATTTGCAAATGGTGACACACTCCTTAAAGCTCTTATCTTTAGTCCCCTCTCAAATCCTCTTCCCTATTCCATCTCAAAGCTTTCTGCAAATTGCAAGCATTCCTCAAAAAAGGTCAAGCAGGATTAATCGCATTCCTTATTAGAGCATTTCATACAAATTTTAAAATTAATGTATGTGTTACTTGTCATTTCAAACCTTTATAATTATTAATTGCACTAATGAAGTATTCATCATTTTTCTAACAAATTCTAATTTCTAATTTGTGTTAATTTAATTATTCATAAATTCAAAATTTAACACATTTTGTAATAATATTAATGTTTCAATTATTTTTTTTCACTTATTTCCATTGGACACATGATCCTAATATTTCATACAAAATACAAATCCTATAGCGCGCATGCAAGATATACTTCTCCTGGTATTATATATATATGGACTATTCGGCCTACATTATGTTATGGGAAACATACAATTAACAAATCCTTTTGCAATATTTCTTGAAGACTTTTATTACATACATAGATCGAGCTGAAAAAAATACCATTATATTATAATATATTAGCTAATTGAATCGGTTAGACCAAAATCTAAAGGTTTTATGTTACAGTATATATAAAATATCAGATTTGCTAAAATATTAAAAAAGAATCACACAAAGCAATAAAAATTAGATATCATATTACATCAAATCAAATTTAACTATTTTTCTATTTAATTTAGTATTAAATTAATATATTTCAAATTTTAAAAATTAAAAAATGAGTTAATGAATAATGACTCTCTATATCCTATTTTTCTCAATTAATTGACTATTATTTATCATATTTCCCTCAAAAAATGATATTTCTCCCACAGTTACCTTTCTATGTTTGCCTTTGTTTTTGCCGATATTGTACCTCAATTGCTTTAGTATGGTACCTTACCACTTTACACATGTGCCTTCTTTTTCCCCCAAGAATATGCCATTTGATCTGCCCCTATTTCTAATTTGAGAAAATTAATCAAATTGATTTTCAAGTTGAGAGAGAGGCAAAACCTCCAACATTCAATAAATCCATGAACTCAAACTCTTGGGGATTCTACAATTCAATTCATGTTCCATCCTGATAACCAGAAATTTTAAACCCCATTTGTTTGGCACAAATGCATGAATTCTAAAACAAAAGGAGAATCATCATGCATTTTCAAACAAAAATTTGAGTTTTGAGCGTAGAGGTGTTTTTGAGTCAAGTCGATCCTGAATACCCCTATATTTGAGCTTGAAATCGAATTTTTTAATGATACTCGAACTCAAACTCAACGAGTAATGATAATATGACTCGAACTCAATTCTTTTATAATTTAATGAACTCGATTCGTTTATAATTTAGCTTTCTCTCTAGAAACCAACTTGGACTTGGGCTGAGAATGATTTTATTATTATTATTATTATTATTATTATTATTATTATTATTATTATTATTATTATTATTATTTTGTGACTGAGAATGATTTTAGGTTGAACATTGGTTAGGGCTTTAAATCAGTTCTCCTCTCCAATGAGTCTTGGGCTTATCTTCAACTTTAGATTGGGCTTCTCTTGGGCTCAGGCTTCTATTGAGCTCAATTGAATTTGGACTTGAACCTAAGTAACTTAAGCTAAGTTTGGTTTTCAAAGTAGGCTTAGTTTTGGATTTGGACCTCAAGTTTACTTACATTGGGCCTCCCCTCAAATTAGACTTCAGGATTGGTTTGAGCTTGAGTTTGCACTCTTGAAGTGCATTTGGATTTGGGGAAAAATTAACTAAGAATAGAGAAAGAGAGAGACCTACACTTGTTGGCGTACATGAAAAGAACACTTTCGTCTCTTAATTAGGTCGAAAATTCGACTCCCACTGATTATGGAGAAAACAATGTTGAAAGACCTCCTCTCAAAGAAAGTTCGACAGTTAAGTCGAATCTGAATTAATTAGGATGAAACCCCATCTACCGGAAGGTCTAGGTACAAAACAAAAAAAAAATAGAGAAAGAAAATTAATCAAGAAAAGAGAATGAATTGACGATGGATAAGAGAGGGACAGGAAAGGAGCAGTTAGAAGCGATTAAGAAAGTCAAAGAAGAAGAAAGAAAGAGTAAGACTGATCTTAAAGAAACGGAGAATAGAGGACATGGGGAATGGATTAGTATTGATTGATTGATCTAGATCAAGAACACACAAAAGAAAGAGATAATCGAAGAAGATAGTTCTTTGGAAAGGGGTTAGTTCGGTCAATTCGTTGAGGCAAAATCATTATTTTATCCTATCTTATTTCAAAATTGTTAATAGACTTTAACTCTAGATCTCAAATTTCGGCTTAGTATAAAAAATATATATATATATATATGTCAAATCATCTCATGTACCTTCCTATTTTATACAAGTGCCTTCTTTTTGGCTCAAAGCATTCATAAAAACAAATTATTACCATGATTCCCCACTTGTATCTACCCATTATTCTCATAATATTAATTATCAAGCTACGACTTCCGTTGTCGGTATTGGGTTTTCATATATATGGAGCATTTTTCATTAAAAGAACCATTTTTTAAAAGAAACCACTGTAGCAATCAGTCCGAATTAGTTAGGGTGAAACTCTAGATACCGAACAGTATCCAAGATATGATACCAAAAAAATAATAATATTAATTATCAAGCAATTACACTATTTTTTATGTATATTTTACTGTATATGTTTCTATTTCCATCCATTTCTTTCTATAAATATACGAATAAACACAATTCTACACAAAAAGTTTAAAATTCTATTTGTTTAGATAAAATAATAGTCATTACTTCAATTTAACAAATAAGTTATTTCTCAAAATAATTCCATAATATTTTTGTATTTTTAAGAATTTATGATAAAATATTGATTATAAGTAATTTTAATTTGGAGAATATTCCAATTCCTCAAATTGTTTTACTATTTAAATATTATTTTTATTTGTTTTTATATTATGTGCAAATATTTTTGTGTAAATATTTAATTTATATATCACCTCCTCTGAAAAAAAAAAAAAAGTATGAATCTGCCGTTGACTTTATATAACTTGAGCAAATAAGTGAAGTCATGTTGCTCAAGTTGATAAGCGGATGAATCACTGGAAGCAACTATAGCTTAATTTGCCTTCTGATAGCAGCAAACAATTGTTATGAATACAGGAGAATACAGAACGTTAAAATTTGGATAGAGCTTCGACTCATAATTGCGGGGCCCACACCAAGGGGAGGCCCCTATGAAAAAATTGCCGTATGCCGCGTTAAGCGACGAATACACGGTATTCTTTAGTAAAAGGCGAAAGAATAGTTCGCTATGTCGAAGCGCCAGCATTCAAGCATCACAATTTTTGGTCGATGTGGGATTTTTCTGTTTTTCTGATTTTCTGATTCAACTGTCTCACCTCTCTCTCGCATAGAAGTGCCAACCCAAGAGTATGAGCTCTCTCTCTCTCTCTCTCTCTCTCTCTCTCTATCCAGTTTAGCATTTGAATGTGTTATCCTGAAAACCGTGTTTATGATGGAAGTTGAAAATGTTTGAATTATAACTTGTTCGTGAGATTTCGATGCTCTAACATGGGTTTCTGATTGATTTCTTAGTTTAAAAGCTTCCAAGGTTGGAGATGTAATACTTGTTTGTCGAAATGCGTGACTGAAATTTGACGTCTTGGACTAGTTCGACTTGCAGTCGCTTTTTTGCTCTCCATAAATTTGGTCTCTCCTTCCAAATTCCGTTCTAGGTTTTATTGACAAGTTTTGAACTGATTCATGTGTATGTTCAAAAGCGTGATTCCAAATTCACTGTCAATATTCTGCATCAATTGTTCATGTGACAAAGAAAAAGGCATTGGTATCTTGATATACTAAAACCTAGTGGTTTATGTGGAAATGTAATGCGTCAAAAGTGCCAAAATTCACAACTTTGAGGATGATTGTGATGCTTTGACGCTATGCATAAACAGTCTCAGGGAAAGTTAATGGGTGGGGTAGCCTTTGGTTTGTTACATAGTGAGAGAGAAAGAGAGAGAGAGAGAGAGAGAGAGAGAGAGAGAGAGAGAGAGAGAGAGAGCTCATACTTATGTGTTGTAACGATCATATAAGTAATTTATCACAATATATTGGTATGCTTAAAGAAGGTAAATGATACCCAATCACTATCCCCTTCTTCCTTTTTATTCATTTATTATTTTAAAGTTTAGTTTGGCTTTCTCCCGGAAGCTTGACCACAAAACAAGCTCACTTATTTGTATACTTGTATGAGTTTGTTTATGTTTTGGGCCTTTGGGTTGCATTTTTTTTTAAAAAAAAAAATTAAATTTATTTTTGGATTTTAAATTTCCTTTTGGTCCAAAATTTCTATTTTGGAAAATAAATTTTTTTTTTTTTCCATTTTCTGAAAGTCTAATCTCAACCGTCGGATTTGTAAAAAATCTATTTTAATTTCAATTTTAGAGTCGATTTAGATTTAAAGCATTGGATTTGTTAAATCTCAGCCATTAAATCTATTTAATCTTAGCCCAAAAAATCTTAATTTTGGTATCTAGATTTTCTTATTCCTTCTATTTAATCTCGGTCATTAGATTCACCGTTGGTAGAGTTCCGTAATACTGAATCTGTCCTTTTTTCCAAACTTTGATTTTTCATGGTATTCATTTTCCAAAACTCTTAATATTAATACTCTCTTAATTTTACAATTTATTGCTCTATTCTTAAATTTTCTTTTTGGGTATCTACAAAAAAGCATTTTTTTTTTTGGGTTTTAAAATCCATAATTTTTTTTCTTTTTTCCTTTTCACAGTTTGATCAGCTCGACAAAATATTTATATTTTACATTTTTTATTTTACTATAGTAGATCTTATGATCATATAGAAAAGATAAAATAATAATAATAATAATAATAAAAAATTCATTTTGCGAAGCATCTTAAATCAATTTTATGTGTAAAATAAAATTTCTAAAAAAGTATTGTGATAGGAGGCTATCAAATGCCTCTAAAGTGTAAAAGTATTTAATGCATCATGTACAATATTCTGTACTTAGATTAATACATTAAAAATGAAAAATTTTTAATATAAAATTATAGAATGATACAGTGTGAAGAGAATATTAGCTTCTCTTGTATTGTAATTTTGAATTTAAAATTTTAAAATAATTTTTACACTTAAATTAGGCACGATGACAAAGACCTCTAAGACCAAAGTACAGATCAATTAATCTTCTTCGTAATTTGGAAAAAAGTTTGTTTTTATTGAAACAAGATTTTCTGAAAGATTGGCTATTACAATGAATCATGTCATATTTGTTTTATGGTACTTGCTCGGACAATCAGGCAAACTTTGAACAAGTTTGCTTTTTCTTCTTCAGCCTCTTAGACTCGGATCGCCTCCAGAAACCATTGAGTGTACCCAAATTGGTTGTCGAGTTGAGGAACCAACCAATTCATACATTTTGGAGAAAGGGAAAATGGTGTCGATGGTGAGGTGTGGAGCTCCCGGCGGGCAAGAAATATTTGGAAGTTCAAACTCTTTTCCAAGAGGAGTGGCCCCTTGAAACCATTCTTTATTGTAATTTTCTTTGGCATTGTCTGTCTTCACCATAAACATAGAGACGTTAGAAAATTATGTAATCAGAGGAACAATGGTAGACTACTTGAGTAGGAAGAGGGCCTTTTAGATAGGACCATCTCTCTTTTTAACTATTAATGCTCATAGATTAGGAAAGAAAAAAATTCAATGAACTTGGTTGTTGTGGGGGAAAATTTTGCGTTTTTGGCTAGCTGGATCATCAACCCCCCCCCCAAAAGAGAACCCAACATGTTTGTTTTCCTTTCTTGGGGTTCTTTTGTACAATGCAAGTGTCACAAGTATGAAAGAAAGAAGTGAGATCAAAATTGCTGAGTACTAAAATTTGGCTTTCCCATTAAAATTCTACGAACATATGAATAGTGATCACATTTCATAAGTACCGAGAATTGAGGATAAAGGATTTTGTTGAGTTAGTCTTGATTCTAGTGGATAAGAATTTGGATGGCAGGCTTTTGGGAGACAAAATTTAAATATTTTTTTCATTCTGTGAAAAATCTATTCTTGGCATCACCAAGACTTTCTACATCACTATAGCTTAAAAAAAATTATTAAATGGCAATATAGATAATTGAGTTTTTTCCCCAAGTTTGTATTTTTGTGGCAAAGTTTAGCTGATTTGGCCCTATGGAGGGGCCACTTGCTACAACCATAGTAAAGGGCAATCCTTTTTTTTTTTTATATATATAATCAATTGGTATCTGAACTTATATTTCGATTAATTCGGTTTGAATATTATCAGATTCAATTTAGAGAGTTTTTTCAACATAATCTTTTTTATTATCAAATTTCAAATCTAAAATTTGATCAAAGATAGTAAAAGGCAATCTAGCAAAATACCTCCATTGTATTATTGAAACCAATTACGCATTTCAGGAAATAACAAGGGTGACATGTTAAAATTTCTCTTTGGCGGAGGTCAAATCATTAAGAGGAGTGAATTGTGCATCGTGGGGTACCTCACTATTTTGAATAAGGGCCTAAATTTCAGAAAATTAATTAAATTGATTTTGAAATTGAGAGAGATGCAAAACCTTCGAGATTCAACAAATCCATGAACTTATATTCTTGTGATTCTCTAATTCAATCTATGTTTCATGCTTGACGAAAAGAAAATTTACTAGAGAAAGATTTATAACAATTCAAATAAACACTTTTTAGAAATAATTATTTCAAATACATATTATAAAAAAGATAGAGATCATATATTCATGGTTTTATAAGAAAAAATCAGACTTTTAAACTACTTAAAAATTAATCGGTTAATCCAAATACATGCCATAATAATAATTTAAATAAATCTTGTCATATAAAATTTTTTAAAAAAAATCTAAAGAAAAAGAGACGGCGAAATGGAAAATTTAGTATTTATTCTCATTAATATAATATAGTTAAAATAGTTAAAAAAATCATTTTGAAGAGTCAAATTACTTTGAATAACTAATAACTTTTTTATTACTTTTGGATTATTAATATAAGTTTCATGTACTAAATATATCCTTTTAGATCCAAATTACAAAGAAATTCCTCATTTATTTATCATACAAATATAAGCGTGAAGAGCTTCCAGCCATCTAAGATTTCATCGTCCTCCACTTGGCAAGAGGGGATTTGTAATTAGTGAGTTAGACATGTGATGTGTCATTAGTGAGTTGCATATGTTGGACCAGAATACTGCGTTGATCTCTCTCTCTTTATTACAAAGACCGTAAAATCTGGGATTTGTATTTCTCTCTCTCTAAGCGGGGTAAATGGACATGCAATTCTAGTGTGTTGTACATATTAGTTAAGGAGAAGTGTATGCATAATTTTGATGATCATTGTGTATGGAAGTCATTTTTCTATGCTCGCTCGTTCGCTCTCTCTCTCTCATCATTTGTGTGCTATATAATCCAAATACTCTCCACAAGAAATCTCCATAACTTTTCCTTAAATACTTTCATTAATCTTTTTTTTTTCTCTCTCATGATAGCCATAAAAAAAAGTGTAAACCCTGAATTCCAGAATTTATCCCCAAAACACAATCACCACATATTTTGAAACTAGTGTGTCAGACCATATGTGATTTAGAGTCAACACTTTATATCTTAAATGGCCTAGTATTACAAGAAAGAACCGGTACTTTGTGAAACACTCTCGTCCCTTTTTGTGATAACTCTAGATTCTCAAATCGTTCTCCAAAATCAAGGCTAAAATGGTCTAGTGATAACTCTGAATCTCAAATGGTCCGGTATTACAGAAAAAGTATTGGAATTTTATAAAACTCTCTTGGTTAAACCTCTAGGTTAACCGAGAAAATACCGATACTTTATGAACCTCTCAATACTTATTCGATATCAATACTTGCTTAGTATCAAAATTTGTTCGGTTAACCGAGGTATACTAGTACTTTTTTCTATAACACCGGACCATTTGAGATTTAGAATCAATCCAAACACCCTTCGCAAGAAATCCCCAAAGTTTACCATTAGGTACCTTCATCAGTTTTCTTTTTCTCTCTCATGATATCCTTCTAAGAAAGTCTGAATCTTGTAACTCTAGAATTCATCTCCAAAACACAATCACCACAGAATCTAAAACCCTTTCTAGATCTTTTACAACACTTTGTAAATTATAATACGTTAATTTTATCTCCAAAGAATCCTTCTCATTTGGTTTACACCAAACTTCTTGATTCTTCTCATTTGTGATAACTCTAGATTTTCAAACTTTTCTCCAAAATCAAGACTAAAATCTAATTTTGGAGAGTTGGATAGATAGTTTGGAATCTTTGATCTTAAATTTTGGTGATAAATCGATTCGATTTGTGAAAAGAGAGGAATAATCTAGAAAGTGGAGTAAAATGTTTTGGTTTCGTGTGTTCTAAAATCTCACTTTTCTTTTTATTTTCAAACTCATTTCCAGTATTTTCTTAATAGCACTCTTACGCCTCTAAATTGTACAAAGTGTCTAATATATTTTTTTTGGGTTATTAGGAAGATCAACCCTATGAATATGAGAAAAATTTATCTGAAATGAAAAATAAAATTTATGAAAAATTAAATACAAAATACTAATATTTTGTTTTAAGGTCACGCTGAGAAACTCAACCGAGATAGTTACACCAAGAGACTGAGAAACCACCACAAAATACCAGTATTTTCTTGATTAATCAAGAGTTTTAATTTAGAGAATTATACAAAATATCCGTACTTTTTCTATAATATCGGACCATTTAAGTTTTAGGAGCAACTCTAAATCTTAAATGGTCTCAAATTATAGAGAAATTGCCGGTATTTTGTGGAACTCTCTTGTCCCTTTTTGTGATAGGTCTAAATTTTTTAACTATTTTTTCAAAATCATGACTAAAATGGTACGATGTTGACTCTAAATTTCAAATGGTCCAGTGTTACATAAAAAATAATAATACTTTGTAAGATTCTTTCGGTTGAATCTCTCGATTAACCAAGAAAGTATTGATATTTTGTGAACCTCCTAGTTCGGTACCAATAAATGCTCGGTACCAATATTTGCTCGGTTAACCTAGATGTATTGGTACCGAGAGTTCCATAAAGTATCAATTCGTTCTCTATAACATTGGACTATTTGAAATTTAAAGTCAATCCAAACACTCTCTACAAGAGATCTCTGGAGTTTACCTTAAGTATTTTCATCAATTTTCTTTTTCTCTTGTGATGGCCCTTCAAGAAAGTCTGAATGCTGAAACTTTAGAATTCATCCCCAAAACACAATCACCACATACTTTAAAATCCTTTTCTGGATCATTTAACAATAATTTAAAAAATTATAATATTTTGATTTCGTAGTCAAAGAATCCTTCCCATTTATCTTACACCAAATCTCTTGATTTTTTTCCATTTTTTTGACAATTCTAGATCCTCAAATCCTTCTCCAAAATCAAGACTAAATATAATTTTGGAGAGTTAGATGGGATGTTTAAAACTTTTGATCTTGGGTTTTGGTGGTGAATCGAATGGATTTGAAAAAAGCATAAAGAATAATCTAAAAAATGGAGTGAAATGTTTCACCCTCGTAGATTTTAAAATCTCACTTCTTCTTTTATCTTCAAATTCATGTATAATATTTCTTTGATAGCCCTCTTACCCCTCTAAATTTCACAAAGTATCGGATAGATAATTGGAAAGGTTAATCTTATGAATTTAAGTGTTTGAAATTATATTTCGTTAAGAAAAGTATGTTTGAATGAAAAATAAATACAAAGTATAGGTACTTTACTTAAGGTCAAACCGAGAGATTCAACCGAGAGAGTCTGATCACGTACTAACTTCTCCAAAATTAAGGTTAAAATGGTCCAGTGTTAACTCTGAATTTTAAATGGTCCAGTCTTACACATAAAGTACGAGTACTTAGTGGAACTCTTTTGGTTAAATCTCTTGGTTAATAGAGAAAGTACTGATATTTTATAAACCTCACAATACTTACTGGATACCAATACTTGCTCAATTAACTGAGAGATACTAGTAATGAGAGTTCCACAATGCATCAATACTTTCTCTGTAATATCTGACTTTTTGAAATTTAGAGACAATTCAAACACCCTCCACAAGAAATTTTTAGATGTTACTTTTAAATATTTTCATCAATCTTTTTTTTCTCTCTCGTGATGGCACTTCATGAAAGTCCGAACCTTGAAAATCCAAAATTCATCCTCAAAACACAACCACCGCACACTTTAGAACCTATTTTGGATCATTTTATAATAATTTAGAAAATTATAATATCTTGATTTTGTTTTCAAAGAATCCTTCTCATTTAAGTTACACCAAACCATTTGATTCTTTACCTTTTGTGATGACTCTAGATTCTTCTCCAAAATTAAAACTAAAATCTAATTTTGGAGAGTTAGATGGATAATTTAAAATCTTTGATCTTGAGTTTTGATAGTAAATTAATTGGTTTTGGAAAAAGAGAGAAAAATAGTCTAGAAGATGGAGTGAAATGCTTCGATCTCATGGGTTCTAAAATCTCACTTATCTTTTTATCTTCAAACCCATTTTCAATATTTTCTTAATAACTCTCTTACACCTCAGAATTGTATAAAGTGTCCAATATGTTCCCTTTAGATTATTAGGAAGATTAACTCTATCAATTTAAATGTTTGAAATTATATTTCGTTAAGAAAAATATGGTTTGAAATAAAAAATAGAATTTATGAAAAAATAAACACAAAATACCAATAATTTGCTCTAAGGTCAGGCTAAGATACTTAGCCGACAAAGTCTAACCAAGAGACCTCCACCAAGAGACTAAGAGATTTAATCTAAAAAATACTAGTACTTTGTAGAGGTCTCATGGTTAAAATATCTCAGTTAACTGATCAAGTTATGGTACCAAATAATACTGGTACCGAGCAAGTATTAGTATCTTGTGGAACTCTCTCGATTAAATCTCTCGGTTAACCGGGAAAGTATTGATATTTTGTGAAACTCTCACAATTAAATATCTTGGTTAACCGAGCAAGTACTGTTATCGAACAAGTATTGATACCAAGCAAGTATTGCTATCGAGGGAGTACTGGTACCTTGTGAAACACTTTCAGTTAAACCCTTCCGATTAACCAGGGAAATACTGATATTTTGTGGAACTCTCACGATTAAACTTCTTGGTTAACTAAGCAAGTATTGGTACCGAGTAATTATTGGTATCTTGTGGAACTCTCTCGGTTAAACCTCCTTATTAATCAAGAAAGTACTAATACTTTATGAAGTTCTCTCGGTTAAATCTATGTCTTTCAGTGAAGTTCTGTCAGTTAGACTCTCTCGATTGAGTCTCTCAGCCTGAGCTTAACGCGAAGTACTAATACTCGGTGTTTATTTTTCCATAAATTATAATTTTTTCATTTTCAACTTTCTTTGCTTCTCGGCAATCACATTTTTCTTAACAACACGTAATTTTAAGTATTTAAATCCATGGGGTTAACTTTCCCAAAAACCCAAAAAAAAACCATATTGGGTACTTTGTATAATTTAGAAATGTGAGAAGGCTTTTTTTTTCCCCTCTCTCTTAATAAAATTGAATTTTCAACATATCCCACTATCATGTTAAGCCTTTTAACATTTTCACTTCTTGTAAACACCATCTCTCTCATTGAAATTTATAAACAAATATATATATTTTAGAAGTGGTCCCACAATTCCATCACCAAATGTCTTAATTCTCTCTCTCTCTCTCTAAACCGTCACATGTCAATTTATATCTTCCAATATTGTTAATACGCTCTCTCTCTCCCTCTAAAAGCTTTTCATTTTAAAATGCTCACATGACATCTTCATTCTAATTTCTCACATTTAATATTATTACCACCCTCTCTCATTATTTATCAATTTGTCATATATATATATATATTAACATATTTACTATCTCACTACTCTCTCACTTTAAACTATCTAGAAATGACCGAGAGATACAAGTTCAATTGAGAGCTATCTATATATTGTGTTGAGAGAGATGCCCACTATTTTCACTCGAATTCATTAGTTTAACAACTCTTAAATATATATATTATGTTTACTTTTTGGAAGAACATTGTGAATATTTATTAATTCATTTGTCCTCTCTCAATGTCCGCTCTTTATTTTTAAAACCTTCTCATTCAAATCCAATATTTTAATAAAAAAAAAACTCTCACATCAGTTGACTAAAAAGTATCCAACATTTTAATCGATAGCTTTCTTCACACCATCACACCTCTCACTTTAGAACACCTTATTCCATTGAACAATAACCAAGAGATGCTAAACATTCTCTTAAATAATAATCGAGAGATATCCAACACTTTAATCAAGAGATTTCACAGCGTCACTGAGGACTGCCTACTATCTCAACTGAGAGATAATAATATCTCTCTTCATGCCTTCACGCCATGTGCCATCTCTCTCTCTCTCTCTCGCTCTATAAAATCGAGAGCTACTTTCTCTCTCTCATTAATTGAAATTTTCTTAAAAGTATAGATTTTAAATATGATCAACATCTAACAATGTATGTCCTAAGTGGATGATTCTACTAAACAAAAATATCATTGAAAGGATAGTTGATTATTTTATGCTAAATATCCAACCGGCCTATGCAGTCGATGAGGTGGCTTTGCTTTTATTTTCTTTGCTACTTTTCTTCACACCGCATGTCACTCTCATATCACCCCATTATCTATCTCACTATAATCATCTTTCTCTTAACAACATTGACTTTTTCACATACTTTTCACATACCACCTCTCCCTCCACGTGCACACTAGCATATACTAAAGGCCTCCTTACTCTCTCTCTCTCTTTTTAAAAGTTTCACTCTAAGCCCATCAACTCTCTCTCCAACCAACTTTGACTTTCCAATACAAACATCTCACACAAAACCCATATCACATCTCCTCTCTCTCCACGTGTACAACACACTAAAGTCAAATTGACCGAGAGACACAACTTCAACCGAGAGCTACCTCTCTCAATCTTGAAACAAGAGCTATTCTTAAATATTTTTATAATTCAAACCCTTTAGCTCTCTCGGTTGACCAAACCTTTTAAAAGTATCATCTTTCTCTCACTATAATATATTACCCATTTGCCGTCAATGCAAATATATTAACTCATTATTCTCACGCCATCACATATATGTATGATTATAAATATTTAATTATATATATTTAATTCTTATAGATCAATGCCATGTGTCCTATTCTCTCTCTAAAACCTTCTCACTCAAACTATTACTCTAATGAGAGTTCTCTTCAGACACCTACGTGAAATATTAACTCATTTATGTCATATTTATTTAATACTCTTTCACTATTAACCCATTTATTTCATCTTTAAAATTTGCAAATAGTGGCACCCTCCTCAAAGCTCTCCTCTTTCGTCCTCCCTCAAATCCTCTTCCTTATTCCATCTCAAAGATTTCTGCAAACTGCAAGCATTCCTTAAAAATGGTCAAGGAGGATTAATCGCATTCCCTATTAGGACATCTCATACAAATTTTAAAATTAATGTATTTTTTACTCATCATTTCAAAACTTTATAATTATTAATTGTATTAATTAATGAAGTATTCGTTATTTTTCTAACAAATTCTAATCTTCTAATTTTTGTTAATTTAACTATTCATACATTCAAAATTCAACACATTTATTAATAATATTAATGTTTCAATTATTTTTTCCACTTATTTCCAATGGGCATTAATATTTCATATAAAAAACAAACTTCACACCGCGTACACGCACGATATACTCCTCCTAGTATTATATATATATAGACTATCCAGCCTACATTATGTTATGGGAAACAAACTATTAAAAATCCTTTTAAAATTTTTCTTTAAAGCTTTTACTATATATATGGATCAAGTTGAAAGAATACCGATATATCATACTATATCAACTGATTGAATCGATTAGACCAAAATCTAAAGGTTTTATATTGATAAGATTTGATTGCGAAGGGAACTAATTTTCCATTGATTTTATTTGTTTTGGTACATATGTATATATACAAAACTGACATACATAATTATAGAATACAAATGATTCAATTAAGTAATGAAAGGGAAAGAGAATCAACTAAAAAGGAAAAGTCAATTAGGTAACTAAAAGAAAGGGAATATATGAATGTTAAATCTTGTTCCTATAATTAAGGTCTTTATTTGATGTTGTTCCCTTAATTCTGCTAATACTCCCCCTCAAGCTGGTGCATGAAGGTCAGTAATACCCCGCTTATTTTGAAGAAACAAAAATTGGTCCTTGCTTCTAACTTTGGTAAAAATGTCAGTCGCTTGGTTTGCAGTTGAGATGGCCAATGGTTGAATGATTCCAATTTCAGATTTTCATGTACAATGTGACAATCAATTTCAAGATACTTGATACGCTCATGGAAGATTGGATTGGCAGCAATATGATGTGCTGCTTGATTGTCGCAATATAGAGGAGTGGCAGATGATAAAGAGATGCCAAGGTCACTAAGTAAAGATCGAAACCAAATGATTTCTCGTGTAGTGGTGGCCATGGCATGATATTTGGCCTCAACTAATAAATGTGATACAGTTTATTGCTTTTTACTTTTCCAAAATACCAAACTATGACCAAGGAATATGTAGTATCCTGTAGTTGACCAACGAGTTTGAAGACAGCTTGCCCAATCAGAATCTGAAAAAGCAATAAGCTCTATTGGGCTAGAAGAAGACAATAGAATACATTGGCCTGGAGTCTTCTTTACATAGCAAAGCAATCGATGAGCAGCATCTAAGTGTCGTTGACGAAGTTGATGCATAAACGGGCTAAGAACATTAACGACAAATGTAATATCAAGCCAAGTAATAGTCAAATAGATGAGACGACCGACTAAGCAATGATAAGAGAAGAGATCTTCTAGCAAATCGCTGATAGAGTCTGTAAGTTTGAGATTTTGTTCCATAAGGTGTATGAGCAATGCGAGTACCTGTGAGGCCAAAATCTGCAAGAAGGACCATGGCATATTTATATTTGTGAGAGATAAATACCATGGGAAAATCTAACTACATCAATACTAAGAAAATACTTGAGGAGGCCAAGGTCCTTGATACGAAAGCGTTGTAATAAGAAAATTTTGATTTGTGATAAAAGTTTTAGGTCATTTCCAGTCATGATGATGTCATCCACGTAAACCAAGAGGAAAAGTGAAAACAACCCACAATGGAGATAAAATAGAGAATTATCAGCATGTGACTTTATAAAACCGACTTCTAATAAAATAGTAGAAAATATGGCAAACCAATTTCTTCCAGCTTACTTCAAGCTATATAAGGATTTATTAATCTTGCAAACTAGATGTTTCTCCCCCTGTTGTGGATGTCTAGGAGGTAAACACATATAGACTTCCTCTTGCAGTGGACCATGTAAAAAAGCATTTTACATATCAAACTGATAAAGAGGCCATCGTTGAATAGCAGTAACAGCTAAAAGTACTCGTACAGTCACCAATTTTGCTACCGGAACAAAAGTATCATGATAGTCTTGGTATTTTGTCTGAGAGTGAGTCACTTGTTGTGAGTGACGAAGGGGTGTTGCAGAATGTGTAGCGGTGGGTTCAACATTGGAATTTAGAGGTAGATAAGTTGAGTCACCGATGTCGGTTAATGGGATGGAAAGAACATGGACAGTATCAATATTAATTGGCACTTGTAATTTATATGGAAAAATGTTTCATGAAACACGACATTTCTACTCACATAAATTTTTTTGATTTAATATTAAAAATCTTAAATCCCTTTTGGCCATATGGATAACCAAAAAATATACCTAGTAAAGAATGTGAATGAAATTTATGTTTGGGATGATTATTTTGATAAAAGCCAAACAATTGAAAATACGTAAATGGTGATAAGAAGATATTTTATGAAACAAAAGTTTAAAAGGGGTTTTACCATGAAGGATAACTGTAGGAATGCGATTGATAAGATAAGCTGTAGTAAGAATACATTCATCTCAAAATATTAAAGGTAAGTGAGATTGAAATCGTAAAACTCGTGCAACATTTAGTAAATGACAGTACTTATGTTTGACAATCTCATTTTATTGGGATGTATAAGCACAACTATGATGATAGATGACACCAAGAGAATTAAAAAACCCGTTAATGTCATTATTGAAAAATTCAAGTGCATTGTCACTACGTACTTAACGAATGGAAGTATCAAATTGTGTTTTAACCATAGAAAACAAAATGGCATATATGGGTAAGGCTTGAGATTTAAAACGCATCAAATATATCTAAGTAGAGCGTGAAAAATCATCTACTATTGTGAAAAAATAACATGCACCAGTAATATTAGGAGTGGAATATAGTCCCCAAATATCAATATGAATTAAATCAAAACAAAATTTAGAAGAAATAGAGCCGTGTGAAAAGGGAAGTCGTGATTGTTTTGCTAAAGGACAAATCATTTAGATATGAAACTGATAGTAGAACCTAAACGAGAGAACAAATGTGAGACTTGGATAGGAGGTTAAACTAAAAGATGAGACATACAAAACTTTATCTAATGAAAAATTTGAGAAAAATTTAATGGAAGCTAAGTGAGTTGTAGGAACAATGCTACATTTGGGAGTTTGATAGGTTGGTTGTTATGGCAAGAAGTATCATGTAAGGATTTTAGATCGTGAGTCATATGATTAATACATCTCGAATCAATTACCCAAGTAACATTATAATTGGCAGAAAAACAATAAATCATACCTGCCAGGTTAGCTAATGGATGAAAAGGTGTAGTGTTATTTGATTGGATTAAAGAGAGGAGTTGCTATACTTGTTTTTCTGTGAAGGGCAAGCTATGAGAAGAAAATGATGCACTATCCACAGCAGCTGCAACTAGTCGATTATGATTTGGTGCATAGTTCTGCTCACGCCGAGATTGATTTTTTCTCGATTGGTTAGACGTAGTAGAATGCATATCGGCTTATTTCTTACGGCTCCACTTCTCAATATGTCCATCCTTCTACAATAATTACAGTGTTTGTGATGTTTTGATTTATCTTGCCATGGAAAAGGAGAGTTTTGTTTTCCACGGTGAGTTACGAACGTAGATTAATGTGATATGAGATTGGATATAAGTACTGACCCTTATCATTCTTCTTGCTACACAAGCGCATGAGCTTGAGCAACAGATGGAATGAGGTTCATGAGTAAGATTTGACTTCTTACCGATACATATGTATCATTCAAACCCATCAAAAATTGGATAAGGCAGTCACGTTGTTGGAAAGTTGTGAGGTCTTGAGCAGAACCACAAGTACATGTGGTGGGTGAGTTGTAAACATTGATCTCATCCCATAGTGTCTTCAAACCAATATAGTAAATTGCAATGGAGTTATTTTGCTGAAAATGACTAACAATGGCTCGTTGGATTTCAAAAATCTATAGAGCATTTTGTTGAGATTGTTGAGAAAAACAATCTCCAACGTCATGCCATACATCATGGGCTGTCTCAATGAAGATGACGTTGTTTGCAATTTCTTTACTAACTACATTGAGAAGCCAAAATAATACCATGCTATTGCAACGACTCTAAAGGGTGAAGGTGGGTGAATCTGGTTCTGGCTTCACAACCAACCTGTCTAAAAATCCTAATTTGTTCTTTGCCTCAAAAGCCTGGTAACGGCACGACACAAAGTTGGTTAGTTATCTCCAATCAATGGTTGAAAAACTAACATGATACTTGAATTGTTTGAATGGTGTAAGAAGTATGATAACATTAGATCTGCTTCAAGAGTCATTAGATTTGACATTACCAAGGAAGAATGAAACGACTAGATTTTATAGGTTGAAGACCTATTCTCATACCATGATAAGATTTGATTGTGAAGAAAAATAATTTTCATTAATTTACTTTGTTTTGGTACATATGTATATATACAAAATTGACATACAAAATTATAGAATATAAAGGAGTGAATTAAGTAATGAAAAGAAAAGAGAATCAACTAAAAATGAAAAGTCAATTAGGCAATTAAAGGAAACAGGATATTTAGATATCAAATCTTGTTCCTATAATTAAGGACTTTATTTGATATTGTTTCCTTAATTCTGCTAATATATATTACGGTATATATAAAATATCAGATTTGATAAAATATTAAAAAAGAATCACACAAATAGTAAAAATTAGATATCATATTAAATCGAATCAAATCAAATTTAATTATTTTTCTATTTAATTTAGTATTAATTTAATATATTTCAAATTTAAAAAATTAAAAAATGAATTAACGATTAATGACTCTATCTATATCCTATTTTCCTCGATTAATAGACTATTATTTATCACATTTCCTTCAAAAAATGATATTTCTCCCGCAATCACCGTTCTATGTTTGCCTTTGTTTTTAACGATGTTGTACCTCAATTGCATTAGTTTGGTACCTTACCACTTTACACAAGTGCCTCCTTTTTCCCTGAAAACATGCCATTTGATCTGCCCTGTTTTAATTTGAGAAAATTAATCAAATTGATTTTCAAGTTGAGAGAGAGGCAAAACCTACAAGATTCAACAAATCCATGAACTAAACTCTTGGGGATTCTGCAATTCAATCCATGTCCCATGCTGAAAACCAAAAATTTGAAACCCCACTTGTTTGGCACAAACGCATGGATTTTAAAACAAAAGGAGAATAATTATAAATTTTCTAACGAAATTTTGAGTGTAAAGGTGTTTTCTAACGAAATTTTGAATGTAGAGGTGTTCGAGTTGATTTGATCTTGAACACCTCTGTGTTTGAACTCAAACCCGAATTTTTTGTTGACACTCAAACTCAAATTCGACGAGTAGTATTAATATAATTGAACCCAATTCATTCATAATTTAGTGAAATTGAAAATGACTTGAAAACTTGATTTTATTAATTTATAAAACTTTATTAATATATTTAACTTAATTTAATTTTTATATTGTAAAAATATATGGATATATATAATATATATTAATATATATAATATATATTAATATATATTATCTAGTTACTCTACCGGTTTTCGAGTTTAAAATTATATTACTTAAACTTGACCTAATTGTATAGTAAAGCCACTCAAATTCAACTCTAGTTTGGTCAAAATCGAGTTGAGTAAGTTTTTGACCGTGTGGCTCGGAACGACTCAAACTCGACTCGGTTCACACAATAGCCCGATTTGCGACCCAAAATGCAAAAAGAACATAAGGGCAAGAACAAGAAATTAGGCTTTAAGAAGTTGTAACCCAGTAGTATTATAAACTTACAATTAATAATTTTCTGCCAGCAACAGGATGGAGCATCTTGATACAAGAAATTCCACGTCTCAGCCAGCAGAGGGCTGTGGCTGTCACAACAATCTCCAAAATCATCAGCATCTAAATAATAATGGGGCCTTGGCACTGACTTCCTATAGACTGTCAAAACATGAGGGTAATTAAAATATTGGTCGCAGATATAGCAACAAGAATCCTACTAGGGTCGGGGTTGGTAACTATGTCATTTGTACAACGACATGCAAGGTAAGCATGTCGCATACTTCGGTCACACGGACAAGGATGCACCATTATCCGCTGCAGTGAGATTAAGGATCATTGCAGCCGCCTTGGGAGCCCTGACAAGATAGTTCGCAAAATGAAAACCCAGAATTTTAATTCATTGCTAAAACATAAAATTCACAAGCACAGAACACATAACCACCCATAGTGTTATATCAAGAAGATGTAACTTTATCTTTTGGCTGGACAAATTATAAGTTCATAGTATCTTCAAAGAACAGAGGAATGCTCAGACGATTACAAAATCACTTCACTTTGACCCAATCGCTCAAACTTCTTTAGGAGTTCAGATAAGCGTTTTATTCCTTTTTCTAGGGATTTTGGTTGGTTATGTACCCTTCCCACTCCACCCCTATAATGGTTTCCCAGGAGGGGGTGATTGTGAGCAAATCCTATCCACAGTACAAGTTCAGGGCAGGGTCCAGATGCCCCCAAGCAAGCTCTCGCAGGTACAAGGATGGGGCACCACGTCCCAAACTTGCCAGCCCCGTCCCATCCCTAAATGCTCCAGTTTAGAACCAAGAAGATAACAATCCAAAATTCCGGAAAAGAAGAAAATGCCTCTGCTGCTTCTAGTGTCCTCTCTTTCCCATTTCAACCATGAAATTTTAAATTCCTTACAACACCAACAACCAATCCTTTATCTCATTAAGTGAGATCGATTATATGTACATCATTGTACTCTATTTTATATCGCACACTCACATATATGATTATTTTTTTTATATGATAACAAACCCCAAATCAACAATCATTATTTGTCATGATTGTGGATATGGTATGTAAAAACACTAAACATTTAACAATATTCATTTTATGCTAAGAGAAGGCCAGAGGGGGTACTTTTGGCAGACCTTGGCCATATGCAAATGGTAAGATCCAAATGGAAACTCTCAAATCTTACCTTCAACACCAAATTAAACCCAAATACCAGCTCCACAATGCAGAGGTGATCAAGAAAACCAGGAAGGGAAAAAAAAAAAAAAAAGAAAATAAGTGGCAAATAAATGTTTATTACAAATAAGAATAGGAGAGCAAAATGAGTAGCACACACCAAAATATATATATTACAAATATTTTAAAAACTTATCTCGAAAATTCAAAATTTCCAAAATATCTCAACATTTTGCTAAATATTGCAAAATTTCTTGCAAAACAAAAATTCTGCACAATATTGTGAAACTATCCAAAAATTTTACAAAATATATGTATATTTATTTTGTCGGTGATATTTCAATTCACACTTTGCCATATTGAGAATGAAAATTTCAGGAAATTTCAGAAAATTTAAAACTATAGTTAGACGCACGAAAAATATTTTGGAAGATATGGTATTTAAGAAAGGCAAAAGAAATAGCAAGGCAGAGATCCTCGTGGACTTTACCCTCTGATTAATTAAGGGCTGCATCCATTCTTCAAACAATTGGCTTTCAAGATGTCCTCTCAAAACTATTCCAATTCTCTCTCTTTTTCCCAGCCTAAATACCAATTTAAAAATTATATTGGAATCATCTATGTATTATCCATTTGACATGTACTATTAATTAAGCTAAGAAAATGCTCAGGCAGTACACTAAATTAGGTGAAAAAACAATTTTGCCGCTTTCAAGTTTGGTCCATAATCACTCTAGCCAATATGAAATATGAATCATGTGTCCAAGTACTCCTTTGAGATTTACTCTATTATTACTTTGCCACTCCTCTTCCCCTCCCCAATGAGTTTAGGGGTTAAACATTACAAAAATAATACAATTATAACACTAAAATTAAAATAATAATGATTATTATAAAAAATTTTGATTTTCTCCACTACCATCATCCTAGTCTATTTTCTCTCCTCAGCCATGGATCCATCACAACCACTCCTAACCCAAATGTCAAAATATCAAAATCACAAGCAATAATCAAACTTAAATCTTTTCATGCTTAAAAACATTTTCTTCTTATATTGCAGATTTTTTTTTTTTTTTTAACTTTTTAGGCCTGAGAAGATGTTCACAATAAACAATTTGGAAGATGGAGGAGTAAACCCAATTCGATTTTTCCTTGTAATTTGATAAATTTATATTTTATTTTATTATTTATAGTTTAGGGATCAAAATGACAATGGGATAAAACTAAGAAAGCACTTAACAGGTTTTGAACCACACATTGTTAAAGTGATGTCAGGCCAGACCATGGGTTAAAAGTGATCATTTCCTAAAATTTGAATATCAAAGTTGGAGCTTTAATAATGGAAAAACATCAATAGAGAAGAGAAATACCAGTCCTCAGGTTTCTCATATAGAGAAGCTGAAGAACCAAAGCATGAAGTGAGCATTTCCGTATGTATCACACCAGGATTAAGTGCAACAATCGCCATTCCACTTGGCAACTCCTTAGCCACGGACCTGGTTAAACCCTCAACTGCCCATTTGGATGCACAATACGGTGCAACCTGTCAGTATAAAGCTAACTTGCAGGATCAAATGACAATTTGAGAAGTTAAAAGTTAGTTGAATGCAAGAGGATAGTATAGCAACAGAAACAAAATACAAAGCAAGAATATTTGTTTATTCACACCCAATTCATCACTGACAAGTGAAAATGAACTCTGAAGGGAACCAAAAAGGATAAAATGTTATTCATTCAGTACTGCCATCCAACTGAAAACCATACCTTCCTTTCAATCAATTAACTGGACATATTTAGCATGCTGCCAAAATAATATTCTCCCTTTTAGCATTAAATTCATCCCATGTAGATTTAACCAACTGGTGTGGTGCCTTCTGTGTCTTCCTAGGAAGGTGTAACAAGGCGAGAGAAAAAAAAGGGTAACTGGGCCACTGGCTAATTGATTGGTTTAACTTTGGCATGACAATGACATAAGGGTTTCAATAAAGTGGAGCATGGAACAGATGCTTTGACAGCTATTCAGATGATTAAAGAAGAGAACTCTCAGTCCAACCCTACTGGTGGCCTCTTGGATGACATCCGCTCCATACTGGCAAAGAACTAACGGTTGCAAACAAAAGCTTATTTTTGGTAAGGGTAACTAACTTGGGAGGCTAGTGGACATGCTTCTGAGAGACTTCATTCTCATTCTCATTGTCTGTAGGGCTAGACCTGCTTGCAGACCATTCTATGGCGTCAATTCCCAAAAATTGCAATAAGTCGTTGGCAACAAGAACAACAGCCTCAAGACAGAATATCAAGAACTGTGCTTCAGAAGAGGAAAAAATATACCATGGCCATATTTCAACTTCAGACCATTATGACATGCAAAGCACAAATAAGTAAAATGATTATTTGGAGTTATTACCGCTGCGGCACCACTTCTTCCCCATCCAGATGAAAAATTGACAATAACTCCTTGCTTGTTCTCAATCATCAAAGGGATGAAGTGGCGCAATACATTTGCAATCCCCTTTACATTAGTATCAATGACAGCATCAAACTCTTCAGCAGGAACATCCCAAATTTTGTTGTTTTTGTTAATGGCTCCTGCATTATTAACTGTAGATTCAAAGTACCAAATTAGCTTCCATGTATTTGAAACATAGATTTATCATTGCAAAAGGGCTAGTGAAAAGAAATTTCATTATTTATAATCAAACAAGAAGAGAAACAAAAAGCAAAACATGAATGAACTACAAGAGTGAACTAGAAAACAATCAAAGTTACTGGTATTTCATAGGGTTTGTAATTGTTATTCTAAATTACTATAATATTCTAAATTGCTAATATTGTTCTTGTTTTTAACCATTATTTCAATTTCAATTGGTCATGGTGTCTCTTCTAAGTTACTTCACATGATAAATTTGACTAAACATTGAGATGTTACTGGTATTTCATACTGTCTTTTTAATTGGACCTTGTATAGATCAGGGTGTTTATTGGTAGGAAACTTGAGCTTTTTGACTGCTTCTTTGGAAATACAATCTTCTACACTGCACCATCGATGACTGAATTACATGCTTTACCACCACAAAGAACACGAATTTTGAAAATGCTTCATCTTCTTCAATCATCCTTATCATAGTTGGGTGTTGTCATCATCACCCTACTAACCATCAAAGACTTCCCATATGCTAACACTTCACTCCCTTCATTATCAATCTCAACCAGATTCACTTTCTTTGAGGATAAGCATAGGATGTATGTCCCCTTTCACCATAGATGAAATACTTGATCTGAGACCCACTTGTTGTCTTGTCAAAATTGGGTTGTGCTTCACTCTGTACTTTGTTCTGTCCTTTGTCGCCTCTATATGCTCAACCAATGCTCCCTTGACTGGTTTCACTAGTTGAAGCAGATCTGCTGCCATTGAAACTGCCTTGGAAAACCCCTGCAGTCTAGCCTAGCGTGAAACTCGCTTTTCAGCTAGTAAGGCATATCACCAAGCATCTAATACACAAACCACTCCTGACTCATCTCTAATACTTTGATCCAATCCGATAAGATAATAAAAAAAATTGTTAACAGTTCATTAGTTTCATTCAAACAAACTCTAATGACAGATTATTGAATTCAAAAGTGTATTCTTTAATTGTCCTACCATTCTGTTTCAGCAAGTGAAATCATTCATAAAGCTCAATTGCATAATCTGCTGGCAGGAATTGTTCCCGCATCTTTCCTTTCATATGTTTGCAGGCACTAATTTTTCGGTTTCCTTGACGTGTCGCTGTTCTTCAACTCTCTTCCAACATTGAAGTGTTGGACCTTTGAGTTTGAGCTTCACAAATAGAACCTTTGTCTGTTCAATCAGAGTTTTCCACTCAAAATAATTTTTTACAGCGGCTTCCTAATCGGGGCAATCTTCAGCATGTAATTGCCCCCGAAGTGAATCCACTTCAATCTTCATTCCTACACCATTTAATTCTAGCACATGCAGCAATCTCTCTTCTGATCCACCTCTTGCTACAAAATTTGCAGATCCAATATTATGAAAGGGATTCTCAGCTTCACCCATCTCAGATTCAATCTCATAACCACCTTCCGACATGTCTAAGGGATTGCAGTCACCTTCTGGAATCTCAATCCGGGCTCCCACAAGCTCCTACCACTGTAAAGCTTGTACAGCATGCGACAACTATTCAATCATGTGTCTTATCTCTGTCAATTCTCTCTGATGACCTTGGTTCCTCTTGTACAGCCTCTACAACGCCCAATGATGGCTTAAAATTGAATCTAAAGAACAAATCTAGGATCTTTTTTGCTTTGATACCAATTTGATATAGGAAAAAAGCAAGGAAACCAAAATTGAACAAAAAAAGTAATTAAAATTCAAAATTAATTGAAGTTGGAGCAGAGAAACTTGGTTCTCAATTATAATTTTAAAGACAATACTCTTGTAATTCTTTTATAATAGTTAGGACAAATCCTAATTTTAATTTAAAAACATTTTAATTTACAAAATTTCTTAAATAGTTAAATAGAATGGAGAAAAAAAATAGAAGCTTTCGAAATAGAAACATAAATAAAGAAGGAAAACTAAAAACTTTCAATTTTAAGATGCTCCTGCATCATTAACCCATATCAAACCTATAGGGTTTTCCAAAAAATCCCAAACACGTCCCAACGCATTTACCATATCCCAAATCCGCCCCACTGCTATCCCTAATCAATCCATAATCAAAAATTATAAAAACAAGTAGCACTTCTTATAAAAATGCTAGTTATCATAAACTGCTACTGAAAAGACTTTTCATGATTTCATGATTCGACATCGCCAAAATTTAACCAATCTGTTAAGCTTCTCATCATTTTCCATGAATTCAATTAAAACAGAAAAGAAACCTAAAGCAGAAAACTAAATAACACGAATGAAGTCACACACCTATAATATCCGGCACAGTCTTCTTCTCCATCAGCGCACGTGCCAACTCTTCGACGCTGTTATTCGACTTCTACACACACAAACACAAAGAAAAACATCAAAATCAAACGAACCCTAAAATGCATAGAAAGAGGAGAGAGAGAGAGAGAGAGACCGACAATGTCGACATTGAAGAAGAGATGGTTGTTGGAGAGCTCAGATTGGAGGGAATTGAGTTTGTCCTGAGAGCGAGAACAGCCGATAATGGTGTGCCCTCGCTTGGCTAGCTCTACTGCTAGGGCTCTGCCCAACCCTCTGCTCGCTCCCGTTATCAGCACCGTCCGGCTTGTCCCTCCGTTGCTCATCAAGCCGTTCATCTCTCTCTCTCTCTCTCTCCCCCTGTGTTCTGATTTTGTTGATGTTTTACCCCCGGTGGTCTCCTCTCCCCTTCACGGTTCCTCTTCTCTGACAACAATATATTGAAATTGAAAGGTGCATTGTTTCTCGAACAACCGGCAAAAGCCCCCCGGTTAGAGTGTTTAACCGGATTAAACCGGTTTTTGGTTTGAGTGGTTCACGGTTCCTTGGGAGTTCGGACGTTCGATTATGTAAACTCTTTTACTATATTATATTTTATTTTTTATCTCTTTTCACTGTAACAATCATTTATAGAAAATAACACAATAAAAATAGAAAAAATTTATAAAAATAACATAATGTTCATTAATAATAATAAATTCATTTATAATTTGAGGTATAAAAAAATATTATTCGATAATTTTTTATAATTTTTATTTTATTTCGTCTAAAGTTAAAGAAATTATAAAAAAAATAAAAAAACTTTACGATTTAAAACTTAAACTTCTACGAAAAAATTTATTATTGTTGAAATATTGATCTAAACATACGATTTCTATCTCATAAATTTTTTTAATTATCGTGAATAATTTCACTTATAAATTAGATAAAATTGTTGAGAAACTTTTTTAAAATCTGAATTGAAACTTCTCTTTTGTAGGATAAGTAGTTTTTTATATTTTGGCTCATGCATGCATGGGGATTTATAAACACTATAGTTGATTGAGACGATTTGAAGAGAGATCGGAAAATTATTATATATTAGACTTTTTGTATTGATTCGTATTTTTTTTTCTATTTAAAAATTCTTTATCTTTAAAAGTTTTGTACTTTCCTTTATATATTTAATATATTCTTCCTTTTTTATAAAAAAATGAAGTATTTGGAATAAAATTCTTATTCCTCGAAGATTAATATCGTGAAAGTATTCTCTTAAAAAAAAAAAAAAGAAATTCCACAGCCAAAAATGGATTATACATTAAAATGTTTCTCTTCCTTGACTAATGAGACTTAAGGATTACCTACTCTGCCCTGTGGACTTCAGACAAAAAAAAAAAAAAAAAAAATCTTAAATTTTTTCAACAATTAGTTCGCACGTTTGAGAGTATCGCAAAATGACATTAATGATTAAATGTTTCTCTGAGGGAAAAATCCTAATTACTGTGTCAAATTTTAATCCAACCACATTTTGGCAATAGGCAAAGTTATTTCCAGACAAAGCGGCTTGATCTTCCCCTTCAACAACACATTGGACTTTCCATTTTCTTAACACCTATCACTTTTGAAACCATCATTCAACAGAAGAATATCATGTTGAGAAGCAGTCCTTCGGTACATATGTACCACTCTTCGATCAAACCCTAGAAAGAACTTGGTTATATCTAGTTAAAAAAAAATTCTCAGTTCCAGCTGAAAACCAAATGTAATTGAGGAATAGCTGTTGCCGTGAATAGAATCAACACCAAAAATTCTGAATTTCAAGCTCATTACTGCAAGGTACGTAGATCTAGTGGATGTGAACAAGCCTACCAGAATACTTCTTTTAATATGTGAGAGATAAAATTTTGGAAAGGAGGCATCCTCGGTAAGCAATTTAAGTTGGACCCACATGCCGCTCTTTAGATTTAAAATGAATGTCTTTCAATTTTCTAGACTTACATATTGCTGATAGTCTTTCCTCATTGATCATACAAGTTGTGAGTCTCATGTATTGCATTTCAATCATTTATTGATTTACCAATACTGAGAGTCCTGTTTTATTATTCTATTTATCTTCAATAGGTGCTAATTTCTGATCAAATGAAAATGATATATCTTCCCATTAGTGTCATCTTTCAATTATGAAAGATGATTTTGACGAGTATATAAATCACTCTCTCTGCCTTTGGTTTATGTTCTGTTGTTGCAGGCGGGACTTTGAACATGCAAGAGAGGAGGAATCTCTCGAGTTAGAGGGTGATATTGGTGGTGGATTAGTCCTTAGAAGATGTACCAAAAGATGATTCCAATATCTTCAGGATTGACTCTAGCATCATAGCCCATAAAGTTTGGTGCTGGGTCTGGTGGATATTCACGGTGTGCTTTTAAAATCCCATTCATTTTATGGTCTTTTTAACACTGTCACATACAAAACATACCTTTGCTTAATTTTCAACCTTGTTGATGATGATTTTCCCTTTTGTTATGAACTGCCGACTTTCGTGGTCTTTTCTCTCTAGGCTTGTCTGCTTGCGTGTGCACCCAACGTTCACTCTATTACATCCCACTGAATCCTTAGTTTTATTTACCTCCATAAATGGAACTAAGCAAGAAGTTGGGCCAGAATCTGGTGAGCAGTTTCATGAGGGGGATCTCAAACCTAATGCTAATTCTCTTCTCTCTCTTTTTTTCGTGGGATAGAGTTCTTCATCATCCTCTTTATTTTTCTTTTCTTTCTCCAGCCCTTTTCTCCTTTTTAACCCTCTGAACTATGATATTACATTTTTCATGCTATTAACGCGTCATACAGCTATTTAGAAACAGACATGGACTTCACTTAATTTAGCCAAGGGGGACTAAAATTTCCTGTAATTATACTATGCTGATTATATACGGAAATAGATGATCCAAGTGCTCCTGGTTTTTAAGAGTTTTAGATTTACCTCCCTTGTATCTTTTCATAATCATGAGTTTTTGTAGCCTGAGAAATGTATATGAAGAGATTATTAATTTAAGAAAGATTTAAGCTCTGCAGGGTCAACTAAGATTCATTAATTGGTGTTGAAAGTCAAATCGTGGCATCTGAAGTATAAGTGGAGGTAAAAAAGTTGCAGCGGTGCAAACTGAAATTTGATAGAAGAAATAGAGGTTTTCATGCACTTTTGGATCCTAAACTTTGGGCTCGATTGTATTTTCCCCTTCTATATGAATATGGCGATTCGACAGCGTAAATTGTGTTGACTTGCTGTATCTCTGTCCCTCCACATGGATTCGACCAGCTTAAGAGAATGCAGATTGCATGTTTATGGGTCCAAATCGGATAAAAGTTCAGGGGCCAATTGAATTGGTCAATTTTTGCTCTCATTTTTTGCGAAGGGAATTGAAGTTAACTTCTAATTTTTGAATTCAATTGATTAATTATTTCCCTCCAGTAAGTATAAGTTACATTTTCTGTGTGACGATGAAATTAATAGATAAATGATTGCATATTGAATTAAGTGACAAATCTTTTAACCTTTGTGAGAACTTTCAAATACCAATTTAATACATATATCTTAATTTTAATTTTGTGTTGCTAACGAGAGAGTTGAGCACAATTTCGAGGTTGGGCATTGGCACAACTATAAGTTTGCTCCCTTAAGTTGTGGATGTCATATTTCAAGCCATGATTATAGCCTCTTTGCTTGCAGCAAAGTTGGCCATTCCTAAATCTCTTAATGCTGGAAATTAGATGAGCTACACTGCCTTTATGGTTTGCACATGCAAATTCTTAAAGTGAGATAACATCCCTAGAGCTCCAACCATGAATTTCGCAATGAGGAGTGACTTGTCCTCTTGGCCATGTTCGCTTGCTCAGGGTGTGGGCGGGCATGGTTGTGTATGTGCATGCACAAGCTCTTGCTATTTTCCCCCTTTTCGTCTGGCAAGTAAATTCTTGGTTCAAGCCGCTGTATATCTGTTTCAATGCTGCAGACTATTAAGGAAGATGTTTTTAGGGTGTTCTCTTGCGGCCGTCTATACCTTCTATATGATCTGAAAATCATGTGGATGTTTTGTTTGTTCAGGTGAATGGATGCTTGTCGACAACTGCCTTGGTCTTTGCCTCGTAAATCGATTTGATGTCAATGATGTCCACAAATGTCTTATTCATTGGGGAACGGGGACAATCAATTTGGAGCTATGGTCTGAGGAACGGCCTGTTTCCAAGCAATCACCTCTAAGAATCTGCCATGAGTACGAGGTGAGGAGATTTCCAAGTCCATATTATTGGACTTGGATCCATGAGTGGTTGATACCACTTCCCTATAGGTTGATGTCCTATGCGCGTCCACGCAATGTGTGCCAATTTGTCAAATTGGGGGTTGGAGAGGTGATGGTCCTCCCCCTATCTTGATGTAAACCAGGATATTGAAAGTAGTGTTTAAAACCAATAAACTTTGTATTCAAGAGTGAAACAACCAAGTCTCATATATTATAAATAGAACATGAACAGGCAGTAGACTTACAAAATGAAAAATTAGAATAGAAGGGGAAGGTTCATACATCAATACCACTAGATAGTTAGTTTAGTGGGATATCATGTTAGAACTGTTAATAAATTCTCAAGTTTGAAATCTGAGAATATAAAAGACTATATTAAAAGAACTGTCTTCTAAATAAAGTTTTTGCAGGCGTGGTACTGGTAATGCGGAAAAAAAATCATGCGTCAATAGGATGGCCTCTTGCGCAAACAGCAGCAAGGAGGGATGCGAAGATGCCGCAGGGTCCACTGTTCAAAACCCTGAGCGGCCAATGCCGGCAAGCCCGGCTTTAGATCTCAGTTTCATGGAAAGCACTCTGAAAGAAATCTATTCTACTAAAAGCAAGCTTCTCCAGCAAACCACTTATTGGAAAGCCAACAAGCAGTAATAATGTATTTAAATAATATGTAATTCCACCCGAGTAAGAACCCTACTAAAATAAAACAGTAAAATACATAAGAACCCTAATCCTCAAGTTAGAAAGAACTTGACTCTGTTCTAGTTGCCAATTTAGAAAACTTGAACACGTCAACATCAATCTCCATGAACTCTCTCCCCCCATCCAAGAATTCTCGTGATTTGGCTGCTCAACCCACTTCACGAGGAACCCGTAGATCTTCCCATTCTTCGCTCTAATTTCCTGTGTCATTCGCAATTTTCTTGTTTGCTCATAATACATGTTATTCTAAGGCCTATTGTTTGGTTGCTACAAAGTTGTGAATCGGAGAAAATAGAATTGCCCTTGAAGCCTGGGAATTACTGGCAAGGATCTAGATTCAAGTACATACCTTGATTTTATTTGGGGTTTCACATTTACTTGAAAAATAATTGTAATCAATCCACCTGATCAGACAAATCAATACAATCACTAAGAAGGTTTTAAACATAGGTGAAAAATTAGAATCTTAATTGACATTCCAATTACTAACACTGTAAGTACCTTTGCGGCAAACCCAATATCCGAGTAGATTAGTTGAAGAAGAAGAAGATTTCATTTTGATGGATTATCTCATAGACCCCATGATGCCTTTGTGGAAATATGAGAAGGCAATAAACATCACTTTAAATGATTTCCCCCCAAAAAAAAAAAAAAAGGGTAGTGCATGCTCCATGGGGATGGAGTCTGACATGCCAATACTAGGGGGGGAACCCAATGAAAAGAATAAAAATTGTTCAAAATGCTATCATTACTTTACAAGGAAGACATTCATGATATGGGAATAGGATCATCCGAAACCTTTGACCTAATGTGAGGCTTATATATTTCCAAAACAAAAAATATCTTTGGCAACAATTCTAACCTATTATTTGGTTCTTCTTTATTATTTTCTGTGTAATATTTCAATAAATTAAATTAATTAATATTTATATAAAAATTCTTAAATATTTTATAATATAAATTATTTATATTTAATAAATTATTTAATTATTTATAATTTTTATTTTTTATATTATTTATTTTATAATTAATAATTATATATTTGATCATTTTAAATTTTTATTATAAAATATGTCTATTCTATTTATATCACACATTCGTTCATAATGGTGAATATTATATGAATATTGTGTTAAAATTGAAAGCTTAGGAAACATAATTTTCTATTTTCTTCGATTCGAGACTTTTTAATTTTTTAAATAAGAAAAAAATTGTGAGAAGAGAAAATAAATAAGTAATAAGAATTATAAAATGTGGGATATTATTTAAAAATGAAGAGAAAAAATTGAGAGATATTGTGTATTAGTTAATGTATAATAGATATAAACCGTAATTATATAACTCGTTTTATACAATAAATATATTATCAATATTATCTCAAAATATAGTAAATATTATATTAGTATAATGATGAATATTATATGAATATTGTGTTATTACAATTATATTAATAAAAATAAAAAGTAAACAAAGTTTGAAATTATTTGTAATTATTTCCTATAGGGTAAAATTAGTATTATTTTTTATAAGGAGATAATATTAAAAAATTAAAAAGTTAATAAATATTATGTTGGAGGGACAGACAATTATAATATGATATAACTTGAGCATTATTATTTTATTGATTAAATCACCAAACCTGATTTGCGTTTTTGGGTCCTCGGAGCTCGAAGCTCGAAGCCTCGTCTGGCTACCCAACATTTATGAAATTACGTATATGCCCCTGCTTATTACTGTTGACTTCTAAAATTTTGAAGGACGGAAAGGTAATTTAGCTTTCATTTCTCCTTTCTCTTTCGTCCGGTCGTTTCTCGTCTTTCTGGATCTCTCGAATCGAATTGCTCTCCGCTCTCGCGGTGACCTAGTAGAGCAGCGCAGCTATGGCGTCCCGCGGCGAAGATCAAGCTCTCGTTTCTCATTCTTCTTGTGTCGTCGCTGCAAGGATTTTGCGCTCTCTCCTCTCGATTGAAAGGTAAAATCTCTCTCTTTCTGTCTCTCTCTGTCTAGGGTTTCTGCAAGATTAGCGCTTTTGCGATTTTTTTGCTTCTCCCTTAGAGTTTTGATGATTTCTTTGATGATTCGTTCTTCTCTCAGCTTGATCTAGCTTTCAAGTCTTCAATAGAGATCTGCGAAGTGCAACTGTGATTCACCGATGTCGCCGTCGCCGTCGCCAGTCGCCACTGCAAGAGAAGGTAAACTCTCACTCTCTCTCTCAGTTACTTAGTCTAGGTTTTAAATTCTTAGTCTAGGTGTGAGAACTTTAGGCCGAAGTGCGAAGTGCGAAGTGCGAAGATCTAGGTTTCTGCAAGATCTGCGAAGTGCGAAGTGTGTGTGAGAACTTTAGGCCGAAGTGTGTGTGAGAACTTTAGGCCGAAGTGTGTGCGACACTCGAGCTCGAGCTTCTCGATGACACTTCGAGTCGAGCTCGAGCTCGAGCTCACCTAAAGTTCATCAAGCTCGAGCTCGGGTACTGTGATAGCAGAGCTCGATCCGAGTGTCATAACACCCCTCAACACCCCTCAGCCCCACCCCCTCCCCAAATTTCTTAAATTTTTTTTTTTACTCCAATAAAAAAAAGAATATCCTTTTGCTTCTATAATTGGTGGACGATTTGAGAGCAGAGGGACGAAGGTGAAGTTGTTCTTATTTGTCATCAAACGCCACGTTTTGAGTTGCATTAGAATATGCCATTTTTGGCATGTCAAAACCTATAGTTTTAAATCAAATTCTTAACTCTTTATCACAAGAGTTTTATTCTAATCTCTTTTAAATTAAGAAATATTTTAACTAACCAAAGAATAATTTTTAGTTGACAAAATCAAAGGAAAAATGACTATACCTTAAGGATCCAAAAGAAAATTAATTTTAGAAAATATTTTCTAGTAATTATTTTTTACTTATTAATTACGGCTAAATTGACTTTCTAAATAATAATTTTTTACCTTAAGGATCCAAAAATGACTATACTTATTTTTTACTTATTATTTTCTAGTAATTTTAGAATAATTATTTTTTACTTATTAATTATCATCTGATCCAAAAGAAATGTTCTTATTTTTTACTTATTATTTTCTAGTAATTTTAGAATAATTATTTTTTACCTTAAGGATCCAAAAATGACTATACTTATTTTTCTCTATTCAGTCTGTTCAATTGACGATATGGGACGCGAAACCCTAGCGAAAGAAGCCCTAATTCTTCTCCGAACTAGACTCTGTGATCCTCATTTCGTCTTCTCACTTTCATTCAATTCTCCTGACAGCAATTACAGGTCTCTCTCTCTCTCTCTCTCTCTCAATTATACCATTTGATGAAGAAAAATTTTAAGGGTTCTGCTTAATACAGCAAACTGAAATTCATAATATCAAGTTCTGTGACGGAGGCGTGTAATAACTCAGTTTTACTTCTGGGTCCTCGTGGTTGTGGCAAAATTGCGGTATTCGTTGCTCTTCTCACTTGTTTAAATTTAGGGCTTTTTTTGAACAATTTTTATCCTTTATAAATTCACTGTGTCACTGTGTTTGTTATCGATTCTAGGTATTGGAGCTTGTTCTTAAAGATTTACTGGGGGACTACCCTGACTTGATTTCTGTGGTATGTTTTTTTTTTTTTTTTTTTTTTTTTTTTTTTTTTCCCTTTAACAAGTTTAGGTTTATCCCTTTTTAGTACTCGTAGGTAACAAGATTTCTAGTTGGGATGTGCCATTATAATCGGCTTTCTCAAACCTGTTGGAGTATATTTCATTTGGGGGTCTGCCTCTTTGTGGATTTCTTTTTTTTCTTGGCTGATTTTGTGTGGTGATGAATGTTGTGTTTCAGATTAGATTGAATGGTCTTCTGCATAGCGATGACAATGGGGCACTTAAGGTTAGTTTCATTGTACTTTTGGCTTCAGTTCAGTTCTCGGGAGTCCTTGTTCATATCTTGTTAATCTGTTAGCAATCATTGGCACACATTGCACAGATACTATTCTTCTGGGATTGTTGGTTGTTAATTTCCCTGTGATCCTTGTGTTTTTATGTGTATTGGTTGAAATTTCAGGAAATTGCAAGGCAATTATGCTTGGAACATGAACTAGTGTTTTCGAAACTGGTAGGTTGGATCATTATTAAGTCACTTCTTAAATTCAAACCCTTCCTTATTTGATTGGATTATTTTCATTTTGCAGGCATCATCAGATGATAATTCTCAGTTCATAGTAGCGATGTTACGGTTAGTGCACAATATTCATTTGGTACAATTTATTTCCCTAGGCAAGTCCAATTGGATTTTCGTAAATGTTGCTTAAAAAAGGGCTTACTCGATGCACAAAGTGCTCCTCGGCTTAGTGTAGGGGTAGGGGGAGGGTGGGTGTATTGTACTCAGCCTTCCCCCTGCATTTTTGCAAATCCACGCCTTGAAACCGTGACCTCGAGGTCACCAAAAGAGCAACTCCATTGTTGCGTCAAGGTTAAAACAAAAAAGTTCATGGTATTGAATTTGAATATTTTTCCCTGTTCTTTCATCTGCTGATGCAATCATGATTTTTGTTTCAGAGAGTGTGGGCTAGCACATAAAACAATCATATTTGTCCTTGATGAATTTGACCAATTTGCTCATGTAAGTTCAAGCGCTGTATTTGTCCTACTTTTGCTTATTGTTGTGGGACTATTGTCACAGTCACATGACAAACATGATGGGAGTTCAACAATTTTTTTCTCCTCTCTAGCGATAAATCATGGTCCTTTTGTCGAATATTTATATTCTGAGTGAAGCTTCCATGCTATTTACTTATAAACATCCTTGCTTCAGGGAAAACAACGACTCCTTTATAGCTTGCTGGATGCAATGCATACTGTGACATCACAAGCTGTTGTTGTTGGTGTTAGCTGCCGATTGGTACTTTGATTTCGCTGTTCTCTCACTTAGATCAATATTATTTTGTGGTTTGAATATATGTAGAGGGTCATTTAATTGCCAAGGCATGTTTAATTGATGGGATCATTAAATGAGGCATCCATGCTAGACTGATGAATTTATGGAAGCTCTAAAATGATATGCAATCTGTTTTGCTTCCTCAAAACTAGAAGATGTACCATGCAGGATGCTGATCAGCTCTTGGAAAAGAGAGTGAGATCTCGTTTTTCACATAGGAAGCTGTTGTTTCTTCCACCTTCTAAAGAAGATTTACATGAGTAATTTCCATTATCTAGCTTGAGTATCTACAGTGTTTCCTTCTCAAGAATTGTATAATCTATCATTCAATAATCTTCTTGTTATGCAGGATACTTGAACATGCTCTGATCCTGCCAATAGACTCCAGCCTTTCACATGAATATGCCCATGAATTCAATAGAAAACTGCATGTATCCTTTTCTGATCTGATCCATTTCTTATGAGATTTCAACATTTACTTTCTCCCTATGTGAGTTTTCAACTTAAGTTGATTTGGATGTACTATCTTTTCTGTGAGATATGCTTCAATGCGTCATAGGCAATACATATGATGCTTGTGCAAAAGTAATGTGGTCAGTCAAATGAGGTTATTACTTTGGCAATTGGAAACTGCTATTATAGTAGACAACCATTTGTATGTAAGGATTATATTATCTACTCAGTAGAGCAACTATTCAAATACCTTTTTGGTTTGAAAAGGGATAATATTAACATGAGCCCGCAGTCAATCACTGCTTTATGATTTACTACTCATCGGTCATATTGCGGATGCTATTATAGAGTGATATACCGCACATATCACTGTTGATGTAAGATTTTAGTTGCCACCGAAATCTTTCTTATATGAGGATCCTTGTTATGTGTATCTTTTGGGGGTGGAGAGGCTTTGTGGAATATAAACTTAGGGTGGATCTTTTGTTTTGGTATGATATAAGGTGAATGACTCAATGATCCAAAAGTTTGGAGAAATTAATGATCATGGAACTGGCTACCACTGGGCCATAAGTTTATTTTGCTAATTGAGTTTTTCTTTTATCTCTTGAGTTTGCTTTTGCACTGCAGAAGTAGGTGTAGTAGTTGCCCTTGTCCTTGTCCTTGACCTTGAAGTTGTTATGTGTTTGTTACCCTGTGGCAAAAATTCCAACATCGGGGACATCCTTTACATTTGACAGAGTATATTGGTTGGCCAGAAATTCAAGGATATCATAAGCACCTTATCAAACTCTGATCCGACTGTAAATACTTTGCTAAAGTTTCTGTAAGATTCTCACTTTTCATACAAATGCCCTTTTTCTTGTTTCCATAAATAGGTAATTTGCTTCATCCTCCGCAAAATTTACTAAAGTTCGACTGTTCTGCTAGATTCGTTGCAGTTTCTCATATGGATTTGAATTTTGGGTTCCTAACACTTGATAACTTTAAAATTGCACTTTCAAGTTTCCAAAGGCAACCAAAGCTTGAATGTGTTCAAGGTAAGGGGGTTCTTCATGCTCTTAGTGCTATGGAATTGACGTACAAACATCAACATCTAGTAGACCTTAATCATAGATGGTGTTAGTCCTAAAGTCGTCAATTTCATGAGCTCTCTTTGACTCAATATCCTATGTTATAGCAGCATATGATCCGATTTGGTTTTGGCAGATTGCTCTATTTTGGAACTTTATATCCTGGTATGCATGCAAAGGTTAGAGGTCAAGGAGCAAAACTCATACAACTTCAATTCCATAATGAAAGGTTGGTTCATTCCCTCTCTCTTTTTTGAACTTTTCCCTTCTAGTTTTGCCATTTCATCAGATGGAGCTCATTTCTCAGCATGCATTTTTGGTAATGGCAGAGTACAAAAGCATACACAGTTCGTTCCAGACATCTGATCATTATGCACGGAATGTGTGTTTGCGGGTACGTGCAAGACTTCTTGTGAAACGAATAGGTTATGATAAGATCCACATTATCATGCTTTTGGCAGTTTACTTCCATTGCTCTCTCCTGCAGGCTTTTGAACACCTTCAAGAACGTGAATTGATATGCTTTACAGACAACAGAAGCTATAGTCAGTCTGCTGAATTTCGTCCAGTGAAGATTCTAATCTCCTACCACGAGTTATCTCAGGGGTTGAAATCCCACCACTCTTGTCCTGTGAGTCATTTCAGGAACCCTGCATTTGCGTAATAAATTATACCTTCCACGTTAATTTTGGTTTGTTAATATAAATCCATCACACTTGTCTTGTGATTATTGTTTTTATTTTTTTCATAATCAGTATATGTGACGTCTATTTATCAGTATAAAGTCTTCCACTTTTTTCTTTTGGGATTCTCTGATACCATGAGAATTTCAACCATTCCCATGCCTTGGTATTTGTATCGGCCACTGATGGATGCATAACATGTGTTGCAGGCCATTCTTCATAAGCTTCTCAATCGGGAAGGCTAGAGATTCTTGGAGGGATGGTGTTGATGGATATTTAACTAATTTATTCCTAACTTGGAGTAACATTAAACAACAAATGCATGCCTGTACTAAGGAATTTTATTACTAATTGCAGATTCTCTATGTTACACCTTGTGATGATTTAATTCGTGTCTGAATTGTACAAAGACAATCTATATAAAATTTTCCTGAGATTTTTTTTTTTGGTTGCTCGGCTTTTTCTTATTTAAATAGCATGTGGTAAAAATTTCAATTATTATCTTTTTTTACACCGATAAATTTACGGGTATGTATAGTAATTCACAAATTGCATACATTAATATATAATATCAAATCTCCATACGTCGACGAAGGTTCCTGCCTTCGTCGACGAAGGCTGCTCCTATGTCGACGATGGAGAATGCCTTCGTTGACGATGGAGAATGCCTTCGTCGACGATGCAGCATGACTTCGTCGACTATGGATGCTCCTTCGTTGACGATGGAGCATGCGTTCATCGACGGAGCATCCATAGTTGACGATGGAGCATGAACCTTCAAACAGATGGAAGAACTTTCACTGAAGGATTGATTAGCTTTATTGATGATGAAATTGGGGATTTTGATGCTGCCCACCAAATGCTCGACAAGATGCCTCGAATGTATTTCAACCGCTGAGGATTGGGTTGCAATTTTCACACAAAATGGGCTTGACATGGAGGTTTTGGGTATGTTCTGAAAGATGCATTGGCATTTTTTTTTTTTTTTTTTTTTTGAAAAAAAAAGAAGAGCTTGACGTTGATAATCCATGGCATTGTGGAAGCTCTTATTGCTAATAGTGCAACATTTGAGAAAAAAAATGCCTTTTCACAAGTAATCTCTTATTGAATTGGATGGGCTTTTTCTAATTTCTTTTTCTTATACTTTGTTATTATCACCTTTTAAGTTGGGGTGATTGGGAATGCATCCTGAAGTCTCAGTCTCTTTGCAGGAGAAATATAGGCTAAGGAAACAAAAGAAATATGCTCCTAGAGTACTTTTGAGGCGGCCTTTTGCCCGGAGGTAAGTCTCAGTTTTTTGGTTAAATATTTCTGCTACTTACTTGGCATGATTAATTCACCTTCTTTCTTTTTTAATGTTCAGAATTTACATATATCCATTGCAGTTTTCGTTTTTATTTGGTTTATATTTGATTGACAATCATTTTACTCATAATTTAAGGTTATTGACCCAGGAACTTTAGCTTATTAATATTTCTTCATGACCTCCAAACATGAGTTTAATTAGACCGCTATGTTGTATTATGGCTGACATTCTTGGTGTTTCTGTTAACCAAAATCGATGTTTACAATTTTTTTTTTTCTTTTTCATGGATGCTTTTTGTAGCTTATTCAAGTAAGCTAATTTATTGAATTTCAGAGTGTTTTTTTTTTCCTAAAGAATTCTTTATGCATTCCCAGATTTCTGATGAAATAGTTCTATTAGCATAATTTTCACTCACTACCACATCATGCATTATCTTATCCAGTGTGCAGCCTGCTTGATGCGATGCTTATACTAATCTTGAAATGTATTCCCCCCCCCCTTAACATGCCAATGACTACTATTATTGAATTGAATTCTGGCTATTTTTGTGATTGGATTCATCATGGTTGATCAATTCTGGGGGTTTTTGCCTGCACTTGCCACATGTTCAATACCAATAAGTACTTTGATTGGATACTTATTCAGTTTTTGAGTTAAAGATGAATGGATTCTTGGTTTTGCTTCTTCAGTGAATTAACAGTGATTTTGATGTTAGTGCTTAACCCATGGGATGCATATGCACCATACCTTATGAGGGTTATCAATCATCAGTGATTTTGTGATGCTCCTGTTTGGTGCCTTATTAACTTCTGCTGCGGAACTTTTCTCTCAGCATATGTGAGGATACTCTGCCAGAATTGGCTAAATATACTCCCAGAATTGATTTTCTTCTATTCTATTTTTGAGTACCTATTTTGCCATATATATATGCTTAATAGACATTATTCTAGGATGTACTTCTGCACACCAAATGAGCAGAATAAGGGTCTTTTCTGGGCCACAAACTGCTTCTTGATTTACTTAAGCTTTAAATTCATGTAATCGCTTAGAGCCTGCATAAGTTTCTTTTTGTTCGGTTCCCAGTAGCTGCTATGTACTTCCTTTCACAAATTGACATCACTTGGAATCTGCATAAATTTCGTATTTCCTTTCACACACTGACATGAGCTACTAAACCTGATGTGAATGTCTTGATCTTATGGTTATCATTAATCATGAAGTGGTGAGCATACTGTAGCCCATTATCAGTACTGTTATAAGTAAAAATTAGGCATAAAAATGTGGGGCACTATTGTTGCCTGACTTTTTATGTTATCAGTTCAAAATTTGGATTTTTGGACAGCTATGGTGTTAAAAGGGGTGGCTTTTCAAATTGTTTGAGGAATTATCTTTGCCTTTGACTTTATAAATGTGTTACCCTTCTCTATGCGTGTCTAACAAAGGCATGATCTGTCTGTGTTTTAGCACCAACAAAAGTTGAGTTCGTTAGAAAAAAATGACTGTAAGAAATATTACTGATATTATTCATTTACTTTTCCATTTTCCTTAATTTTCTTTCTATTCAATTAAAGAACTCACGTGTTTTTTGAGTCTCTTGGAGTAAAATGATTTCGGAAAAATCTGAAACTGTATTCTGATATTGCTTTCATAGAAACTGGTGCAGTATGTGTCAATTAAGTGACTTGGGTCGTGCCTTTAGACAGATCGACTTGGTGTTAGGGTATTGCATATGGTTCTATATGAATGGATTAATTTTGTAGCTTTTTTTTCCCCTCAATATCTAAGAAACAATTCTCCCCATAATATTGGATCAATGGTTAGTTTATTGTAGCTGTTTTTAAAAAGTTATCTTAAGATGAATTATAGCCCTTTTCTGTGAAATTTCCATTTAAAAACAGCGAGTAATACATGGATAACTCATTTTCTGTGATTTTCAGGTTCTTCAGGATTGATAAGTTATCCCTTCTGCTTTCGATGGCTAATGTTACTGCACATTCTGATATACTTGTGGTGGATATGGTTGGTTGCCTTGTTACCGGTGCTGTGGCAGGAGGTTTGTTCCAATCTTTGTGTGCACACCAAATTGATGATATATTTTGTGTATCAGATTTGTTATCTGCTCCATGACAAATAATTGAAAGGAAAAATGTTTTTGGTTTATTTTAGATTTATTGTGTAATGAGTAAGCGCTAATGTGTCTTTTTGTATTTTGTATATTTTGTAAAATGTAAGAGAACAACAAATTTAAATTTAAATATGAATTTTGCCCTTTGAGTTGTATTGAAACTCCTTTAGACACTTGATCGAAAGAAACTCCTTTCAACACTCGATCGATCGTTAGACTTTCTCGGTCACTGGAGTTCTTGTTCGATGGAGTCTTGGGAGTTCAGTTGATTATCATTTTTAAGTCATTGAGTCAGTTATTGAAGTTCTGTTTACTGAAGTGTTTGGTGCTTGGTGGAATTTCATTTCATTGCTTGGTTGAGATTTTTGTATTTGGTTACTGTTTTACATTATTTATTGCAAGTTTTGTTCTTCATCTATTTGGAAAGTTTTTCTATTTACTTTCCGGTGCATTACTTTGAATTGGTTAATAAAATTATGGTTTCGCAATAAAAAAACTGTGGTTTCGCAATCACAGAATACAGAACCACAGAATGGCAATCAGTTCTTTCAACGACATTTCATAGAACTTTGAATTCACAGAACTATGATTGTTGTTTCACAGAACAACTATTTTATGGTTTCACAATTACAGAAGGGTTTTTTGTATGTGTTTCTAAGCATTTGCTTTGATTAGCGTTTGTCTTGCTACTTTTCATGTTTATTACTGAAGGGTTTTTTTAAATAAATGAAAAAATAAATTGTGCAGTGCGGGTTCTGCAGTGTAGAACTCCACTTGCAGAACTTGGGTAGTTCTGCGCGCAGAACTTGCATAGTTCCGTGTGCAGAAGTTGGATGGTACCGCGCGTAGAATTTAAGTTCTGTGAGTTCTGCATTATGCAGAACCATACAGCTTTCCACCTAATTTGATCCGTCTAGGATCAGTGTTGAAAATGTATTATTTTTTTTTAAATGACAATGCAAGAAAAAAAATAATTATTATCCTACTTAATATTTCATTTTTGTTTTCAAAATGAACATGAATCCAATGTACCACATTGCTATTTTGTTTTTTGATCCTGAGGCTTCTTACAGTTTAAAATTCTTAGGTCAGCCTATGGCCCTTGACTCGAGACCTGTTTTAGTCCACCTAAGCTCATGCCTAGGTCGACCTATCATGTTATCTGTTGACCTCAATGGCTTTTTTTATTTCAATTATTTCAATTTTTCTAATTTGATCATTATCAAAACTTAATTTTTTCAACATTTAGCGGGTTAATTTTTAAATTAATATCTTTTTTACTAGCCATTTTATATCTTTATGATTATTAATTGTATTAATTAATGAAGTATTCATCTTTTTTCTAACAAATTCTATTTTTTATGTTAATGTAACTCTTCATAAATTGAAAATTCGACACATTTTATAACAATAAGAACGTTTCATTTATATTTATTTTCAATGGGTATAGGGTTCTAATATTTTATACAAAATTCAAATTTTGCACCGCCCAACATGTGGTGTGCTCCTCTTGGTTATTATTAATTGATTAACAATATAGATATAAGGGTGAAAGACTACTATCCACGTGGACTTTGGTCGTCTTCCACCTTGGCAAAGGTTCTCCACTTGGTGAAATATAATTCGTTATTATTGTTGAGTTCGACGATAACACACATACACTCCCTGGTAGACCAAGGGAGCGAGGAAAAGAGAGAGAGAGATGGGGAAAGACGAAGAAGAGTTCAGAGGAGGGATCAAAGAAAGATTAATAAATGAAGAGTACAAAATCTGGAAGAATAACTCTCTCTTGTACGATTTGGTCATAACTCACGCCCTAGAATGGCCTTCTCTCACCATTGAATGGCTTCCCGATCATGAAGAGCCTCCCGGCAAAGACTACTTTGTCCAGACGATGATTTTGGGCACTCACACTTTGGAAAACGAGCCCAATTATCTCATGCTCGCTCAGGTTCAGCTTACTCTCGAGGATGCCAAGAATGATACTTGTCGGTACGATGATGATCGACGCGATGTTGGCGGTTTTGGATGCGCAAACGGCAAGGTCCTCTTTTCTTTTCTTTTTTTACTATTTTCATCTCGATTTTATTGATTTATTCTATTTGTAAGGATTTAGGGTTTAGTTGGATGTTTTGTTTTAATTTCGCTGATTTAGTTGTGAATTTGGGTGTTTAATTAGACTAATTGGTTTGTTTCTGAATGGTTTTGTTGTATTTTGAGTGAAATGTGTTAAATTGGCAACTTTCTTATTCTTTTCTTTTGGGGATTACTTTTCTCCTCAATCTTTTTAGCATTTTAGGTTTTCTTGGATCTTATTTTGATGGTTGAGCCTTATTTATGTTTATTTTGTTGTCTCGGTTGTTTTTGTATCTGAATTAGGCCAATTATACTTCTTTGGTGGAAAAAGATTGAACCTTGATGGTTTCGATTGGAATTTGAATGAAATGTCCGTCTGTTCTTTGGTCTATTGGTCCTAGTAAGTTATGCCTTCTTTTTTTTTTTGATTTTTGTATTAGGTATGAACTAAAATTAGGGAACTACAAGCAAAGAAGAAAAGATAAGTTGGGAATTTCATATGAGTATGATTTTTTTCTTTCCCTTCTTAATGGGGTTGGATAGTACTTTTGTAGGTACTAATAGTACCGGTAAGAATGATTAAGAAATAATAATAAAAAATTTAGTAAAATGTAGAGATATACCGTTGAAAACTTGAATATAAATTATTCGTAAATATATGATAGTTAAAAATTTAAATGAAGAAATGATTTTGACAGAAATGAGTGATATAGAAAAATCTGTACAAATTAAATCAATACTTTTTTATATATATTTGTCTATCAAACAATTGACCCTAAAAGTTAGAATTAAGATTCAATTTATTGTTATTATTTCACATCACATGAATATCGGTAAAGCAGCTATGCCATGCAAATTTCTTGAGGTTTTTTTTTTGGGATTAAGAAGCATTTTCCTTACCAAAAAAAAAATGACACTAAAAGCATTATGTTGTTTCTTTATAATTTTTTGTATATATACAAATCCCAAGTAAATCATTAAAGTTGCACTTTCCGTGACTGACTAGTGATTAAGGAAGCAGTAAAAATCATGCCACCAAGCAAGAAACACAAAACCAAATGAAACCCACCCGCCCAAAAATTAACTTGAACTCAAAATTTCAATAACCCTTTTGTCTATTCACCAAAAACATCCTTAAAATACAGAAATCTTAGTCTAAAAAAGCATTATGTCTATCTTCAAGAGCAGACCCAACACCACCCAAATGTGTCCGTGAATCTTTCAAATCATCAACTGCAAAAGAAACTATTCTTCTGCTCAAATTCTACGGACCCCTTCTCCTAAAACCCCCTAATCTTGACCTTCTTTGACCGAATTGAAGAGTAGTTCTCTGGTTTCGGATGGAATTGTATGGTCTGAAACAGCTGCAATCGCACGGAGACATGTATGGATTTAACCAATTTTTTTAAACAAATTTTAAAATAACCTAGATTGAAAAAAATTTCGAAACATGGCCCACCCATGTTGAGTCTTGTCATGCCGAGTCTGGTTTAAAAATAGGGTATGTCGAGTTTTGAAGACTCGACATGTATTATGAATGTCGAGTTTTCAAGACTTGACATGCTCCAACCCTAAATGCCTAATCCTCCTTCTTTCTTTGTTTTCTTTCTTCTTCTGCTTCCTTCCTCCGGAGGAGTGGGCAGGGCATGGGCACTCACACTTGTTCAACATCCGCAGCAGCAGTAGCAGAAGAAGAACGGGGAGTAGAAGGAACAATCACATTCTTGGTGCTGTGAAGCCTCCTGAGGGACGTCAGCCTGGTGGTGGCTCTTGGAGACTTTGCTTCTAATTCATCACCACTAGTAGTAGGTATGATGGTGAGAGTGTCAATAGCCAAATCCCCAAATGATGTGCTGCTGCTTCTACGTGTGACGTTGAGAGTGTCAAACTGTCAATTGCTACTGTGTTCGAGCAAGGGGTTACAATGGGGTTGCCGCAGAGAGGGCAGGTGGAGCGGGAGTGAAACCACATGTCAAATGCAGTCCAAGTGGAAGCCGTACTGTTTAAGACTCGGACATATACAGTACATATCGAGTCTTAAAAATTCGATATTTTCTATTTTTAAACCATATCAAATTATAAAAGCTGGACATAGGTAGGTTTAAAATTTTATTCAAATCTAAATTGTTTTATTTTTATTTTTTAAATGAGTTAAGTCCGTTCCAATCGCCTCCACCCCCAAATTTTTCTTAAAATTATTTTTTTTACTCCAATAAAAAAAAGAATATCCTTTTGCTTCTATAATTGGTGGACGATTTGAGAGCAGAGGGACGAAGGTGAATTGTTCTTATTTGTCATCAAACGCCACGTTTTGAGTTGCATTAGAATATGCCGTTTTTGGCATGTCAAAACCTATGGTTTTAAATCAAATTCTTAACTCTTATCACAAAAGTTTTATTCTAATCTCTTTTAAATTAAGAAATACTCTAACTAACCAAAGAATAATTTTTAGTTGACAAAATCAAAGGAAAAATGACTATACCTTGAGGATCCAAAAGAAAATTAATTTTAGAAAATATTTTTTAGTAATTATTTTTTACTTATTAATTACTGCTAAACTGACTTTATAAATAATAATTTTTTACCTTAAGGATCCAAAAATGACTATACTTATTTTTTACTTATTATTTTCTAGTAATTTTAGAATAATTATTTTTTACTTATTAATTATCATTTGATCCTGGGATTGTTATGATACCTGAGTAGTGTCACGGGTACCCGTGACACTATCCGATCAAAGCTAAGCCTGAGCTCAGTCAAATCGAGTAAGCTCATTGCTAATTGCATGCCTCTACTAAGGAATTTTATTGCTAATTGTGGATTCTCTATGTTGCACCTTGTGATGATTTAATTTGTGTCTGAATTGTACAAAGACAATCTATATAAAATTTTTCTGAGATATTTTTTGGTTGCTCGGCTTTTTCTTATTATTATTTTAATAATTAAATTTAAATAATCTTATAAATATTATTATTTAATTTAAATTTTATAAGAATAAAATATTAAATATTTAATTTAAATATTTAAATATTTATTTAGTATTAAATATATTAAAATAAAATAAAAAATTTATAAAATATAGATATTTGTGTAATATTTAAAAATGGAGAGAGGGGTTAACATGTCGACGCATTGGATGGGAACACTTTGTTACTCTTTTTTTTTTTTTTTTTTTTTTATTTCACTGTTTCCACTTTTTTCTTTTTCGTTCGTCATCTTCCGGAACAATTGGCCATTCTCCACGCCATACCTTTCGCTGTTCATCCTGCTCTCTCTCTCTCTACCCAAATCCCATCCCTCACCGTCTCTCCTAGAATCCTCTCATATCTTCCTCCAACCCTTTTTAGCGTCGACACGCTGCTCTCGCTGGAATGTTTGAAGGCGCTGGAGAGGTCGAAATGCTGAGGTTCGTCTCTCCTCTCTCTCTCCCCGTATCGCTTTTGCTTCACTGCAAACCCTAACTTTGATTTGGGGATTTTGATTGACGAAAATCATTGTATTTTGATTGTAGCTGATGATTGGGAGTCGCGATCAAAATTGGAAGGAGTTGAAAAAATTAAATCAAATGTTTGAATCGATACTCAGTCGGATGTTGTCGGCAAAACTCTTCTCGGATTTTTCATATCAATAGAGACTACTCACGAAGAAGAGGAAGAAGAGGAAGAAGAAGAAGATTGAATTTTTTTCAGTCGGGTTTTGTACATACTCATGACCCTCTGTGCTAGAGCTTCAAAAGCTTTAGCCCCCAATTCTTCAACTTTCTGTCTTATCGATCTCCCTCTCATTCTCAAGGTGCGCTTTCTTCATCTTTCCTCTTTCAAGTTCTCAACTTTTTCCCAACCCCATTTCGAAACCCTGATCGACTATACCATCCTTCATGACCCCAAGTTATTTTCCCAAAATCTCGATAGATTTCGTCCTGTAATTCTCAACCCAGACCACTTTGTTCGAGTTCTCAAATCAGTTCATACTAGCCCCAAAATCGCCTTCAGATTCTTTCGATGGGCCGAGTCTCAGCCTGAAATTAACAGGTCCGAGGTTGTGTTTTGTACAATACTTGAGATTTTAGCAAAACATGATTTGATGAATTCTGCTTATTGGGTTATGGAGAGAGTGATTAAATTCAATTTTCATGGAATTGTTGATGCTTTGGTTGATGGGTATGTGAGTTCTGATGTTACCATTCGAATTCTTGATCTTTTATTGTGGCTTTATGCCAAGACGTCTATGATGGATGAGTGTTTATGTGCTTTTGATAAGATGGTGAAAAAAGGGTTTTTGCCTGATGTGAAGAATTGTAATAGGATTCTTAAAATGCTAAGAAATAGGAAGCTTGTTGATAAAGCTAGGGAGTTTTATGATAGGATGGGTGAATTTGGGATTAAACCCACGATTGTTACATACAATTCGTTGTTGGATTCACTTTGTAAGCAAGGCAATGTGCAAATGGCATTGGACTTGTTATCGGAGATGCAGACTAAAGGGTATACTCCAAACGAGGTTACGTATAATGTGTTGATAATTGGGTTGTCGAAGAGTGGGAAATTAGACCAGGCAAAAGCTTTGATTGATGAGATGTTGAATTTTGAATTGAAGGTTTCTGGGTACACTTATAACCCATTGTTGCGAGGGTACTGTGTGAAAGGAATGCTTCTTGAGGCTTCAGGTGTTGAGGATGAGATGGTATATCGAGGAGCATGTCCGACAGTGGTCACGTATAATATTTTAATGCATGTGTTGTGCAAGTCAGGTAGAGTGTCTGAAGCTAGAAAGATGTTTTATGAAATGTTGGAAAAGGATTTGGCACCAGATATTTTTTCGTACAACACTTTGATATATGGGTATTGCAAGTTGGGGAACTTAAGGGAAGCTTTTCACTTGCTTGGTGAGTTAAGGTTGGAGAATCTTTCTCCTACTATCGTCACTTACAATACTCTTATAGATGGACTCTGCAGATCAGGAGAGTTAGAGGATGCTCGGAAACTTAAAGATGAGATGAATAATAAAGGTATTCTCCCTGATGTTGTTACACATACTATACTGGTGAAGGGTGCTTGCAAGGCTGGAAACGTATCATTGGTGAAACAATTCTTTGATGAAATGTTGGATAAAGGGTTGGTGCCAGATCGTTATGCTTATATAACTCGAATTGTGGGTGAATTAAGGCTTGGTGAGACATCAAGGGCATTCAGTCTACAAGAAGAAATGTCGGCGAGAGGGTTCCCGCCAGATCTGATAACTTATAATGTTTTTGTAGACGGGCTTTGTAAATTGGGTAATCTGGAAGAAGCAAGTGAGTTGTTGCACAAGATGATTCAAACTGGTCTTGTTCCAGATCATGTCACCTATACTAGTATAATACATGCTCACCTGGAAGGTGGACAGCTAAGAAAAGCCAGAGAGATATTCTATGAGATGCTGAGCAAGGGGTTATCTCCTTCGGTTGTGACATACACTGCACTGATTCATGCCCATGCATGCCATGGAAGGCTGGAACTTTCTTTCATGTATTTCTCAGAGATGCAGGAAAAGGGTGTTTTGCCAAATGTGATCACCTACAATGTTATAATTAATGGTCTATGCAGTTTGAGGAAAATGAAACAGGTTTATGAATTCTTTACAGAAATGGAGGCAAAAGGAATAGCCCCTAATAAATATACATACACTATACTAATCAATGAGAATTGCAACATTGGCAATTGGCAGGAAGCCTTAAGACTTTATGGACAAATGCTGAATAAAGGAGTTCAACCCGATTCTTGTACACAGAGTGCATTGTTGAAGCAACTAAACAAAGATTTTAAGCTGCATGCAGCTCAGTGCCTCAATGAGTTAATTTTGAGTACCGAAGACAATGCTGAAGCAGGCAATTAATGAAGCCTTTGGTCTAGTCCTGGTTTCTCAGCAGATTCTTCCAGTTTCACGGGCAAGCATTCAGCAGCCACATTTTGCTGCACAAATGTCAGCAAGTAAGATTTCTCAGACACTGAATGTCACATCAATCCTAGGTCTATTTCTGTTTTCTTATACATTATCTCACTCCTCGAGGCAGATCGTCAACCAGAAAAAGCTGCAAATATTTGGGGCCAGTGTTCGTCGTATGCTATCAATATACATAATCTCACTCCTTAAGCTACTTTGCTTATCCACCTTTTATTTATTTATTTATTTATTTATTTTTAAAAATTTCTCTCATCTACTCTCTCTCTCTTCTGGAGTTCGAATGTAATTGCTCTCTCCCTCTCTCTCTATTATTTATTTTAATGATAATGTTGTTATTATATTGTAAAATTATTAGTTCTTCTTATTTATATTATATTACATTTTATTTTGTCAAAGTGAGAAATTAAACTATTGGATCATGGTTTTCTTGTTATTATCTGTTAACAAAAATTGGAGTAAACTGAAATCTATAATGACTATGCATTATATGAATGTTAACGCTTCCTATATATTTGAAGATGAAGTATATTTTCACATCTCAAAAAAGCATACATTTTTCTAGCTTTCTTCTAATTAAATTTAATAATGTGTCAATCACCATTGGACAAAACTCAATAATATTTTAGAAACTTATAATGTTGGTTATTTTTATCAAGAGATTGTTTGATAATTTTGGTTAGGTTTTATTTATTTTTTTTTGAAATTTTATTATGGGATAATTTAGTATATTTACTTGCAATATTCTCTTATAACCTTAGATAACCGAATAGAGTTATTTAAAAAATTTTATGTGGTTTGAGGGAACTGATTCATTTTTTTTTTTTTTTTTTGGTGCATCTGGTCTAAGGTCTTCCTGCGCAATGCTTTCTTTTTCTTCTTGATTTATATTCTCTAATTCAAGAGATATTTTGTCATTTAATGATCTGAAAGAATTTCTCTTTAGTTTTCCGTATGTATTTTCACAAATATTTTCTTTTGGATTTTCATTAAAATTTAAAAGAAGTAATTTTATTGGTATACCCCATTGATTAATCTTATATGTGTTGCAAAGTAATACAAATTCTGGAAAGAAACAAAGTTCCAGATTTGAAATGGAACGATTTAGCAATTTTGGTTTGGTTTTACTTACAATATTCTCTTTATAACCTTAGATAACCGAATACATTTATTTAAAAAATTTTATGCCACAACTTTACAATATTCTGTTTATAACCTTAGATAACTGAATACATTTATTTAAAAAAATTTATGCAACTGCTTCGAAAACAAAACTTCTCTGGAATTGTGCTACGATTACAACATCCAACCCCTGAGGCTTATATCCATTAGTTTATTGGAGTGATTTCACCTCTTTTGAGAGTGGGCCTTCGTAATTTCTTCTCATTTACAAATGTGAAAGCCATTACTTTAGTGAAGAATTCCACTGTCCTTTTTTGTGTTATACTTTATAAACACCTCTCCTTTCTTGTCCCCTCTATCTTTCTCTTCCTCTGCCAACGAACTGGAAGTTTGGCCTCTACACATTCTGGAATGTAAGACATTTTATGTCTTGTGGTTGTTTGTAAATAGTGGAAGACGTGCTCAGGAAGCTTGAAGCAAAGCTTGTGGATAGTGTGCAAATGTAGAAGTTTGTTTGATTTGATGTATACTGCTATACAGATGTTTTGGTCATCAAGTTGAGGTAGTGGGTATATGGATTTGATGTATAATACCATACAGATGTTTTGGTCGTCGAGTTAGTGGGTATATAATATTTTACCCTTCCATTTTGTAAATGAGGAAACGCTGAAAGGATGACGTGGGGATAGCATCAATCTTGTAAAACTGTTAAACATTGTTTTACAAGTGGCATTATTCATTATTCTTCAGGTCTATACCATGCATCTTATTTAACTGTACTCATACTGTGCTTATTCTATTCTTGTTGCTTGATTCAAGTGTTTTATGGGTCATATATGCTTCAGCAGAACCATGATTATTCGTTATTCCTTTTTTTCTTCTTCTTCTTCTTCTTCTTCTTTTGGGGAGGGGGGGGGGTTGTGGAGTAGGATAATCAACTTTCTCTGTATGTGCTTGCATTGCATGTTTGTATCTTGGTTGGTTGGTCAGTTGCTTTTAGTAACTAATGCTGCATGGTTCACTGTAGTCTGGTTTGTTATCCATCACAGCTTAAGTAAGTCAATGGAGACGTGTTACCAGGTCTTATCCTCTTCCAGTGACACTTGAATTTGTATCATTTTTATCTATATTCCTTGACATCTTTCACTACAGGAAAGTGGCCGAGCTGGAAGAGATGGACTCCCTTCCGAATGCTTGCTCTTTTTCGGTCCTGGTAATGTCCCTAGGCAGGTAATGTTTTCTTTGGCCTAGGATGTGTTCTTTTGGTCATAGGTAATGATTTTTTTGTTCATGCTCTTTAGTTTCATGGTTCTTCTGTGCAGAGTTCAATGGTCTTCTATGAGAATTCAGGATTGCAAAATTTGTATAACATAGTGCGTTACTGTCAGGTATAAATCTTCGCAATTTCACTATGACACAACTTCTAATATATAGGATTTGCATGTGTCACCTTCAGGAATCAGCAAAGAGTCTTGCAAAAATGTATATGCTGGCATGCTCATTTGAAAAATTTTTCTTGCTCCAAGTATAAAACAGAGAGACATGTTTTATGATAGTATCATGGCAATAGTAATATACAACTGTGAAGGCATGTCATATTTATTTATGGAAAGTAGAATGCAACATAACATGATACATCGAGTATTAAACTTTTTCATGTATATGACTAATCTTTTCTTCTTATCTAACATTTTAAGCATTGTGAACATTATAAAGTAAATAAAATAATGGCCTAAAAAATTCAAATGAAAATGATTACAGTGCTTTCTTTTGATCTGGATTCTGGTGCACATAAAGCAATTAAAATCAAATGTGGGTCACAGTGGAGTGCATGAAATGCAAAGTTGGAACTAAGTTTAATATTTCGTAAAGAATGACTCTCCGTAAATAAAGATGGACAAATGTTGGAAATGTGTTTAGACATGGATATGCAGTAGATTACAAAACCCAAGAGTCCAAGATCCATGTGGTGTAAAATAATGAAATGGCGGAAATTTGGGGGCACATGGGAGCCAATAGTCAAATTCACTTTGTGATGTAAAATAATGAAATTGGGGAAATATGGGGGTACATGACCAATGCATGGGGGTTGTTGGCTTGGATATGTCAAAGGGCATGGATGAGGAAAAAAAATCTGGGTCAAATAAGTTCTGTTGACGGAGCTTAAAAGAAAGATGAGAACATCTACAGAGTTGCATCTGCTGTGCCCTATATTAGACGGACAAATTTTAGACATTCTGGGTCAACGACAAGACTACAACTAGTGAAGATGTTTCAAGTGATAGTAAAGCCCAGTTGGATTGGCTTTCTTGTCCCAAAACAAGCTATCTAATAAAATAAACAATTTATGTAGTTCAAATATTATAAATGTCTCTTCTTGAATGGTAGAATCTTACTTATCTGATACATTAGAGGCATCAATTGTAGCAACGATGTTGATGTGGAGAACTTCTAGTGTTCAAAGAGTGTTCGAGGAGTAACCTAGGAATGTCCTGCAAATGTTGTCTGACATGATCCTGAGCACGGTTTCTGTGCTTCATATGTGCTTTGTTGTGAGATTACAAATATAAATTAATCCTTCTCTCCCTTGCAGGAGAAAAGAGAATGTCGCAGAAATGCATTTTTCCGTCATTTTGCTGAGCCATATCAAGACTGCAATGGTATCATATACTGCTATTTATCAATATTATACTTGTTCTTACTCTTTCTGAAAGATCTTTTGATGAATCTGAATCTCTTTCTCAGGGATGTGCGACAACTGTGCATTTTCAAGTGAGATCAAGGAAGTGGATGTCACCGGTAAGTTTCCCCCCCCCCCTCTAAAGAACAACTTATCATGTAATTGATCTAATTCTGCCAAAAATGATATTTTTCTATGTTGGGCTTTTGTTAGTGTAGATTATTGTTGTTAAATAAATAGATATGGAGCACTGACTTTTAGTTCATCAGGACAAGCCATTTGCTTGATGTAGAATAGGAGTGCGAGGTTCACAAATAAAAATAGCATTCACAAAATTTCTAAGCATTCATGAGACTCAGAAGAAATGTCAAGACATTTCCCTGGATGTCAGGGAAATTGAGCATAAATGGAGACAATCTTGCTATTGTCTATCATAACACAAAAGGCATAACTTTGGAGACTTAGCCCTATTTGGTCTGCTTGTATTGGCTTGGCAAGTAAGCTATCAAAGATGGAGATACTGATTGCCATATACACATTTCTCTAATTTAAGGTGAAGGGCTTCCAATCCCCTTTTAGAACGCTGACGATGACAGAAAAATTCATTTCGGTGAATGAAATATAAATATAGAGCATACAATAACATGAGGTAGGACCTAATCTGAAGTATCTCTGAAAATGATCATCTATGATGAGGCAAAAAGCTTATATGCCAATCATAACTATTTTTATTTTGTGATTTAATGACTCTTTTGCTCTTATTATTCCTTGGGTGCTGATTTCCAGTCTATTCATGATGCTTTGTGCTTGTGTGATAAGTTTTTGTATGGTTGTGTTGTCACAATTGTATACCATCTGGTTTGCTCTTTCATTTTGGTTCACTTAATGTAAGGTGCTTACTTTTCCTATCCTAATATTTATTAAAAAGTTTGTTTCATGATTGCAGTCTTAACATTTTTTGTAAAAAAGAAAAAAATAAAGAGTAGAATCCTGGAATAGATCTTTGTCCATTTTCAGATAACTTCCCTAACGAATAGAATAATCTCAATTGGAGGATTTGGTCTCTTTATAATTCTGGAGTATGTTTTTGCAATTCACTTCCTACTCATCTGGAATTCTAATGATCCTCCTTACTGGACAGCGTTTGAGGAGTTAAAATTGTCTTTAGCAGTTTCTATTTTGTCCTCTGTGCCAACTACTATCGATGACTTGTACGTTAGCAGACCTAAGAAGGTTTTGTCATTGGATGCATGTGTCATGTCTAATCAAAATGAAGAAATAGTAATCCTCTTTTTTATATTGCTCTGCCTCACGGTCACCATCCATGGTATTAGTCTTTTCTAGATCTTTGAAGGAGATGTGAATTGTTCCCAGTAACCTCCAGGAGTTCTTGCATATTGGTTTCAAAGCTTTTGATTCGGTAGGATATATCTTTCGGAAATGATCTATGATAGCAGTTCCATGGATCATTTGGTCAGAGGGGGATGCTTGGATTTCAAGGACCAATGCTACAAATCTGCTATAGGACCCCAAATTTTTTTTTTTTTTTTTTTTTTTTCTTTTAGCTTCTCTTTGGGTTTTGCAGGATCATTAAGAGGTTATTCCTTTCAAGAGATTCGCAGGAACTGGAAGGCTTTCTTGATTTGATTTGAACCACCATGGTAGGATGATTTATCCTGTCATGTGCCAATTTTCCTTTTTCCTTCTTAAATAATTCATATATTTAATGATTTCATGCACATATCTGCTTTGTAGTATGAACCATTATGCTTCATTCTTTTGAATAAATAACCTTGGATTTTAGAGTTAGGGCTACATTACACCTTGTATTCAGTTGTTAATGCAGTGAAAATAGTGCTTTTCACATGCTACTGCTCAGTCAAAATGCTGGTAAAACAAATTGTTAATGTATATCTGGCTCAAGCCATATGATTTACCCATCTTCTGAGCACAGTGTCTCTGATGTACTCGGGGGCAAAGTTTGTGCTACAATGTGTAAAATTAGGACAAACCAGTTAGAACTATGGAAAACCGGTTTTGACAGAGGGGCTATAAACTAGAGTTGGGATGTTTGATAGGCGCATGATAGTTTTTCCTAACTTATATGAAGCTTGAACATTCTGAAAGAAACCTGTCTATCTCCATATGGTCAAACTGTGAATCTATATTCTATATTTGCCCTACGCGTGTCTGATGCAGTGCATGTCATATCAAAGTTGGTTATTACCATTATATACTAAACAAAGTGGTCAGTGTACACTTGGTGCTATGGAACATAAATTTGTTCTTATGCATTTTATTGAGTTGATGGGGGCAACCTATTTTGGGTATAAAAAGTTTGAGTTGTCCATTTATTTTGAATTACATGCATTTATCGCAGTCTGCTATTATAAGGTGCTACACTGGGTGCAGGCCTATTTCATAGTCTTACCTTTTAGGTTTTCTGTACCGCTTATATATACAATCTAGCATCATTTGTGTAGATATATGCTTAATACTTGTATATCTCCTTTGATTTTTAATATGCATTACAAAACTTTTTCCTTTTATCTTCTCTAGCTACTTAGCATATCATGTAAACAATAATAATGGTCCTAAAGTAATGCTTGCGTTGCAGGGCATGCTAAGTCTATAGTGTCTACCCTGCATCATGTGCAACAAAATGATCAGAAGCTGACAATGTTGCAATTGGTGGACAAGATGAAAAATAAGGAATTAGGTTAGTTCCATTATTATTTCTTACTGCTTCCGGTGTTGTAGATGCTTGCGCATCAATTCATACACATTCCCATCCTTCATACTACTCTCCTCATGGAAAATTTAATTAGATGAAACACATCTAGGGAAGTTGGAACATCTAAAGAAGATCATATGTTCAAATGGAATACTGTAGCTCAGCAGATGCTGGCTTACAATCTTGGCATACTATGTTAGGCTTGTCTTCAGCATCATTACAATGGACTATGATAATGGATGGGATGACTTTATGGCTGTTACAAAGCGTTTGCACATTATTATTCTGAAATTTTTAAATATTTTATGTGACCGCAATAATTTTTGTCACCCCAAAACTATTACCAGGACAACATCAACTGAGGGTTTTTATGCATGGGGTAAATGGCAGAAAATACAATAATTTTTTCTTTCCATTTATTCAGTGGAATTCTGTCAGTCACACCACGTGATTCATAATGCAGTAAATAGAAAGATTTTGCATGGTTAGTTCTTTGTTTACCAATGATGTGATCAGTATTGTAACTTTGCATCAAGTTTAGATGTGGATGAAAAGAAAAATCTTGGGCCAATTTGTCAGAGAAGAAGTACAGGAATATAATGGAGAGAGGAAGAATACAGTAACAAAGTGTTGGATTATTCCCATTAGTCTTTCTTGTCATTGATTAGAAATCCTTCAACTAGCTTGTCAGAGGTGAAATAAAGGACAACAGGAAGCCCTAAAATTCAAGTGAATGTAGGGTAAACAATGTGGTAATATCTATCGCAAATTCTTGTCCATGTCATTTATTTGGTTTCTGAATCTTTCTGACATATACTATCTGCAAGAAAGAATCGAAGTCTAAACATAATATTTTATTTTTATCAGTTTCATTAGCTTTTTCCTATGACATGTTTCCTACATGAGAATCTTCTTACTGCATTTCACAATGATGACATGGCATCCAGGTTCTGACATAAAGAAAGAGGAGATGGAGCATCTTGTAATTCAGCTTATTGTGAAACATATACTTGTAAGCTCTCCACATTGATGTTTATACCCCTGAAAGCTGTTTGGGTAGATTTTATTTGCTTTACAAATCCTACTTTCACTGCAAAAACACTTCAAATTTGAATAATAGACATCCCTCTGGCAGATTTTCAACAGGGATATCTTAGCTTCTTTACGCCTAATGTGTTGGGGTGTTGATGTTTACAGGGATATTCTAGCAAAAAGTTGGGCATCTTAGGAGTTAAAAAGGAAATGAAATGTTAAAAAAAAAAAAAAAAAAAAATTCAAAACAAGTAAAGTGTCTCTCTGGCAGTTGAATGCAATATCTATTTGTCTTCTGCTGTCTCTATTCCTAGTACCTAAGAAAAGTGAAACTCTAATTGTTTACGTGGTGAGTTAATCATGTCCTATCTTGCACACCAGGAAGGACAAATTGAAGCTGTATCCACGGTGGCACATGTATCAAATATTGTATTCCATGGATATGTGTCCGATACTCTACGTAGCATATCTTTAGTCATTCTTAAGTTTCGAAATGCTTCTTGATAAGTGATGGCAGGTGATTTTTGACAATTATAATTACTAATGGAATCTGATCTTTTCACTTATTCCTTGATTATACAAGATATGAATGAAGAAACCGTAGTTTTTATGCCTATTCGTCATATCTCATTAGCATCCACTTTTAAATGTTCAAATTCCTATTATGCTAAACTGCGCCTTTTTAAAATAAATTTCTATAAAAATAGTAAAATTTAGTCAATAGAGATATCTTTCCTTTTGTACGATTGAGATAGCTATGAGTTTGGTACTTCATCTACCTGAGTTTTCCTGCACCTTTTGCGATAAGAAGACTTCTATCAGGACAATCTTAATTGCCATTTCCATCTCCTCAGTCATGTCTCATTTTTCCCCCCACTATAACATGTTGAAAATTCCTTTTTGGTGGGATTTCTTTTAGCATGGACCTGATCTGTTTGACCTGGCATCATTATGTTATATTTGTAGAAAGAAGAATTTCAGCATACTGCATACGCTACTAATGCTTATGTGGCAATAGGACCACTTGGAAAGCAGGTATTGGAAGGTAAAGTGCTTCTCTATTTTCTTTTATGACCAAAATATAGTTTCATTTGGTTACTTGATACTTCCCTAAAATTATGTCGTTTCTCTCGATCTTTTTGGTGGCGTGTTCAGTAATTTCCATGGATTAACAGTGCTGTTACAGGAAAAAGTGTAATTAAGCTTGATATTTCCAGTGGACAAAAGCGCAAAGCTAGGACCATGAAGTCCGCCAGGAGTACTCTCGTGAATTCAGATATAGAAAATATGCTTGATGAGTTACGGAAGGAGCTTGCTTCCATCCATGGAGGAATATTTCCCCACTCTGTGCTATCTACACAACAAATCAGTCTGTTGAGCACATTGATCAGGCAAGTTTTAAATAACCTGTACACCATTTGTTTAAAGCTGAATAGCTTGTCCACTTTCTTGTGGCTTGACTGCTTTATTGCCATCTCTCTGAACACGTGACTACCTACAATGCACCCTTTTCTTTTTCCTTCATCCACACGTTTTCATCCTGTGTGTGGGTGGATGGAGCAAGCAGCGGTCCCCAACTTAGTTGTGCCCATTTTAACTGAATTATGAAGCCTCAAAAGTCATTTCTTTATTTAACAAAGGACTTCGCACTATCAGACTATGTCCCTATAATTTTTTTTTTTTCCTTTTTTGTTTCAACAGTTGGAGAAGAAAATTGGGAAATTAAAGACCCAAAAGTATGGGGAAAGAATTCTAGAAGAAATTAAGAAGTGCTCTAAATTTGAGCAGCCTGATAATGATTTGATAAGTGAAGAGCCAAGCACTGAAAACACAGCCGCAAAAAGAACTTCAGAAGAAACTAAAGCCTCAGATAATGGTTTAACACGTGAAGGGCAAATAAATGAGAAGAGAGCTGCGAAGAGACAGAAGAAGACCAAGAAAGCTCTTGTGCTGATTGATAGTAGTGAAGATGAAGAATGACAAGATAGACGTTATGATGAAGATAGAAAAAAAATTGGCTTCCCCCATTTTTTCTGTGTTCATGTTCTTGGCTTTGAGGGTTGACAGTTTCATTTTTTAGGACTTGCACTATTACTGAATTGAATTACAATATAACATGCATTTCAGAGATAACAATGACATGGCTAACCTTAACCCCATCGATTCTGATAGTTTATACTTTTTTAGCGTCTTTCACGCAAGTCTGGAGAAACTGAGCTTTCGGGAGGGATACATGCTTATGAAGAACTAATTTGTCTAAGAAAATATAGATCATCCAACTAACCTTCTAAAAATCATGCCTAGAGTAATTTACAGGTGATATCTCCCACTTGACTTTGTGAGAATCAATCGAATTTTTGCTCTAATCATCAACATTGCTTGACATGATGCTGCAAAAAGCCATTTCCCCTATTTAACATAAGTCCTAACCCACGAGTTATTAGGACTGCAGCTCCATTCTCCGGTTTATGTTGTTCTTGCCTAGAGTGGTTTACAGGTTTGCCACTTCATTGTGTTAGTAGGGGGAGTACACCGCGCTCGCGCGGTGCAGGGTTCAAAGTTTGGTTTCAAAGATGAGGCAATGTGCCCTGTGCCCTGCGGTGTTGGGATTGATGTTGGAATTGTAATTGGAATTGTGTTTAAAATAAGTGTTATGAAGTGTAGATATTTCTCTTGATGTTTCTTTGCTCATGCTACGATTACCGTAGTTGATTTACGTGAACATTAGTTTTTGTATCGATGTTGAAAAATTTAAATCTAAAGGTTCAAAAATTTTAATTATATCAGAGAAAAAAAATGAAGAAGGTTAATTTTATAAAGTTTTAGCTTTAATCTCCCAACTTTGATCATACGAGAGTCATGACAGAAAGTTGGTTTCTTTTTTTTTTTTTTTTATTAGAGGAAGTCAATAACGAGAGTTTTCATTTCATAATATAATATATTTATTTATACATATACACACAAAACAAAGTTGAGATATGTAGTTTTTAAATTGGTTGCATGCGAAGAGGGAGAGACCAGCGGTCCATAAGTCCCATTCTGATTCAAGAACTAGAATTGCGGGATTTTATAATTGATTGTTACCGATTAATCTACTGATCCTACTAACTGCACAATAATTTTAGAAAGAGAGAGAGAGAGAATATGTCTAGAGTGGAAGTAAACTTCATCATGACCATTTTTTACAGAATAATGCCAACTTCATCACGTTTTAGGATATCAGTCGGATCCGTACTGCCCATAAGGTAATAACAATCGTTAACAAGAAGTCGTCCTCCTTTCAGTACTTTCCTTTCCTCATTCATTAGGATCGATAACCGATTCTGCAAATAAGATTCTTCAAGAGGTATTCTAGTTAAAATCATTCTGGCAACATTAAAATTGTCCATCTCCCCATATCTCGGCGAAATTGTTGAAAATTCCAATCAAACAAGGCAAAGGCATGAGGAAAAATTTGGCAAAGAATGATGCACAGAAACAGCAAGAGTTGCGGACATTAATCATTTTTCTCAAGAAAAACTCACCAAGTTTGTGAAAGAATTTACAAAAAATAACAACTCAACATAGGAGTGTGGACTCAATTTCCATTCTTTTTCCGAGAAAGGGATGAAGGCGTACCTAACAAAAGTAATCAATGTGACAACTGAAACTCTCAGGTAAACCACAAAGAAAATATCTAAATGCAATCAACAAAGCAATTGGAACTGACAAGCCTTGTTATCCATAGCTAAAAAATATTGATAGTTTTAGAGTGTCATATTTATTTAACGGAAAATCAATGTGTAAGAGAAAGGAAACAAACCTTCTTATTAACTAGAAATGTTCCATTCATAGCACGACCATTGTGGATAAGCAAAAGCTAATATGCAACTTAAATTAGAAATAAATCTAAAAGCAAAAAGGCAAAAGAAAAGAAAAGAAAAGAAAAGGAGCAAATATTCAGTAGCAATAATAAATAGGTAACTAATAAGAGGTATATGCCGGTTCTGAATTATGATATTGTAACTGTCTCAACTCTCTCCGGTAATTTCTCCACAAGTTCAAGATGACCTACAGAACTTCACAGTTGGAGAAAGAACAACAGGAATAAAAAATCTCAGGCACATATATAGAATGAAAGATACAGCAAATGAATGGGTTGAATAAATTCTGACAAAAAATACTACCGTCTGATGGTTCAGTTGGTTTGGGGACTGACGTCCCTTAACCATGGTCGGAAGTTCGATCCCTCATGGGAACGGAAAAATCAGCGCCGGGAGACTTGCCCTCTTAATTGGGTCTTGCAAGCGGTCGATCCAAATTAGTCAGGGCGAAATCCAGGATACTGGGTTGGTGGCCTAGCCATGATGCCAAAAAAAAAAATTCTGACAAAAAATGCATACCTAGCACAAAATAGGATCTATGAGCAACTATTACAATAAATTGACCAAAGCTTCTAAGTTAATTATGAATTATCACATGATGTAATAAAAAAAAAAGACAAAATAAGAAATTAACATTTGGTGTTAATCCTTGCACATTGCAGAAAAATTTACCCATACATAACTATCAGGTACAAGCACTTTTTGCAACAAAGTTGGGGTATATGTTCTACAAGGAATGAAAATGTAATTTGTGTTTCAAGATAAAGAAGAAATTAAAGAATCAAATTTTCTACGTGTTGGTCTCCAAAAGAAAGTTTGAAACAAATTATTACCCATTTATATAAAACATAACTTTTTATAAAATGCAACAAAGTTATTGCCAAATAAAGCAAGAGGAGATTGTATTCTTGTGCATTGTGATTGCGAATGGAAATTGAATTTTCGGAAACAATAATGTAGACAAAACAAAAACACAAATAAGTAGTTCTGCATGCCATTATAAAAAAAAAAAAAAAAAGATGTTCTGCATTTGCATTAAGTAGCTCTGCATACTTTGATATAGTTCTGCATGCCGTTATACAAATATTTAAATTATATGATAATATTTACACAATTATGTTAATATTTAAATATTGAAAGGTTTAAATGTTTTTATTCTTATAAAATTTTAAATTATATGATAATATTTATAAGTTTACTTAAATTAAATTATTGAATGATGTAGTTTTAGTTTATTATTTAATATTTTAATAATATTATAAAAAAAGAACCCCACACAAGATTTTTATTTAAATGCATGCATTAAATGCAAACATTCAATCTCTCTCTCCGTCTCCTCCTCTCTCTATCCATCTCCCTCCTACCTCTCTCCACTCTCTCTCTCTCCCTGTCTCTCCCTCTATTTCTCTTTTTCTCTCTCCCCACCTCCTACCTAAGTAGTTTTGTGAAGTATAGAATTACCAAGTAGTTCGGCGCTGTACAGAACTATAAAGGTGGTTTTACGATGTGCAGAACTACAAAAGTGGTTTAGCAAATTGCAGAGCTATTCTACTTTTTTGGAGATAAACAATATTTGGTTTAGGGTTTAATATTTAACTCGGATGAAATGTTAATTTTAATATTTAATTTTTCAAATTACTCTTAATATTATATAAATATTTAAATATTAAATTTAATTTTTAAAATTTTTATATTTTAAAATCTTTAAATTAAATATTAATATTTTTGATTTTTTTATATTTAAAAAGTTTAAATTCTTAAAAAATAAAAAAATTACCAATATTACAAGAATACCATTATATTAAAATATATAAAAAGTTAACAAGAATACCATTATAAAAAAATTTTGAGAAATAAAAAATAAAAAAAGAGAATGCTGTTATAAAAAATATTAAAAAATAAAAAGATGAATTACCAATATTATAACAATGTCAATATTGAAAATTATTACAAAGTAAAAAAATAGAGTAGTGGTTCTATAGAACCGCAGAACTATCAAGTTTTACCTAAAACAAAAATTCTATAAGTTTAATGTTAATAAAATTCTCATATTAACATTTTTAATATTAAAAAATGAATTCATGTCTTTGAAGACATGTTTTACATAAAACAAAAAAGAAATAAATTATTGCCCGAGAAATTTGATTTTAGAAGTTTTATAATTAATTTGTTATATATATATATATATATATCCTAAACAATGGCAATCTTGGGTCAAACTTCCACTTTTTTTTTTCTGTTGTCTTGTTCACTATATTTTTTTTCTTTCTTTTAATTTTCTAATTTCTTTTATGATGTCTAATTTAATATTATATTATTTTAATTATTTAATTGTTTTAATCAATTTATTATTATGTTATTATTTTCTATTTAAAATCCTTAATTCCAAATTTTATTAATATTAATAAAAAATAATTCAATAATATCATTCAAATATATCAAAAAAGAAAAATTAATAACGAGTGAGGTGAGAAGAGAAAAAAAAAAGAAGCCAACACACACTGTGGCGTGACGATTGTTAGTTCTTCACTATGTTTCAATATTACAAAAATACCACCGCAGAACTACCAAATTACAAGAATGTCATCGCAAAACTACCAATTTACAAAAATGTCATCACAGAACTATAATTTACAAGAATGTCATCGCAAAACCACCAATATTATAAGAATGACATCACAGAACTACGATTTACAAGAATGTCATTGCAGAAGCATTAATATTACAAAAATACTATCATAGAATTATCAATTTACAAGAATGTTATCACAAAACCAAACTATTAATATTACAAGAATGTCATTGCAGAACTACCAATATTACAAAAATATCATCGCAGAACTATCAATTTACAAGAATGTCATCGCAAAACTACCAATTACAGAACTACTAATATTACAAAAATGTCATTGCAGAATCACTAATATTACAAGAATGTCATTGCAGAACTACCAATATTACAAGAATGTCATTGTCATGGTTTTACGGATAGTTCTTCACTAATAAAAAATAAAAAAGAGAATATTGTTATAAAAAATTATTAAAAATAAAAAAAAAAAGTTACCAACATTACAACAATATCATTACTAAAAATTATTAAAAAAAATTTTTAAAAAATTAGTAGTGGTTCTGTAGAACCGCAGAACTACCAAAGGTAGAAAAAATAAAAAATAAAAAACTTTGTGCAAAACTACATAACTACCGACATTACAACATTGTCATTATAAAAAATTAATAAAAAAAAAAAAGAGTAGCCCTCTAGAATTCTAATGCATTTGGACAGATTGCTTTTCAATCAAATTTGAAACAAAATTTCTAACAAGAAGAAAAGTAATAGAATATAACTGTTCTTTCTAAATGCTCTTTATTACTAAAATTTGGGACTACACTACCCAAACTCTAGACCAGGAAAGAGAGAAACAGAGAAAACACTTTCATACATTATTACAAATATGAAAAATGCATAAGTTGAGAAAATAACAGAAGCCCTAATCACATATAGAATCTATACACAGTGCACAAAGATTTGCTAGGCAAGTTAAGCAAGCTCCAAGTGCTGCAAGTTCCGCAATTTTCAGCAAAACAAAAGATTGGAAATTCCAGCAAATCAATATCTCCAATTATCCAATTCAGAGAAAAAAAGGCAATCCGCAAAAGAAATGAAGCATTGTATATTTGCAGACTTGTGTTGAAGTCCATTGCAGGCTTCAAAAACTGGATTAACCACCATGAATTCCTACAACCCAGTTAACATAACACGAACGAACAAGCGACCGAGTGAGAGAGAGAGAGAGTGGCAGGGGAAAAGAAGAGAGGATAGAGAAATATTCAACCTTCGTCGACGAAGGTTAATAAATAGTCTAGGGCTAAAAATCAAGAAGAAGTTTGGTAAAAAAAAAGTATATATTTTATCAAATAAAATATTTTATTAATAAATTTTGTCATTTCCTATCTTTTAGCAATATATAGATGGCATTGTTTTTTACATTTATGAATAATACTTGTAAAAAAAAACCCATTATCCTTGATCAATAATAAGTATCTTGTAATTGCAATTATAAAAAAAAGAGTTTTGTAGTTCTAATGTAATTATAAAAAAAATAAAACAGTGGTTGCTAAGAATGTTATTATAAAAAAAGAAAAAGTTAGTTTTATATGAAATGAGTAGTTTTGTAGTTTTGTAGTTTTGTTAAGAATATCATTATAAAAAAAATAGTTATAAAATGAATAGTTCTGTAGTTTTGCTAAAAATGTCATTATATATATAAAAAAAATAGTTCTACATGAAAGGAGTAGTTATGTAGTTTACTGCTAAGAATGTCACTACATGAAAAGAGTAATTCTATAGTTCTGCTAAGAATGTCATTATAAAATAAAAAAAAAAAGTAGTTCTACAAGGAGTAGTTCTGTGAACTCCGGTAGTCCTATACTATGCAGAACCATGATGATTCTGCACTATGCAGAACTACAAAGTGATTCTGCAATGCAAAACTATGTTCGTCTTGTACATGCAGAACTATAGTAGTTCTGTAGATTCTACATTATAGAACTACCAAATAGTTCTCACTTATCTATTAGACCTCCATATTTCTACACTTTAATAGTTCTCTTTTAATGAATAAAATAGAATTATTGAATTTAGATTTTTTTCTCGCCCTTTAACTAAACCATATTATTATGAAAAATAACAAATTCAACATTAAAATGGTAATTATAAATGTATTAATCATGAATTTTTTTAAATTTTGAAAAAAATTCCAAGTATGGTGAGGATTGATATTTTTATTTTAACGTTATGCATAATTTTTTGTGTATATATACAAATGCTTTCATTTAATATTATGATATTAGAAAATTATAATTTAAAAAAAACTTAGTAAAAAATAATTTACAGATATTTTTAAATTAAAAAATACAGATAAACACTAAAATTGACAGAACTACTAAAATAGTTCTGCGAAGTGCAAAACTACCAAGATAGTTCTGCACAACTACCAAGGTAGTTCTGCCAAGTGCAAAACTACCAAAGTTATTTAATATTCAATTTAATATTTTATAAAATTTTTAGTTTTAATTTAATATCACAAGAAATCAACTATTTGAATATATATATATATATATATATATATAAATAGTTTATATTTAATATATAAATTTATCTTTATATACAGACAATAAAAAAAAATTGTTTGCAAAGGTCGAAAAACTTAGTCTAAGTGGACAAAAATGAGTTTGGGGTTTCGGAAGTGATTTTAATTTTTCTTTTATATTTTTTTCGATTTATATAACTTGCGTCTAAATAAAGATAAATTTTTAATAAATTGGTTTATTAACTTTTTAAATTTTTTCAAGTCTTATTTCAAGTACAGAACGACATGGTTCTGCACAGCGCAGAACCACGAGTGCAGAACGATATAGTTCTGCAAAGCGCATAACCACTCTGTTCTGCAGAACCACATGGGAGGAATGAAGCCATTATCATTTTTTAAGGTGATTTTCCTTCAACTATATAATAGTGTGATGTGTATGAAATCTTTGCATGATAAGCTAACATAGTTCTCTCTCTCTCTCTCTCTCTCTCTCTATATATATATATATATATATATTTATTTATTTTTTCAGGAAATATACTTGGTCACCGGGGTATTTTATACTGATGAGATTGCGGAAACTTTGCATGATCTATACAGGGGTTTGGGAAAGCCATTATTGTATCTTCTGCATGGGCTTAACACTGACAACAACCAATATTCAAAACCAGCAAGTTTTGAGGTGATGCCTGATCTAAAAGCATGGCATTTTGAACTTAATCTGTAGACTTACTATTTTACATCTTGAACTTGACAAAATACAATATAGAAGACTTACAGATATCATTTTTTCTATTTGTATATAGGGGATTGAAAAGTTTGCAATGGACCTTGGTACACTGCACCCAATCTTGACTGATTGTTTGTCTTTAAGTCTGACTTGGAGCTTGCTCTGATCCACTATGCAAATGATATAAGTTCTGAAGCTCATTTTAAGTTATCTTCCTACTGAAATCTCTTATTAGTTGTGCATGAAAATAGCTTAAAGGAAAAGGAAATTATAAATGTTGGGTTTTCTCTATTCTCTACTGACTCTATATACTTTGAACTTTTTTCGCTTATTCATTTGCTTAGAACAATTCAGATGAATGAATGTCAATATTATATCTTTTTTTTTATTCGTGCATTTTGAGTACGTAATGCAGAACACAAGGCCCGACATAAAAGAATACCAGTTGGAAAGCATGATCCTTCACCACACCTTCACCACACCTACATGTATGGTGGGTGTAGGCGCACCTCATATACGTGTATTTGTGCTGCTGGCAATAATAGGTGAAGTTGCTATCAATCTGTTGCCTTGCTGCTATTTCTGTCTTTATATCCCTTTAAGTAATGATTTGCATTTTGTAGTACTCAAAATTATATGTTGGTGGCCATGTATTTGTTTTTGTTTTTTACTGCTTATAATTTGATTGATCCATATATCAAGTAAAAAAATAAATAAATAAACAGCGCCTATGCTGTTAATTTCTGAAAATATTGGAGGAATATTCTATCTCCTCACAAATATTACGAACTCTGTCACATTTTTCTCTCAAGCTTCGATTGAATCTAGAATTTTTTTTTCAATTAAAAAATTATATATATATATATTTATGTCATTTGTTTGATTTTCGAATAAAAATTTCAATCTCAGATATGCGAGCTTTTGATGAATTGAGGAAGCCAGAGATGTTTTCCAAGGAAGTGGCGTGTCGATCTGTATTAGTTTTTGCAGCACACTGGCATTCACAACCAAATTTAAGTAAACTTATAAATATTGTTAACTTTGCTTCCCTTATTTCTGACACCAATCACAACCAAATTATCAAAAGCAAATTGGATAAATTCAGAAGCACAAATATGGCAATCGAAACATCCATTTTACCCTTAATCAAGTCCTTGCCTTTTGCCATGGCTTGAAGGCCATAAGTGTCTTCTAACACAGAAACAACCGATGCCAAGTGCCATACCATACGTACTCAACGCCCATGAAATATATGACCAAGAATGTGAGGAAAAAGATAAATCCAATCTGGTATCTGCTAGAATGAAAAACCATGCGATGAAAACCAGGAGAGCAACAAGGTTGTTTCCAAAAAGAATGATGAAATTCCAAATGAATGTCACCATGAATCTGTTCCAAACCTTGGGAACAACACTCATGACTTTCCTAAAGCTCATGTCTTTTGCTGTGTTGATACATGCAACAGAGTAAACCACTACAAAAGTTAAGAGGAGCAAATATTAGGAAGAAGATGAAGTAGGTTAATTTGAAAAGCCATAAGCCAAGCCATTCGGAGGAAATCATGCGTGCAAGTTTTTCATGAGTTTTTGTTCCTTCTCTTGTTTGATCAAGCTTGTCGTCAGTGTTCAAAATGTTTGAGAAGAGGATGTTCGTGATTTCTATGTGGGCTAGGAAGATAAAAGAGAGAGGAAGGATTAGAGACAGTGATTTTGCTGAAAATTTTTCTGAATTGAAGATGGTTTTGAAGCATTCATAAAAGATTCCAAAGAATCTGAGGAATTGAAGCTCTTCTTTCTCTCTATCCATGGTGGGATTTTTCAATTTTGTATGAGAACTGAATGGGTTTTGGAGGTTGATGTTTAGAGAGAATGAAAAAAGATTGGGTTTTAATGCGTTGGAGAAAACAGAGGAGTGGACTTTGAATGTCGAACTATGTTTTTTATTTACTTCTTGCACAGGTGAAAAAATACATGCTTGGGCATTGAAGAAAATATTGGTTCACATTCACAAGGGTTTAGATGGAATATTTTTCGGATTTCTTTGTTATCTATAAAAAATGCTTGAAATCTAGAATAATGAGAGGAACACCATTTTTTAAAGCCTGCCAATAAAGATGGAACAAGTCCTTTTTCTTTTAATGTTAAAATCACATGGAATGATAATAGTTTATAATTATTATTAATTATTAACTATATATAGCATGAATATACCATTTCGGATTTCATGGTCCTCCAGTTGATGGAAGTTCATTGTCTTTGCTGTTGTCGTTGAGTGATCCACATATTTTATTTAAACACATGCAATTACAATTTCTGACACTGGGCACATAATTGATATAACTAAATTTGAACTCTGTAGCGCGGTATATTCCACCTAATTATTATTATTAATTAATTATTATTAACCATCAACCATATAGATATAAGCGTGAAAGACCTCGTGCCACCTGGATTTCATCATCGTCCTCCTCCAGTTGGCGGAAGGTGATTGGTCGTTGGTGAGGTGGAGCTGTGTGGGTTTTTTTTTCTCTCTCATCTTCAGAAATAGATTTTGTCACTGATTTTTTTTTCCTTCATTGACCATTAATGAAGTAGATTTTGCTTCTGATTTCACGGAAGGCATGCCTGGAGTAGTTGGGAGGACTCTTTAGTAATTTGGTTTTGTTGCCCCTGTTTGTTTTAGAATGGGCTTCTTCCTGCGGTCCTGTGATGATTTGGGAGTTTATGCACTTTTGTCAATTTACCTACCTTTGTACTTTTGGGGAGAAAAAAGTATTCGAGGCCATTCTTTTACTACTCATTGTGTTCTTGGATTACACTTTTTCTTTCTCATTTTATTTGCCGTATAGATGGAGTGGTGTGTCGTGATCTTCATCTTGTTAACCATAGTGTATTAAAGCCATTCCTTTATGCTCTTTGTCTTTGTCTTTATCTCTCTATAAAAGCTGGACAGATGCGCTCTCTCTCTTTTTCTCACTCTCTAGGTGGGGCGAATGGAGATGTTCAGGTTCAGGTGCTGATTATAAAAGTGATTCCTCTCTTTTGTGAAGGTTTGTCTGTCTTTCTTTCTAAACATTTACTTTGTTCCATGTTTGTTCTACTTGCTGCTCTTTGTATTTATTTCTAATTCAAAAATGTTACTTTTTTAGTTCTTGTTGAGGAGAGCGGTGTGTCTAATGGTGATGGTGTATGGAAGTGATTTTCTTTGTTTTGAAGGTTTGTGTTTCTAAGAATTTGTTTTGCTTTGCGCTGTTTTGCTGCTCTTCATGTTTATTGCTGAAGTGTTTTTTTTTTTTTTGAGCTTTTGGAGAGTAGTGTGTGAGGATTTACCGTGAGAATTTGATTTGCTTGCTCGGTTGGGTTTTGGTATTTCTTTAATTTTGATTTTTATTGTTTGTTTTTCATCTATTTTATATATATTTTTTTAGCATTTAGTCTCTGCTTCTATTTTTACTGGACTACAACTATCTCTCATTTATTTTTTATTGACTGAGCAGCAGAAAAAAAAAATAACAGAGAAGATACCTTGGCCGGCCAATGAAAACACCTTCATGTACGAAAGCTAACGTTTGTGTTTATTTTTCCTGCTTTTAAACATTTGTTTTGTTTTATTTTAGGCTTATTCTGCTACTTTTTATATTTATTGCTGATTTTAAAATGGTTTTTGTGATTCCGGTTGAGGTGATTTAAAGGTTTGTTTTATTGGCTCTGGCAATACTCAAGGATGAGTATTGACACATTCTCGTACAAATGTATTGCGTGTTAAAAGGTTTGTGTTGTCTCTGTCAATTCTCGTAAAAGCAAGTGAGAGAAGGAAAGGCTTGTGTTTGTTGCTTTTCTTTTTTTTTTTTTTCCCATTTTCCAAGTATTGACGCATCAGAAGGAAAGGTTTGTAAAAAATGCATGCAATAAAATTTTTTTATAATTTAAACAAATAAGAATGAAAAAAGATAAAAGGGGACAGTGCAGAACAATGTAGTTCTGCACTATGTAGAACCGCATCATTTGCAGTTCTGCAGTTTTGTGGTGCAAAACTGCAAAACTGCATGGTAAGTGTAGAACCGTAGAACTAAGTTCTGTATCTTCACATCACCTCTCTCTCTATTACAAATATATTTTTTCATTTTCATTTTATTTTAATTTAATATATTTAATTAACGATATAGATTTAAATTTAAATTAAATATCTAATTATTTTGTTTTAATTTAATATATTTAATTAACAATATAGATTTAAATTTAAATTAAATATCTAAGCATTTTATCTTAATTTAATATTTTTTTTTTCGTTTCTACGTATGTTTTGGTTTTGATGACTTTAAAGAATCCTCTCTGTTTATTTTTTTTATTTCTTTGTTATAGACACCATAAAGTGATAGGCCGGGTATCTGGACACAATAGATGTGTGTTCGCTATGTTTATCCTTCTCTCTTATCGCCCACGGAGCAAATGGACACAGGAAGATATTTTGCTCTTTCTCGCTCTTTCTCTCTCTTATGTAAGTGAGGCCAATGGAGATGGTGATGACTCCAAAGATATTTTTCGGTTCTGTTATGAATGTTTATGTTCTTTTTTTTTTTCGTTTTAAACATTTATTTGTTTTCTTCATAATATTTGTTGCTTTGTGTTGTTTTCTATATCGGTCACGGTTATCATTTGATTTATTAAGATAACCATGATAATGGAAGCCACTACCGATAGATTTTGGAGTAGTTCTGTATGCCATTATAAAAATAAAAAAAAAAGAAGATAGTTCTGCATGCATGCCATTATAAAAAAAAAAACCGTTCTGTATTTACATTTAATAGTTCTGCATAATTTGAATTTGAAGTAGTTCTGCATGTCATTATTAAAAAAAAAAAAAAAGTACTTCAGCATTTGCATTAAGTAGTTCTGCATAATTTGAAGTAGCTCTGCATGCCATTATTAAAACAAAAGGGTAGTTCTGCATAATTTGGTTTACTGTAAGAATTTGATTTGCTTACTCGGTTGGGTTTCGGTATTTCTTCAATTTTGATTTTTATTGTTTGTTTTTCATCTATTTTGTATATTTTTTTGCATTTAGCCTCTGCTTCTATTTCTACTGGACTACAACTAACTATCTCTCATTTGTTGACCAAGAAGTAGAAAAAAAGAAAAAAAACAGAGAACATACCTTGGTCGGGCAATGAAAACACATGCTCTTCCCTGGTTATCAACTATGAAATTTAGTTTATCCTAAGGATTTACTGCGAGAATTTGATTTGCTTGCTCCGTTGGGTTTTGGTATTCCTCCGATTTTGATTTTTATTGTTTGTTTTTATTTGTTTTGTACATTTTTTTTGCATTTAGGTTCTGTTTCTACTTCTACTGGAGTACAACTAACTATCTCTTGGTTCTGCACTTGGTAAGTAGTTCTGTACTTGGTAGTTCTGTAATAGCACTGGTAGTTCTACTGGTGGTTCTTTCTACAATAGCTCAATTCTGCAATAGCACTTTGGTGGTTCTGTAATAGCTCAGTTCTGCAGTTCTACTGGTGGTTCTTTCACCGAACAGCCGAACAGCTGAGCAAAATAGGTACTCGAACTTGAAACCGAACAGTGAAGAAGTTGCTTGTGGAAAGCACCTCATGTTACTTGTTAAAGGTTTAGCATGCAACTTGTTGGCATGCGATTTGGAAATGACCAAATGATGTTTCCTCTAAGGCTGTTCTTGGAGTGACCATGGAGAGGATGGTGTTGCTTGTGAGATTAGACAATGGATGTTTAATTAAATGTTTTTATGTTTTTATTCTTATAAAATTTTTAATTAAATAATAATATTTATAAGTTTGTTTGAATTAATTCATTGAGAATTTTCCTTGAATACCAATCAAATTCTGCATTTCAAGACTTGAACCCGGTGTACTAGAAGAACCCCAATTTCAATTCAAGACTAGAAAATACGTATACAAGCAAGCAGGAGGGGGGGCCTAAATTTAGGCACTTTCTGGTATCTTCCTCTAATTTAATGTTATATTATTTTAATTATTTAATTGTTGTGAAGGCTTGTACTGTGCTCGGTGTTTCGTTGGTACACGTACGAGTGTTGCTAAGAAAAGTATTTTATTTTTATGCCTGTAATTTTCTATTTAAAATCTTTAATTTCAATTTTCAAATTTTATAAATGTTTTATAAAAAATAATTCAATAATATCATTTAAATATATAAAATAAAGGAAAGAATTAATAGGGAGTGAGGTAAGAAGAGAGAGAGAAAAAAAAAGAATGCCATTACATAAAAAAAGAGAGAGAGTCTAACTACTAGAAGCAAAACTAGAATTGCAAAAAAAATAATAAAAAAATAAAAAATAGTTCACAGAACTATCAAAGGTAGAAAAAAATTAAAAAATAAACTTATGTAGAATTACCAATATTACAAAAATGTCATTACAAAAAAAAATATTCACTGTTCAGAACTATCAATATTACAAGAATGTCATTATAAAAATTATTAAAAAAATAAAAAAGAATCGTTCTACAACTACAGAACTACCAAGAACTGCAAAAAAAATTATAAAAAAAAAGCAGTTCTGAATAACTATAGAACTACCAATATTACAACAATGCCATTACATTAAAAAATAAAAAAAAATGGTTCTGCAGTTACAGAACTACCAAAAGTAGAACTAAAACTATAGAAAAAATTATAAAAAATAAAAAAAGTAGTTCGCAGAACTACCAAAGGTAGAAAAAAAATATTCTGCAGAGCTACCAATATTACAAAAAATGTCATTATATTAAGAAATAAATTAAAAAAGGAGTAGTTATAGAACTACCAAAAGCAGAATTGGAACCGAAGAAAAAAATTATTTTACAAAAAAATAGTTCGCAGAACTACCAAAGATAAAAAAAATTTTAAAAAAATCTTCTGCAGAACTACCAATATTACAGAAATACCATTATAAAAAAATATTTATTATACAAAACTACCAATATTACAAGAATATCATTACATAAAAAAAAAAGAGTAGTTCTGCATGTAGAACTACTAGAAGCAGAACTAAAATTACAGAAGAAAAATTATAAAAAAATAAAAAAGGTAGTTCGTAGAACTACAAAGGTAGGAAAAAAAAACCTTTTGCAGAATTACCAATATTACAAGAATGCTATTATTAAAAAATTTATAAAAAAAAAATGTTCACTATGCTGGACTACCAATACTACAAGAATGTCATTATAAAAATTATTAAAAAATAAAAAAAAAGAGTTATTCTACAATCACAGAACTATCAAGAACTGTAAAAAAAAAAAAATTATAACAAAAATAAAAAAAGTAGTTGTGCAGAACTGCAGAACTACCAATATTACACGAATGCCATTAGAAAAAATAAAAAAAAGGAGTAGTTCTGCATCTATAGAACTGCTAAAAGCAGAATTAGAACTATAGAAAAAAATTATAAAAAAAAAGTAGTTCGCAGAACTCCAAAGGTAAAAAAAAAATTTCTTCAAAACTATTAATATTACAAGAATATCATTACACAAAAAATAAAAACAAAGAGTAGTTCTGTAGCTACAGAACTATCAAAAGCAAAACAAGAACTGCAGAAGAAAAATTATTAAAAAAAAAAAAAGTAGTTCGCAGAACTACCAAGGATAGGAAAAAAAAAAACTTAAACTACCAATATTTTTATAAAAAAAAATATGATTGCACTAAAAATATCAAAAATATTTGAAATAAATGATGTATAATAAATTTGTTATAATATTATAATAATGTAAAAATTATAATTATAAAAATATTAAATACAATATATTTTAAGATATTTTTATATTAAGAAATTATTTTTAAAGTTGTGTCATAAATAATAAAACGGTGATTATTATTAAAAGTATATTGAACGGAAATGATGAGCATTTCCTCAAAATTTTTTTCCTCAAAATTTTAAAGCTGTGACTCTATTTAGTACACAAAATTGTCGAGCATAATAACAAAATAATGCAGAAATTCAAATTGATGATTAAAAATTTATCGAAGAATTACATCTCTAAAATTCCAAAACCTTTATGGGAAAGAGTGACGGTTGTTTCTAAAATTTTTAAAAAATAATTTAATATATGTAATTTTAGAAATTATAATTCATTAAAAAAATGAAACCCAAAATGTATATTATATTCTAATCCGATTTCTGATTTGGACCCCCTAAAATTCATGCCCTTTGATGATTCCAAAGAATTAACAAAAATGCTTTGGGGCATTCTTACAAAAGGAAGGGATCAAGAGATAGAAAATTGAGCTTCCCAGATATAAAAATGTCTCATTGCCCATGGTATTTAATCCCATTTTGGACTAAAAAATTAAAAAAAAAAAGAAAAAAGGGTAATCCAACTAATCAATGAAGAACCTGCTGTTGTTGCCCCCAAGCATGAAACGGGACGTGCCAACCATGAACTGAACCAATTTTCCAGATCCACAGTTTCTATTGAATGGTTGTCAAAGATTTTCTCTCTACCATCATGAAACACAGTTTTATTTGGATTGCTTTGTCCTGATGTGGCTTGCCCACCACCGTGAATATGCATTGCTTGCTCCCCTCTGCAGCATCTTTTCATTCTTTGATCTCTCTCTCTCTCTCTCTCTCTCTCTAGACAAGAATCATAATCCCTCCCAAATAAGAAAAAAAGAGTTAGTAGAGAAACAAAAAAAAATGGAGTTTTTGATTATTTTAGTGTTTTGTTTTTATAAAAATTTTTAATTAAATAATGATATTTATAAGTTTTCTTAATAATTAAGTTATTAAATAATGTAGTTTTAGTTTATAATTGAATATTTTTATATTTCATATTCAAAATGTAACCCCTAAAAAAAAACAATTCCTTCGTCGACGAAGGGGCATTCCCTCATCAACGAAGGCAGGCTCCTTCGTCGACGAAGGCGCATCCCTTCGTTGACCAAGACAGGCTCCTTCGTCGACGAAGGAATTTCTTTTTTTAATTGTTGTATTTTGAATTTTGTAAGTTGTAACAAGATGAAAGCATCAAAATTATAGGAAATATGCTCCAAATTCATTCATATTATTGATATTCATTGATATTATTATTATTCATCACGCATCAAATCCCAATTAATAATCCAAAATTATAATAAACCAAAACATAATTCGAATTCTTTCAAAATAGCCTTTCCAAAGGAGAAAGAGAGAGAGAAAGCAAGCAAATGATCCATTAATGGGTACTAAACCATATCCAGCCCCCCTCTCCCCTCCAAAAAAAGTCATTGATGGGTACTAAAATGATTAAACAAAACAGTTAATAAAACAATTCCCATATATTTTTTATTTTCCTAAAATTATGAATACAATTAGATGCATCAAAGTTACAAAGAAAATAAGCCCTTGGATTAAACCAGAACTACAAACTTGAATTATAAACAAAAGAAGGAAAAAGTCAACTTTTTTCATGGTTCTTCATGGTTATGCTGGCTTTTCTTTGATGCTCTAGATTATATTGAACACCAAACATATTACAAGTTATATTTTGTCGCGCCTCTCTCTATATAAAAAAAGACTTAAAAAAAAAGAATATATAAACACTCAAAAACGATTATGTCGTTTAAACATAATATTACATAATATTACAAAGATAATTTTTTTTCAAATATAATTTATTTAGTTTTAAATAAATATGAAATATTTAAATTAAATATTTCAATATTTTTATTCTTATAAAATTTTAAATTGCATATTAATATTTATAAGTTTTAGTTTTAGTTTATTGTTTAATATTTTTATATTTTATATTACAATTAACATTTTATTTGAAACTCTAATTTTAAAAATTTTTAGTTAGACAAAAATTAAAACTATTAGAGTAAAGATTTTAGATAGACAATAATTTTTAAAAAGATTAAAACTCTAATTTAAAAACTTCATAGTTAATTCTAGACAATTCCTAGATTATTCGAAAAAGAATAAAGGGAGTTTTAAGTTATAGAGTTAGAACATTTATACATAAATTTATCGGCGCAAACTCATATTAAATGCCAACAAAGCATGATAATAACTTGAGTACATGGAACTGTCCACACTGACAATTGTCCCGAACAGTTGCCCAAGAACTCCCAACCTCCGGAATTTTCAAGAACTCAGAACTTAATGCATGCTGATCAAGGACTCGTGGAATGAGGGGCCGCATGGCTATTTTAAGCTTTTCTTCTGGTGTGTATCCTGGCAACTCAATGACTTCCATTCTGTCCAAGATTGGTGGTGGAATAGGCTGCACCCTATTTTTGCAGTTGCTAAAAAGATCACCTTTGAGAGGTCAAATGGAACATTCAAATAGCCATAGAACATGAATTAAGGAATAAACTTTGTAACTCATTGGTGAAGAAATAACAATAAAAAATTTATAGTATGATTCAATGCTAACTAAATACTAATGTTGATTGGGAGAACGAATATCAGACAATCCCACATAAAAACAGATGACAGAAAATATTATATACTCATTATGTCGAGCTTCCTCACAAAGAAAATGGTTTTGGAGAAACCATGACATAGGACAAGGTTCCAATTAAGCACAACCAAACGGGAAAATTGAATGTCTTGTTTTGCTCAGGATCAAGAACCTCCAGGAATGCTGAAGTTGGATCCCCACGAATATCAGAGCCTGTCTTGTCAATCTCATCTAGCAGCATAACTGGATGGCAGACACCAACTCTCTACAGTCAGACAGATAAAAGAATATAAGTCCCTCTCAACAACAATAAGGGGGTGAGAAGCAACCAAAAGTACTTTCATTTAGATGAGAGGGCATCAATAACCACATCAAAACAAAAGGATTGAAGGAAAGTTGAGAAAAAGAAGCAAAAAAGGTTAAAAAAAAGTAGTACTGGTCACCAAGAAAACCATTCTCCTAACCAAAACAATTCAAAAGAAAGAGTAGGTTGCAGGGGGGTCTAGGCCTTTTGATTCACTAAAATAAGATTCAATCACATCATCCCTCTTTTGGATTTTGACACAAACATTCAACTTAGAACCATATGTGAACTAACCTTCAAACCCGCAACACTAAATGAAAGAATTGAATTGCTGATTAAGAAGGGGAAGCTCGGTACTATTTCTCGATTTTGATTCTTTATTTTTAAAAAATAAAAAAATTGAGTCTTTTGAAATTTACTTAAAATTTTCTAAATCAAATAAATACTGTTATTTCAAATATATTAAATTAAAATCAATCAACATATGTAAATATGCAATATAATTCAAAAAATTAAAGAAAATTAGCGAAATCAAACAAATAATGCCCGTGGGATATTGGTGAAATTAAAACTTAGCACAAAAAATTAAGAGCAAAAATTTTATTTATCTATTATGAGTGGAGGAAGAATCTCATATGGTACTGCGCTCGTATGAGTATTTCTCGATTTGTACTATTTTTTATTATTTTTATCTATTATGAAATATATAATTTAAATTATAATCATTTTTAAAAATAAATTTAAATGGTGAAGAAAAAATCATGTAATTGTATTACTCATATCTAAAATCAACCTGGCATATCAAAGTATTTTCACAGAGTTCATTCTTTTTTTTTTTCTTTTTTTTTTAATTAGAAATCAAGGGAAAAAAAGGGGAAGGCACGGACGTCACGCCGACTTTGGGAGAACCTCGATACCCAGTCGGATGTTGTCGGCAAAACTCTCCTCGGATTTTTCATATCAATAGAGACTACTCACGAAGAGGAAGAGGAAGAGGAAGAGGAAGAAGAAGAAGAGGAAGAGGAAGAGGAAGAAGAAGAAGAGGAAGAGGAGGAAGAAGAAGATTGAATTTTTTTTCAGTCGGGTTTTGTACATACTCATGACCCTCTGTGCAAGAGCTTCAAAAGCTTTAGCCCCCAATTCTTCAACGTTCTGCCTTATCCATCTCCCTCTCATTCTCAAGGTGCGCTTTCTTCATCTTTCCTCTTCCAAGTTCTCAACTTTTTCCCAACCCCATTTCGAAACCCTGATCGACTATACCATCCTTCATGACCCCAAGTTATTTTCCCAAAATCTCGATAGATTTCGTCCTGTAATCCGCAACCCAGACCACTTTGTTCGAGTTCTCAAATCAGTTCATACTAGCCCCAAAATCGCCTTCAGATTCTTTCGATGGGCCGAGTCTCAGCCTGAAATTAACAGGTCCGAGGTTGTGTTTTGTACAATACTTGAGATTTTAGCAAAACATGATTTGATGAATTCTGCTTATTGGGTTATGGAGAGAGTGATTAAATTCAATTTTCATGGAATTGTTGATGTTTTGGTTGATGGGTATGTGAGTTCTGATGTTACCATTCGAATTCTTGATCTTTTGTTGTGGCTTTATGCCAAGGCGTCTATGATGGATGAGTGTTTATGTGCTTTTGATAAGATGGTGAAAAAAGGGTTTTTGCCTGATGTGAAGAATTGTAATAGGATTCTTAAAATGCTAAGAAATAGGAAGCTTGTTGATAAAGCTAGAGAGTTTTATGATTGGATGGGTGAATTTGGGATAAAACCCACGATTGTTACATACAATACGTTGTTGGATTCACTTTGTAAGCAAGGCAATGTGCAAATGGCATTGGACTTGTTATCGGAGATGCAGACTAAAGGGTATACTCCAAATGAGGTTACGTATAATGTGTTGATAAATGGGTTGTCGAAGAGTGGGAAATTAGACCAGGCAAAAGCTTTGATTGATGAGATGATGAATTTTGAATTGAAGGTTTCTGGGTACACTTATAACCCATTGTTGCGAGGGTACTGTGTGAAAGGAATGCTTCTTGAGGCTTCAGGTGTTGAGGATGAGATGGTATATCGAGGAGCATGTCCGACAGTGGTCACGTATAATATTTTAATGCATGTGTTGTGCAAGTCAGGTAGAGTGTCTGAAGCTAGAAAGATGTTTTATGAAATGTTGGAAAAGGATTTGGCACCAGATATTTTTTCGTACAACACTTTGATATATGGGTATTGCAAGTTGGGGAACTTAAGGGAAGCTTTTCACTTGCTTGGTGAGTTAAGGTTGGAGAATCTTTCTCCTACTATCGTCACTTACAATACTCTTATAGATGGACTCTGCAGATCAGGAGAGTTAGAGGATGCTCGGAAACTTAAAGATGAGATGAATAATAAAGGTATTCTCCCTGATGTTGTTACACATACTATACTGGTGAATGGTGCTTGCAAGGCTGGAAACTTATCATTGGTGAAACAATTCTTTGATGAAATGTTGGATAAAGGGTTGGTGCCAGATCGTTATGCTTATATAACTCGAATTGTGGGTGAATTAAGGCTTGGTGAGACATCAAGGGCATTCAGTCTACAAGAAGAAATGTCGGCGAGAGGGTTCCCGCCAGATCTGATAACTTATAATGTTTTTGTAGACGGGCTTTGTAAATTGGGTAATCTGGAAGAAGCAAGTGAGTTGTTGCACAAGATGATTCAAACTGGTCTTGTTCCAGATCATGTCACCTATACTAGTATAATACATGCTCACCTGGAAGGTGGACAGCTAAGAAAAGCCAGAGAGATATTCTATGAGATGCTGAGCAAGGGGTTATCTCCTTCGGTTGTGACATACACTGCACTGATTCATGCCCATGCATGCCATGGAAGGCTGGAACTTTCTTTCATGTATTTCTCAGAGATGCAGGAAAAGGGTGTTTTGCCAAATGTGATCACCTACAATGTTATAATTAATGGTCTATGCAGCTTGAGGAAAATGAAACAGGCTTATGAATTCTTTACAGAAATGGAGGCAAAAGGAATAGCCCCTAATAAATATACATACACTATACTAATAAATGAGAATTGCAACATTGGCAATTGGCAGGAAGCCTTAAGACTTTATGGACAAATGCTGAATGAAGGAGTTCAACCCGATTCTTGTACACATAGTGCATTGCTGAAGCAACTAAACAAAGATTTTAAGCTGCATGCAGCTCAGTGCCTCAATGAGTTAATTTTGAGTACTGAAGACAATGCTGAAGCAGGCAATTAATGAAGCCTTTGGTCTAGTCCTGGTTTCTCAGCAGATTCTTTCAGTTTCACAGGCAAGCATTCAGCAGTCACATTTTGTTGCACAAATGTCAGCAAGTAAGATTTCTCAGACACTGAGTGTCACATCAATCCTAAGTCTATTTCTGTTTTCTTATACATAATCTCACTCCTTAAGGCAGATCGTCAACCAGAATAAGCTACAAATATTTGGGGCCAGTGTTCATCGTATGCTATCAATATGCCTCTCCCTTAATTTGAGGTGGCATATGCAATCTTAACTCTTGTTTGATCAGAGACTACTCTATGGTTTTCAGATTTAGTGACACAGGTACAAAGATGATATTACATCAAACTTTTGAAATAAACTTGTGCGAAAGCTTTGTTGTGTTCATGCATTCATTCATTCTTTTGCCTTGCCGTTTTTGGGGTTGGGGAATGGAATGGGAAAGGTGGTGGATAAATTTATTACCTCCTGTATGAGCTGTAGCAGTTATAATTCCTAAGCTTTGTACATAGTTTTATGGAGACTAATGGTAGTAAATCTAGTAATTACATTTCTCTCCGTTCTTTTCCTAAATATAGACGTTCATTTCTAGAGACAAATGGTAATAAATCCAGCATTTAAATGTCTCTCTATTCTTTTCCAAAAATATAGTGGTGCATCATTGGTACAAAGGCATCTTTTGTCCCATTAGTCGGAAAGTAGAAGATAACTATGGTAATATATTGTGAGGTAGTAGTGGAACCACCTCTTTGCTATGTGTGACCATGATTGGATTTGCCCTGGGAGAATTCTGATTTGTTTCTTATGAATTTTAGAGGTTTTGGAGGGCAAATTGGTTATTGTGGAACTGTGCATTTGTAGCTGTCCCTTTGTGTATTTGGAGAGAGCGAAATTCCAGGATTTTTTGGAATCAAACTTGTGAAGTTTATGGGACAAGTGGACTTCCATACTTCACTATGGGCTCATGCTTCTGGCGTTTTAAACGACTATAGCATAGAAGTTTTCAAGTGGTATTCGAAAGCAATTGTGCATTAGTCTTTTGTGGTTGTATTTTTTGTGCTTTGTGTTTTTTATTAATTTTGAGGACTTGGTTTCTTTAGAAGTTTTTGTACATTCTGTCTGAATCTAATACATTCTTCTTTTTCCATCACAAAAAATAGAGTAAGCATAGACTGAGTTCCATTTGATTGGAACTAAAACCTTAAATATTTTCAACAAGTTTAAAGGCTGAGAGTGACCAATGTTGTGATGTACATGACAACTATGCAACCTAGTTTCTGAGGTCACTGCTTCTACCTGGTCTACCTTTATAATCTTCTTGTCTTGTATGAGCAAGTAAATTCAAGTAGATGAGAGACTGCTTCAGAAAATGGATGCCATTGGACATAATCTGATGGTAATGATCTGACATCAAAGTTTATGCAGCTGAAGGCCCTAAATGGATTCCATGACCCAAAATCCTGAAGTTAAATGGATACAATTCAAAATGGATACTAGTCCCCAAAAATACTACCCAGTAGCTGCATAATGCGACCACATACTTTAATGAGCAAATGAAATTAAGAGTATACCTGAGATATAAAATGACACATGCACATGTAGTGACCGTCAATCTAACTGGTGCATCCCACCCATTTTCTTGATGGCCATCCTTATTCTTGTATCACCGTGTGTCAAAAGAATGAGGTTCTAAGGGGAAACATCAGAACTAATTTCCCTCTAAACTCATTCTATATCACATGGACACTTCTATGAATGAAGTTTGCCTGACTTGTTCTTTGGATATGACACCATATGAAACCCTTTAATTTAAAATATTCCATAACTTTCTGTAGCTTTGTTGTGTTGCTGTTTTTGACACGTGCATCCATATCGGTGCTATATATGTTGTTAGACACCGTATTACAAAGTCTTGGACCTCCCTTAGATTTGGGTTTGTACCCAGCCCCCAATTGATGCAATTAACCTTTTCATCTTTATTGTATATCCTAATAAAACTCTCATCTTTTACATAAGGGAAGTACAATAGTTTTTCTTTATCCTTTGTGACACGATAAGTAATATTAGTCCATGTTATAATTGCTATGATAGGAATAGACTGATAGTTTTTTTTTGGGGGGGGGATAGAATAGAAATAAGTTGATAGCTTTTAGGCCAGATGGCATTCGACCCTATTCTACCATAAGTTCTGGACAGTAGTTAAGAACAAGGTCTGCAACTTTGTGAACAAGGCTCTCTCGGATGGCTACTTCTGTCCTGTTCTAGCTAAAGCCTACATGATCTTAATTCCAAAGGAAGACAAGCCAATGAACATGTCGGATTTCAGACCAATCAGCCTGCTGAATACCTCCTACAAGATTCTCAGCAAGTGCTTGGTGTCCAGGTTAAGACCGCTCCTGCAGAACATGATCGGGCCTCATCAGAGCAGTTTCCTTCCGGGAAGAGGCACGTTAGATAACGTTGCTGCCCTTCAAGAGGTGATTCATACAATTAGAAGATCTAAGAATTTAATGATCCGAAAAAATTTCTCTTTAGCTTTCCGTATTTATTTTCACAAACATTTTCTTTTGGATTTTGATTAAAATTTAAAAGAAGTAATTTTATTGGTATAACCTGTTGATTAATCTTATATGTGTTACAAAGTAATACAAATTCTAGAAAGAAACCAAAGTTCCAGATTTGTCATGGAACGATCTAGCAATTTTGGTTTTTTTTTTTTTGGTTGAATTTTTGTTGGGGGATAATTTAGGATGTTTACTTACAATATTCTGTTTATAACCTTAGATAACCGAATACATTAATTTAAAAAAATTTATGCAACTACTTAGAAAACAAAACTTCTTTGGAATTGTGCTACGATTACAACATCCAACCCCTGAGGCTTATATCCATTAGTTTATTGGAGTGATTTCACCTCTTTTGAGAGTGGGCCTTCGTAATTTCTTCTCATTTACAAATGTGAAAACCATTACTTTAGTGAAGAATTCCACTGTCCTTTATTGTGTTATACTTTATAAATGCCTCTCCTTTCTTGTCCCCTCTGTCTTTCTCTTCCTCTGCCAACGAATTGGAAGTTTGGCCTCTACACATTCTGGAATGTAAAACATTTTATGTCTTGTGGTTGTTTGTAAATAGTGGAAGACGTGCTCAGGAAGCTTGAAGCAAAGCTTGTGGATAGTGTGCAAATGTTGAAGTTTGTTTGATTTGATGTATACTGCTATACAGATGTTTTGGTCATCAAGTTGAGGTAGTGGGTATATGGATTTGATGTATACTGCCATACAGATGTTTTGGTCGTCGAGTTAGTGGGTATATAATATTTTACCCTTCCATTTTGTTGATGAGGAAACGCTAAAAGGATGACGTGGGGATAGCATCAATCTTGTAAAACTGTTAAACATTGTTTTACATGTGGCATTATTCATTATTCTTCAGGTCTATACTATGCATCTTATTTAACTGTACTCATACTGTGCTTATTCTATTCTTGTTGCTTGATTCAAGTGTTTTATGGTTCATATAGGCTTCAGCAGAACCATGATTATTCGTTATTCCTTTTTTCTTCTTCTTCTTCTTCTTTTGGGGGGGGGTTGTGGAGTAGGATAATCAACTTTCTACGTATGTGCTTGCATTGCATGTTTGTATCTTGGTTGGTTGGTCAGTTGCTTTTAGTAACTAATGCTGCATGGTTCACTCTAGGCAGGTTTGTTATCCATCACAGCTTAAGTAAGTCAATGGAGACGTGTTACCAGGTCTTTTCCTCTTCCAGTGACACTTGAATTTGTATCATTTTTATCTATATTCCATGACATCTTTCACTACAGGAAAGTGGCCGAGCTGGAACAGATGGACTCCTTTCCGAATGCTTGCTCTTTTTCCGGCCTGGCGATGTCCCTAGGCAGGTAATGTTTTCTTTGGCCTAGGATGTGTTCTTTTGGTCATTGGTAATGATTTTTTTGTTCATGCTCTTTAGTTTCACGGTTCTTCTGTGCAGAGTTCAATGGTCTTCTACAAGAATTCAGGATTGCAAAATTTGTATAACATAGTGCATTACTGTCAGGTATAAATCTTCGCAATTTCGCTATGACACAACTTCTAATATATAGGATTTGCATGTGTCACCTTCAGGAATCAGCAAAGAGTCTTGCAAAAATGTATATGCTGGCATGCTCATTTGAAAAATTTTTCTTGTTCCAAGTATAAAATAGAGAGACATGTTTTATGATAGTATCATGGCAATAGTAATATACAACTGTGAAGGCATGTCATATTTATTTATGGAAAGTAGAATGCAACATAATATGTTACATCGAGTATTAAACTTTTTCATGTATATGACTAATCTTTTCTACTTATCTAACATTTTAAGCATTGTGAACATTATAAAGCAAATAAAATAATGGCCTAAAAAATTCAAATGAAAATGATTATTGTGCTTTCTTTTGATCTGGATTCTGGTGCACATAAAGCAATTAAAATCAAATGTGGGTTAAAGTGGAGTGCGTGCATGAAATGCAAAGTTGGAACTAAAGTTTAATATTTTGTAAAGAATGATTCTCCGTAAATAAAGATGGACAAGGGTTGGAAATGTGTTTAGACATGGATATGCAGTAGATTACAAAACCTAAGAGTCCAAGATCCATGTGGTGTAAAGTAATGAAATGGTGGAAATTTGGGGGCACATAGGAGCCAATAGTCAAATTCACTTTGTGATGTAAAAGAATGAAATTGGGGAAATATAGGGGTACATGACCAATGCATGGGGGTTGTTGGCTTGGATATGTCAAAGGGCATGGATGAGGGAAAAAAAATCTGGGTCAAATAAGTTCTGTTGGCGGAGCTTAAAAGAAAGATGAGAACATCTACAGAGTTGCATCTGCTGTGCCCTATATCAGACGGACAAATTTTAGACATTCTGGGTCAACTACAAGACTACAACTAGTGAAGATGTTTCAAGTGATAGTAAAGCCCAGTTGGATTGGCTTTCTTGTCCCAAAACAAGCTATCTAATAAAATAAACAATTTTTGTAGTTCAAATATTATAAATGTCTCTTCTTGAATGGTAGAATCTTACTTATCTGATACATTAGAGGTATCAATTGTAGCAACGATATTGATGTGGAGAACTTCCAGTGTTCCAAGAGTGTTCGAGGAGTAACCTAGGAATGTCCTGCAAATGTTGTCTGACGTGATCCTGAGCACAGTTTCTGTGCTTCATAGGTGCTTTGTTGTGAGATTACTAATATAAATTAATCCTTCTTTCCCTTGCAGGAGAAAAGAGAATGTCGCAGAAATACATTTTTCCGTCATTTTGCTGAGCCATATCAAGACTGCAATGGTATCATATGCTGCTATTTATCAATATTGTACTTGTTCTTTTGATGAATCTGAATCTCTTTCTCAGGGATGTGCGACAACTGTGCATTTTCAAGTGAGATCAAGGAAGTGGATGTCACCAGTAAGTTTCCCCCCCTCCAAAGAACAACTTATAATGTAATTGATCTAATTCTGCCAAAAATGATATTTTTTCTATGTTGGCCTGTTGTTAGTGTAGATTATTGTTGTTAAATAAATAGAAATGGAGCGCTGACTTTTAGTTCATCAGGACAAGCCATTTGCTTGATGTAGAATAGGAGTGCGAGGTTCACAAATAAAAATAGCATTCACAAAATTTCTAAGCATTCATGAGACTCGGAAGAAATGTCAAGACATTTCCCTGGATGTCAGGGAAATTGAGCATAAATGGAGACAATCTTGCTATTGTCTATCATAACACAAAAGGCATAACTTTGGAGACTTAGCCCTATTTGGTCTGCTTGTATTGGCTTGGCAAGTAAGCTATCAAAGATGGAGATACTGATTGCCATATACACATTTCTCTAATTTAAGGTGAAGGGCTTCCAATCCCCTTTTAGAACGCTGACGATGACAGAAAAATTCATTTCGGTGAATGAAATATAAATATAGAGCATACAATAACATGAGGTAGGACCTAATCTGAAGTATCTCTGAAAATGATCATCTATGATGAGGCAAAAAGCTTATATGCCAATCATAACTATTTTTATTTTGTGATTTAATGACTCTTTTGCTCTTATTATTCCTTGGGTGCTGATTTCCAGTCTATTCATGATGCTTTGTGCTTGTGTGATAAGTTTTTGTATGGTTGTGTTGTCACAATTGTATACCATCTGGTTTGCTCTTTCATTTTGGTTCACTTAATGTAAGGTGCTTACTTTTCCTATCCTAATATTTATTAAAAAGTTTGTTTCATGATTGCAGTCTTAACATTTTTTGTAAAAAAGAAAAAAATAAAAAGTAGAATCCTGGAATAGATCTTTGTCCATTTTCAGATAACTTCCCTAATGAATAGAATAATCTCAATCGGAGGATTTGGTCTCTTTATAATTCTGGAGTATGTTTTTGCAATTCACTTCCTACTCATCTGGAATTCTAATGATCCTCCTTACTGGACAGCGTTTGAGGAGTTAAAATTGTCTTTAGCAGTTTCTATTTTGTCCTCTGTGCCAACTACTATCGATGACTTGTACGTTAGCAGACCTAAGAAGGTTTTGTCATTGGATGCATGTGTCATGGCTAATCAAAATGAAGAAAGAGTAATCCTTTTTTTATATTGCTCTGCCTCACGGTCACCATCTATGGTATTAGTCTTTTCTAGATCTTTGAAGGAGATGTGAATTGTTCCCAGTAACCTCCAGGAGTTCTTGCATATTGGTTTCAAAGCTTTTGATTCGGTAGGATATATCTTTCGGAAATGATCTATGATAGCAGTTCCACGGATCATTTGGTCAGAGGGCGATGCTTGGATTTCAAGGACCAATTCTACAAATCTGCTATGGGACCCCAATTTTTTTTTTTCTTTTTCTTTTAGCTTCTCTTTGGGTTTTGCAGGATCATTAAGTGGTTATTCCTTTCATGAGATTCACAGGAATTGGAAGGCTTTCTTGATTTGATTTGAACCACCATGGGAGGATGATCTATCCTGTCATGTGCCAATTTTCCCTTTTCCTTCTTAAATAATTCATATATTTAATGATTTCATGCACATATCTGCTTTGTAGTATGAACCATTATGCTTCATTCTTTTGAATAAATAACCTTGGATTGTAGAGTTAGGGCTACATTACACCTTGTATTCAGTTGTTAATGCAGTGAAAATACTGCTTTTCACATGCTACTGCTCAGTCAAAATGCTGGTAAAACAAATTGTTAATGTATATCTGGCTCAAGCCTTATGATTTACCCATCTTCTGAGCACAGTTTCTCTGATGTACTTGGGGGCAAAGTTTGTGCTACAATGTGTAAAATTAGGGCAAACCAGTTAGAACTATGGAAAACCGGTTTTGACAGGGACTATAAACTAGAGTTGGGATGTTTGATAGGCGCATGATAGTTTTTCCTAACATCTATGAAGCTTGAACATTCTGAAAGAAACCTGTCTATCTCCATATAGTCAAACTATGAATCTGTATTCTATATTTGCCCTATGCGTGTCTGATGCAGTGCATGTCATATCAAAGTTGGTTATTACCATTATATACTAAACAAAGTGGTCAGTGTACACTTGGTGCTATGGAACATAAATTTGTTCTTATGCATTTTATTGAGTTGATGGGGGCAACCTATTTGGTTATAAAAAGTTTGAGTTGTCCATTTATTTTGAATTACATGCATTTATCGCAGTCTGCTATTATAAGGTGCTACCCTGGGTGCAGGCCAATTTCAAATGAAATATATATTATCTCACTAATGTGTTTTAGGTGATGGGCCTGACAGCACTAGGTATTCCAGCGTACATGTTGACTTCAAGGAAGATGAGAAATTCATCTACAAGGCCCTTGAAAAGGGCGAAGGTGAACTTATGATACTCTATGTGACCCCAGAGAAGGTGTCAAAGAGCAAGAGATTTGTGTCAAAGCTGGAAAAATGTCATCATTCTGGTCACCTCTCCCTAATTGCAATTGATGTATGTTGTTTTGAAGATGTTATTGTTATTTTGAAGATGTTCACTGCCCATGGATTCTTTCTTTTGGTCAGTAATTACATTTGCCATGTTTATAGTGCAAGTCGTTGTCTCAACAGGTTATTCAACCATCTTCCTTGGTTGTGAAAATCGTTTACACTTTTAGCTTTGATGTTGCTGGAATTCAACTCAGATCGGTGCTAGTAAGTAGGATCCGTGTCTAAAGAAGAAACCACTATTTTGAATAATTTATTTACACTTATTTGTTAATAGTAGTATTTTCATGGTCCAAACGAAATCATATTGATTTTATATCATAGAGTTTCTATCATCATTTTTATCAGCACTTGTAATGGTTTACATAGAAACTCTGAAGCAATGACCATTCTAGATGAGCCGTGCCAAAAGAAACTTTCACATGACACTCATTTGACACTTTGGAATACATGTATTTGACACAACTTAGCCATGTGCACAAAATAGTTATTTTTCAACTAGACACTTTGAGGACATTTTCGCCACATTTTAACAATCACTTGAGGGCCAAAGTGATTTTTATATTTGTAAGGTATTACTAAGATACAGAAAATTTAATTGAGGATAACGAGAAATTTAAAAATAAAGTTATGATGGCCATAAGATGAAGGGAGAAATAAGGTTTTCTAGTGATAAATAAGTTAAATGTATGCAATATAATATTTTTTAAAATATTGATTTTTAGACATATAATTGATTTTTTATATTTATACAATACTATATTTTAAAAAATATAATATTTTTAACATGTGTGTCTATGCCCTATCAAGTCCTATGCCACTGTGCAGGGACCGTGTCCTGTTGGTGTCCGTGCATCATAGTGTTAGAACATATGCAATTTGAAGATTTTTTATTTGATAAGAGCTTATTGTGGGTGTTTCATTATTTCTGACATATGTAAGAATGTTCACACATTTACAGAAATTGTTGGGAATTATCTTACTATGCCCCTTTTCTGATTTTATGTTCTGAATCATGCCGTACTTGGTGCCTTTCACCATGAGTTGGTCAATTCATGGTTGACCTCTTGGGACATAAGAAAATTTTCTTAGTGAAATTTGCTTTGTTTGTGGTTTAACGTCAGTCAATATCATATAGCAAAAGTCCAGTAGAGACTGCTTTCTTTTCTTTCTTCAATTTGACTCTGTTGAAAGTGACTTTGGCTTCAATGTGCTGCATTAAGGAATGACTTTTGTGTATTTTGTTAGAAATAGTAAACAAACTTTTATGCTTTGCTATTTCTTTTCAAGTTCCGAGTCTTTCTGAATTGCTTAACTGTTGGAAGGGAATGTTTTATGTTTGTCTTACAGGATGTTATACCTTGCAGGAGGCGCACTGCTGCAGCCAGTGGGGCCATGACTTTCGGCCAGACTACAAAAACCTTGGTATCTTGAAGACTCAGTTTCTGGATGTTCCTATGGTCGCCCTGACTGTATGTTATCAAAGATTACCATATTCTTATTTTTGGCATAAAATCACAGTTTTTGCTTGTTTGCTGCTGGCTAATTAAAAACCTTTTTGATTTGTTTCTGAATTCACAGGCAACTGCAACTTGGAAAGTGCAACTTGATCTCATGGAAATGCTGCGTATACCAAAATGTGTCAAATTTGTCAACACAGTGAACAGGCCAAATCTTTTTTATATGGTACCATTACTTAATGGGTTGGAATCTTTGTTAATTATGCAATTTAATGGCAAGAAAGCTGACTGCAAATGCTGCAGGTGCGAGAAAAATCATCCGTTGGCAAGTTGGTTATTGATGAAATTGCTGAATTTATTCAATGATCCTATCCTAATAATGAATTGGGGATTGTTTATTGCTTCTCAAGGAAGGAATGTGAACAGATTGGTTATGTCTAACATTTAATTGTTTTCTTGTGATTTTCTAAGTCCTGAGTTGCATAGAACTACTGAGGAACTTGTGTGCTTGGATGCAGGTGTTGGCTTGAAAGTTTATACCATATTGATTTTCAACTAATTTATTTACGTATTTAAATAGTCTCTTAAATGAAAATTGTTGAGATATTAGAGTCTTGCAGTAAAAAGAGAGTTTAACTTAATATCAGTGGTTGTAAATTTTTTCAAAGTTGCTGAGGATATGAACCTTTGGAGAAATTGAAGAAGTTTGTTTAAAGAATTTTCAAAAGTAACTAGAATGACAGTACCAATATTTTAATGAACTATTGGAAAATGTGCATTTTCTGACTTTTGTGCAAAAGGACTTGGAAATTAGCAATCATTTACTAATCCATTATTTATCGGCTAGTGGGAAATTTTATTATTATTACTAATTTTTTTTATTATTTTTTTAAAGAAGACCATGAAATAAAACAGAATGAGTAAATTAAGAGATAATTTGATGTCAGTCCAAAATATGTTTAAAGAATGATTGGCAACTAATGTTGAATACGGTACAATTTGCATGCCTCTTGTGAATCTTTATTTCTATTGTTGTGCTTCGTGTTTAGAGGATTCTAAAACTCAGCGAGAGTACCATGATGGCCATTTGTTCTACATTTTATTTAGGAATGCCTGGAATTTTAAGGAGGAAAATCTTCCTTCCAGTTTACCGTGGAGCTGGATAGTTATGATTCTTTGGTCTTCAAACATTGGTGGTTTTAGTGGTTATTCTTTTCAATATATTTAAAGGGATTGGAAGGCTCTCTTGAGATGAATGATGTCCTTGCCTTCATTTAGTTTTCATGTCTCTCCTTTTTCTTGGAGGATGCATTGTTGTCCCTCATAATTCTTATATATATATATATATATAAAGATTATGTAAAAGGGGTTGTATATTGCGTTTGAAGTGCCTCTAAGTAGATGCAAGGTCAGAGAGGCCATCTTAGAAGAAGTGTAGTGGAGATTTATAGCCTATAAAAATTATATTGCAAAACCCTATTCTTGTACCATAATTCTCTCTTTGTCCATAATGTCTTCCTTTTCTACTAAAAAAAAATGTCACTATATATTGGGACCTCTAAAATGGACAATAAAGGGTCGACAGTACTTTGAAAGATGCACTCTGTTTTAAATTTTACAGCAACCTCCTGTTGCATTTTGGTCATTTGATCCTATTTTCTTTTAGACATTTTTTATTCTATAGACATCTCCTTTATTTGATTAAATTCAAAATCTGCTTCTGAAGCCGATAGTCAATGCAATATTTATTTGTTGTTTGGCCGAGTATTATTGTCATTGAACATTGTTGAATGATGTTGGATATTCAAATGAGGGAGAACAAGTGTAGGTTGCGCTATACTTCTGGATTGGTTTTGTGACAGTTTGTCTATGTGGGTTTGGTGCTATCTCTTTATTTTCTTAGTTTTGTGTGTGTTCACAATTGCATTACTATTATCTTATTTTAATTTTATTAATCCCTTATTGAAGTGATAAACAAAAAAATTTAGTCTTTCCTAAACTATCAAGAAATGTAGGTGGCAAAGGAGTTAACGTGATAGAGGAATATCAACTTACTATTACCATGCAGATATGGATGTGAATGCTCGTGAGAGAGTCCATATGCGGTAAGTTTTCTGACAGAGTGATTTTTTCTGACTTGCCAAGCTTTATGCACTGGGTGCCTCCTTTTCTGTGTTGTTTTTCTTCTATGTTGCAAAACAAAGGGGATACAGAGAAGAACTGCACTACAAAATTTTTTCCAAGCTTACTTTGATTTGATATCGAGTGATCCTATTGTAATACGTGTTGGTGACATGTTCCACCTCAATGCATTTACATTTGGCATGCTTTAATGCATTAATATTTGTTATTAATTGTTCCAATTATTGTATTTGTTTGAAATCCCACATTTGAAATTTTCGTCGCAACTGTAATTCATTTCTAGTTGGGATCATGGATTCAATATTGGCCTTATTGACCATCAAATAGGCCTGCATATGTCCATATGGCTCTCCAGTAAGGGCCGAGCACGAATCCTTCATGGTTTTAATGGATGCAATAAGGGGAAAAAAAAAGTGACCTGCAATAGCATGACTTTTCTATAGTTGGGACATCGATGCCATAGCAATAGCTTGGAAGTGTGATCTTTGGCGACCTAGGGTGAAGGCAATGGTCCTACAACGAAGAAGAAATATTTTTTTTTCCATTTTTCATTTTTTTTAAATTGAAAACAAAGATTATATTAGATATAGGAAAGAATGTACAAGATCCATAAGGATAAAAATTTAAGTATGAGCCCAAGAATAGCACAATAAATTAATGGACAACAGTTGTCTAATTCTTCTTCAACTCTTCTAAGCTATAATTTTTATACATCCTTGAGGCGTGAGTTCATATATATATAATCTTACCCCATAGAAGAGAAGAATCAATTGTTTGATTGTTGAAAACTCTATCAGTCCTCTATCCCCAAATATGCGAAGGAATATCCAAAAACTCAAGTCTCCATAGCAAGTGACCATTTTTCTTCCCTCCAGAAACCCTAAATCTTGTGAGAAATAAATCAAGATGGCTCCTAAGACAAACCCAATGATTCACAAGAAAAAGGCGGTTCCATATCTTCTATGAAATGCAACAATGTAAAGATAAAACGATCCCTACTCCTAGAATTGTTGTAACACATAAATACATACATCTGAGGAGATAGTTTTGCAAGGTCTCTCTTTTGGAGTGGTACATTGATACTAATCTTATTGAGAAGCAAGGTCTCTCTTTTGGAGTAGTACATTAATATTAAGCTTATTGAGAACCATGGACCAAAAAAAAGCCTTGCCCTCGATAAGAGCCCTTGGGTTCCAATTAAAATCATTCAAATTACAAGGAAGTTGCTGCGGAAGACTAATGAGACGATGGAAAAGATATTTACAAGTAAAAGCAAAGTGTCAACACTCCAAAGCTTAATATATGGAGTATTGTGAAAGGCTCATTTCGATGAAAGAGGGAAATTAAGGAAGAAAACAACTTACACGTTTCTGAAGAAGTGAAAGTGTCCGGAGATAAAATGATCCTTCTAAATATAAAAATCTTTGATAGAGGGAGAATGAAGCCTATGCTACCTATAAAGTCAAGGAAAAGAAGTGGCCAAGGGCATGTGTGTAATCCAAGAATCCTTCCGGATCCAAGAACTATTGCCTACTTTAAAAGACACGTAAGGAAGAGAAGTATGATATGAATGAGAGATGAATTTCCAAGGGCTGCAATGAGAAACTCTCAATCCAACATTGGCATCCCATCCATTAGGTTGGAGGTTATATTTACACTTTTTAGCACTATGCCTCAGAGCTTTGTGTTCTAAGGGGAATCACCAAAACCACTACCTTGCCGAAGAAATGTTATTTTGATACAACTTTATGGAGATTCGAAACACTCAGAGTCTTGGGTTTTGAAATCTAATTTGAGCTCACTATATGATCTTTGTTAACCAACTCATTTCCAGACCATGGTAAATCTCTCATCAACTTCTCAATTTACCTACTACCTCAACCGGAATACTAAGAGGGACAAAAAAGATGATCTTTTTGGCACAAGAATAACTGTTCTTGGTACCATTTCGAGTCTTTTAGTTAGTTTAGTAGTCTGTTAAAGTTAGGAATAAGTTGCTGATACTTTTTTAATATTTTAGAAGTTTTTTTATTTTCTTGAGTACTCTTGTTTTAGTTAGATTCTTTTTTTTTTTTATTTCTTTTACATTCTGATCAGTAATAAAGTTAGTTCCCTTTTAGAGTCTTAACATCTAAGAAACATTCTATTTGATGAAATTTAATTTCTATTATGTCTATATATTGATTGAGGCAATTTTCACAAGTTTTAAAAGTACCATTGTATTGTTGTTGCATCTGTAAATATGCCTCATTGATGTAAAAAACAAAGAAAGTGAATGAATTGATGAACAATGCTTTTTGTTTATTATTTATTCTTTTATTTTGTTTTGTATGTGTGTTGAAGGCATGTGTGCTTAAGTTTTCCTTTCTTTTGCTCTTCTCCTCTGTGCACTTGTTGATCAGTGTTCTCTATAACTTTAAACAATTGATTTTTCTCACTTGGAAACAAATTCTGCCTATTTTCAATTACAATCCACCATTTTTCCAGTTGTAGGCAATCTACCTTAATTGTTGCACATCAGACATTATCATTCCAAAAATTAGGATTGCTCTAGATTGTGAGTGCAAGATGTTTGTGTATTTCCTTCTTTGGATTTGAATAAGGTGGAGGAAAAGTTGACCAGGAGTAAGTCCTTTTTTGGGGGCTTCTAAGATTCCAATAGTTCTTGTGAACTCTAACCAGAAGGTCTTCTTTTGGGAAAGAGGGTGGGTGAGGTCATTGCAGCTGAGGCTCTTTCAAGGCTGAGAAGGGGAAGGAGGGGCTTGGTGTAAATAGTCCTGTTACTTTATGCAGCGAGACTAATTTCATGATCTAAACCAATTTGTGAAATATTACATTAGTTCACTCTTGTGCACCCTCTTGTGCAAATTCTTATTATCTTTTCTGGTTAGATTCGATCGAAAATTGAAAATTAAAATTATTAGGCCATGTTTTAACTTGCTCTCTATTAGGAGTGTTATTTTTTGGGTGACAACTTTTTTCCTCTATCTTGATCAATTGTTTCCGTTATGTCTACTATTGTTGTTCAATCCATTTCCTTGGAAAGAGCTTCTAATGTTTCTTAACTGTCTTTCATGATCCAGATGGAGCAATGGCAAGTTACAGGTCATTGTTGGCTCGGTATGTATCACTTTAATTATATAACATATCCCTTTTATTAGAAATTCCTTTTCTGTATGAATAAAGGAGTTAGTCATGCGTCTTATATAAATAGAAGTTTATTATCTATTCTTTTTGGTAAGACAAGAGAATATGATTATATAAGAATAATTTAAACCCTCACAACTTATAAACTGGACAACAAAAAGTACCAACAAAACTTTCCTTGTTTTGCAGGTGGCATTTGGTATGGGAATTAACAAACCAGATGGTTAGTATGGTTACAATATTCTTTCCTTGTGTTACTTATAGAAAATGAAGATTAAATGACTAAATTAAGAGTGTGGAAAAAAGTTACAGGGAAATGTGGAGTGAATATCTCTTATAACAACCCCCCCCCCCCAAAAAAAAGAATGGACAATAATTTCTGAGAATTAAAGAGCCTCCAGTGATGTTGCATTTCGTTCAAAAGTATCCTGTAAACACTTCCAGCCACTGAGGCCATAGAGATGCTAGAAAATGATTTTATTTTGCAACAGATGAAAAAGGAAGTGATTGTTCCTTGAAAATTGGTGCATTTCTCTTCTATAATACACTAAATTATGGAGAGAGAGAGTGCATTGCCACCGTATTACCAAGTCTTGGACCTCCCTTAGATTTGGGTTTGTACCCAGCCCCCAATTGATGCAATTATCCTTTTCCTCTTTATTGTATATCCTAATAAAACTCTCATCTTTTACATAAGGGAAGTACAATAGTTTTTCTTTGTCCTTTGTGACACGATAAGCAATATTAGTCCATGTTACAATTGCTACGATAGGAATAGACTGATAGTTTTTTTTGGGGGGGGATAGAATAGAAATAAGTTGATAGCTTTTAGGTCAGATCCCTACGTGTCCCTTTCTATGTTCTTTGTGTTGACTCTAAAATTCAAATTTCGCATATTGTTTGAACTTCAGTATTAACTGTTGTGCTGTTGTTCTTTAGATTCATCTATTGAGTGGGTGTTTGGCAACTCTTAAAGTTTATGTTCACTTAAATTAAGTAGATTTGATTGATTTCGAGGTATTTGGTAAAAGAAGAAGATGAAAAGTAGTCTATCTGTCTAACTTTTCGTAAACACATGTGAACAGAATCTTTAATGCAAATTCTTGGTCAACAGTAAAAATCATTAGACAAAAATGTCTCTAATGAATCCTACAAATGCCTTTTGAGCTACTTTGCTTATCCACTTTTTATTTATTTATTTATTTATTTTTAAAAATTTCTCTCATCTACTCTCTCTTTCTCTTCTGGAGTTCGAATGTAATTGCTCTCTCCCTCTCTCTCTATTATTTATTTTAATGATAATGTTGTTATTATATTGTAAAATTATTAGCTATTCTTATTTATATTATATTACATTTTATTTTGTCAAAGTGAGAAATTAAACTATTTGATCATGGTTTTCTTGTTATTATCTGTTAACAAAAATTGGATTAAATTGTACATAACTGAAATCTATAATGACTATGCATTATATGAATGTTAACGCTTCCTATATATTTTAAGATGAAGTGTATTTTCGCATCTCAAAAAAGCACACATTTCTAGCTTTCTTCTATGAATTAAATTTAATAATGTTTCAATCACCATTGGACAAAACTCAATAATATTTTAGAAACTTATCATGTTGGTTATTTTTATCAACAGATTGTTTGATAATTTTGGCGTCACTTGTGCCATAATTCCGTCCACTGGCAGCCTAAAAATGATTTGGGATGTTGAAGTTGCTTCCATTGCAGATTTTATTTGTTCTGATTTCTAATGTAGCACAAGGTAATATCTTAAAATTTAATGATCTAAGTTAAAATTATTGAATTTAGTAGCTGCTTGATTAAATTTTTTAATACATGAAGGTAGTTTTTATTTTTTGAATGTATGCAAATCACAATTTTCTTCTGATGTCAACAATCAAGCTGGACGAGTTTGGAAGCCAAATTTTAATATTTTCAGTTAAGGTGGATGAATCCGGGTCAAGTCATTTGCTTGTGCAAGCCTGCAAACTTGTGTGAGTGATTTAATTGGGAATTAATTTGGACACAAAATTAAAAATTTTGAGCTTCCCACGAGGCAAAAGTATAATTTGCTTTATATATGTGTGGATTTTGTTCACTCTAAACAAATTTTCGGTCTAAACCATGCAAGTCATGTTATCATGTATGGCAAGATAATAAGATATCCTTATGTGGTGAATCTTGCCCTGATGGGGTGATGTTAATTTTAGGACTCCAGATGAAGATTTTGGCATTCTCCTGGAGGCTGCACTTATGTATGACAGATGCGTTGCTGCCCTTCTAAATGAAGATGATGCATCTGGGGAAGAGGTTGTCTGGAAGGAGTTTTATGATGGAAAGCAATCACCGTATCCTAGGTTGTTATTTATCATTACAGGTTATATCTCTGGTGTTGCTTTTCACACATTTCTTTGTTGAAACATTTCATGTTGGAATTTTTCTTTTCATCTACTTTTTGTGTATATGTATATATCCTTATTTTGTCTTTTTAATCTAAAATGGGTATATATCACAAATTCATGAAGGTAAAGGGCCTGAAAAGGAGAAGTGTGAGGAAAAAATAAGGCGTTTGAACCTCAAATGTGTAGCATTCCACACCATGTGGCTGTCACCAGAGGACTGCCCACGGCTTCTTGGTAGGTTATTAGTGTACCTCAAAATGGACTTCTGTTTTCATCATCTTCTGAGCTTGCAGTTGAGCTGATGGTAAGTTTACTCAATGAAAATGATGTGTCACTGAAAGCATATATAAAAATTTCATCTGCTTCCTACACTTAATTTAGTCACTCAGTATACAAAATCAAGTGCACATGAAAGCATAGATATATATTACGTCCTCAATGATGATTAACCAAATCCAATTTTTAGTATAAGAATGATAGAGATAGTTGTGCTCAATAATGTTTGTAGGGTTCTTGGAGATGGTACAACTGCCATGGAAAATTATTGTCAAACTTCATCGTTAAAACTTGTTTGTGACTTGGTTGGACCTTGAGTTTGATTCAAGTGTTTCTAGTTAAATACCTGCATAGGTTATCAATTGGACAAACCTAAGTTGGAAACAGCAGAACCTGGTAGCCTAATACATATGAAGAACAATATTGGAATTTAGCTGTTGGAAATAGTATTAAAGAATTAGTAGAGTTTTGGGAAATAAGAGAAAATAAAAAAAATCCTCTGGGGTATATAAATAGGAGTATTAGGAACTATACATCATATTATTTTCTTGGGAATGTTTCTCTTTGATATGTATAAATATTAGTGTGTCGGGTGTGTTTAGGCACTCTAGCCAATTTAGTCAATATCATAATGTAGCATCCAAGCCAATTTAGTCATAAGAATATTATTTCTCCTCCATTTTCAACAGTGGCTTTTAAATGAAACCAGAAATTTGAAGAGTTCGGTTTTGAATATCTTGTTGGAATAATTTGGAAATGGAAAGATGAAAGATAAAGCAAAAGGTAGTACAAGCTATTTCTGGAGCCAATGAGGTAAACAAAATTTTATCTAATGGGGCAACACACATGTATATGAAAAGCATGCTTGCATTTCTCTAAGTGAATAAAAAAGCCAAAAAGATGTAATAAAATATTTCAACTCAATCTGCTCAATCCTTTTCTCCCCCAAATAAAATAAAAAAATAATAATAATTACTTGGGCACTTGCAAGAAAGTATTTAAAACTTTTAATTTTATTGAGGCCACTGGAGAAAATAACTAGGCCAACTCCAGATGTCGTGTAATGACTTATTGAGGTTTGAAAATTTGTGGGAAGACGAGTCCACAAAGTCTATAATGTGGATCTGTTGCTATATGGGGCATCTTTTTGTTGTTTTACATTAGCGTAAGCTGATGAAAACAATATTTTTCAAAGATTGAGGCCTGGTCCAGTGGTCAAGGTTGCCAGGCTGCTAGAGTCAACTGCATTTTACCTTTTACATATATAACTTTTAGGCCAGGTTAGTCTACTACTCTTTAAAAAGTTGAGTGCTAGTTCTTTAAATGCTCCACAAAACAAAACAGTAGCTTTCTTGGGTAAATAAATGAGATGCAAAACCCTTAAATTTAAGTCCAGATATTTTCTCAACTCAAAGCTATGATTGTATTGTGCTTCTGAAACTGCTCCAATGGGACACTTCAATTTTTATCACACCTCTTATTGTTGATGCTTCTTTAAATCTGAATACATACTAGCAGATGCAATGATTTAGTTTGAAATTCATCTTCAATGATTGTGATGACTCATGAGTAAGTGAATTTGCATTTTTCGAGCTGTCCTCGGTAGCCATTTTAATTTGTTTCTATGAACCTGCACAGATGCTCTTCAAGGGTTTCCCATATCAATGTGATGCTTTGAAGGAGCTACAAAATGGTGTTATGGAAACGATGGCTTCTGCTCGGTGGGCTACTGAGTGGGAAGAGCATGCAAAGCCATTGATATCTAAGGCAAGTTTACTATATTTATGAAGTTTTCCAAAATCTTTTGCTGATAGTTGCATTCCAAAGCTTCCTTTTCTTTGATGAGCTTCTGCTTGGCATCTAACATATAAGCATTTTCCTCGGGATACATGGCATATGGCAAAGCTACCATGTTGATCAAGTCTGATGATTTATAAAATTCTGTTTCATTGTAGTTTGAGCCATTTCACTTGTTTTCCCCTCTTTTATGTTTTTCACCATCATCCTTCTACAAGGGTTCTCACTTAGCTATATCCCATGATGCAGGTTTTGTCTGGGAGCCATGATTAGTACCTCTTTGCCTGTTGGATGATCAGTCTGTGAATTAACACTAGGTAAATCTGCAATGCAAATAACATTTTCTCCTTTCTACTCATTTCTGCCAGAGCTTTAGGCTACCTTGATGAATATCCAATCATACCAAAGTTGGCTACTTTTGTTTTCTTCACCTGTTGGTGACAAGATCTGTCTCCTTTATTTATTTAAAGATAATCATATTCTACCACGAGGCTAGAGATATAATATTTTGTTACCTTTCTTTTTTCAGGAAAAAAAATACTAAGTTTTAGTCATAAATGTTGCTGTAAAGACGGAAAACGTCTGCCAAAGGTGTGGCTGCTGAATGTATGGCAGACTGTTATTCAATAACATTTGTAGCAAAGTATTATACTATGAGAATTGCAAATGTCCCCTCACATTTTAACACTTGCTTATTACTTGATATATGATTCTTGTTGTTCGGAACTATCAGTTGTTAATTTTATGCATTGTGCTAATTTGTGATTAATGCTCACACATGGAAGCAAAATTCTCAATTCTACCCAAACTCTCATGGGTGTAATGTAGGGCGTTGTGCTCTCTTAACCATAAATCTTAGGTTCTGTCCCCAAGGAGACAGCCTGGTGGTCACAATCCCCCTTCTCCAATCCTGATATCCAGGGTTCGAATTCTTGTGTTAAAAAAAAAAAATAGATCTTAGGTTTGAACCACAGGAATGGAAAAATAAGATTTGGAAGAACTAGTCTCTTAATGGATTCCACAGTACTCGGATCAGATCAGTCTGATTAAACCTAGATACCGGTCGATAAAAACCAAAAGAAAAAATCTCAATTCTAATAATATTTAGGCATGTACTGCATTGCAGATGTCCTTGGACATGGCAATGCGTGCTTAACTACATAATCGGCCTTGATAAGAAATTGCTAAGAATTCTAAAGACGCCTTTTGGGATGGAATTATCATTCCATGTAGCATTTTAGGAACAAGCTTGTTTGGGCTTCAATTTTGTTCTTGTAATCTGAAGTATGTCATGGAAACAAAGGGGAAGTCTTTTGCCCCCAAGATGGAAGAACAAAATTACTGTAATCTATTGTAACAGCCAAGTGTTGAGGTCCAGTGGCCAAGGTATTTTGTTCTCATCTCATATGCATGTCCCTTAGGGACAACTCAAGCGGTAAAGTCTCCCCACTTCCATCCTTCGTTCTCCAGTTCAATCTCGTTTGGTTGCATGTTTTTGTAACAAAAAAAAAATTTATAAGTCAGTTTGATAATCGATATAATTGCACTTGATTACACCATAGAAACAATGAGAAGATTAGGGTTTAAAGGTAAGAACACTAAATTTGATGTTGATGGATTAAAAGAAATTAGATTTCCGAGTGATGTGCTTGTTCAAGCTGTTGGATATCTATACAAGAGAATGATGAAGATGAGTGTTGTCATCAAACGAATAGAATACTTATGAGGTACTCCACAAGAAATGGTGAAGCAATTTGAAAACATTCTTGGTGGAATATGGTTGCATAACTTTGCTGTGATAATGGTTCATTCATTGCTTGCTTTGTTGGCTTGAAGTAAACCTAAATTGCGTGGTTAAAATCACAAGTAAAATCTTCACTTTTGGTCTAGGACCACATCCAAGTTTTCAACGATAAACTACATAATGCACCAAGGCAATATCTACGAGCCAAGTGTTATTACTGCTAATGGCTCTGATATCTCTTGCAGTAGCAGGGTACAAGATTGGAACTCATTTGCGGTAGCAGTTAACAAACTAGGAAAATTGTGAGCTTTGAATAACTAAGACTCTGGGAGTAGAGGTAATAGACGAGTCCAATGGACAATTGCTGTAACTCATACTTGACATTCTAGATTGAGAGGTGATTCTTTTGATAAAAGCCCAATCCCTAACGGCACATGCCCAAATTAGAAAATTGGCGCAGGTATTTCTTTCACACTTCTACACAAAAAGGGGAAAAAATAGTATTAGAAGGCAGTAGGAAGGACCTAGAAACCATTGATGTCATTGCAATCATTCCAAAAGCACAGGAAGTGATCATAGTTCTATAGGGGACCATCAAATTTACACAGCAAACTTACTAATGAACAGCTAATCCATATGCTAAATTTATGATGACCTCAAACCTTCTAATACTGATTAGCTATTACTGAGCTAGCCATGAGGTGTATGACATGACATGTACATTAACCTGCACTGACCATATATATGATACTTTTACATAACTGCAGTGCATGGAATCTGGCATAAGAATCAGCAACCTGATCAAATATATGCACCTGTACCAGCCTGAAGACCTTTGGCATCATGAATTTTCTAATGCCATACTTTTTGCAGTTTGGGCCAAATGCAAAGAGCAGATGGTGAAGAAAATGATATGCACACTGGGGCAGCAACTGTAGTTGGAGCTGGCAGTCTGCAGTTGCCTCAACCTTCAATACGCTTGAACCAACTGGTAATCGTACGGGAGAGGACCCTGGTATCTGCTAGTGAGAGTGTTTTTAGCCCCTGAGCAATTGCATCAGCTGGAGTGTATGCATAACCAACTTGCCATTTTGGTTCCTGAGAATACTCAAAATAAAGGAACAAAAAAAGAGGAAGCCATCAGCTGTCGATGACCACATAATCAATTACGAGCATGCATACTGCATCCAAAAAAAGAAAAACTACAAAGACAAAACATAAGGAAATGTAATTTTAAAAGAACTGTATCTCCAGCTGAAGCCACTTGCACATGATGGCAACATTTCTGGAATTCAATAATAGTTTTGATGCCTTGCAAAACCCCAAGAAAAAAATAAATAAAGATTTTAACACATGGTAACTCAATATAATATGGCACCCACCACATGGAAAAAGTACAAAGGAAATGTTTCAGTTTTACATGTAGCATAAATCATAAATAAATTAAAAGGGGAATGCTTGGCTTGGCTAGACGCGGCATTGATTCACATAAGGGGGTGTAGCATGGCAGCCCTGATTGGTGCTATCATTACTGTGGACTTAAAAATCAGTTTGTAATTGTTATATCGGCTGCATACCCAACCATTACAGGCTATTGTGGAGTGTAATGGCATTACACCCTCTGATGGCATAGCAGTTGCACCTGCCACGACTGATATGCAACCTTTTATGGCCGGCAACATGGCCATTCCAGCAGGGATGCTGCAATTAAGCCCCCACAAATTTGAAAAGCCTATCAAACCACAATAGTGATGTCTGTTTTTTCTTTTATTTCTTTCCCCTTTTTTGGGGGGGTGGGGGGGTGGGGGGCTAATCCTTCAGTGATTTCCATTATCATCTCCTATGCCCAATAACATTATGACCATGATAGTATCCAAGTGTGCAATGTAAATCCATAATCATTAAATGAAAAAACTGTTAATTATTAACTTGGGCCAATTATGGGCCGCTGCAGATGTTGATGTTCATAAGGGTAAAATAGCTTTTCCCCAATTGGAAAAGTGTGAAATTTGTGGTGACTGAGATACTTTTTCAAAGCCAATGATAAATTCGACAACTTTCTTATGTGGACGGTAAGCCTGCCAAATATAACCAGAAACTATCATAAAAGGTCTGGGTGTGCACTTTTGGTGGGGGGAGGGGGACAATGACATGAAAATTTTTATGGTAGGGTCCCCCCTTCCATCAGTTCTTCCCATAGTTCAGTTGGATCACATTGTACATTTGAATGAGAGTTTCCTTTAAAGAAAGAAACAGGAACATAATAGAGATGTGCTTATATGCGTCAACACACACAAAGCAAAACAAAAGAAACTATAAATATATATCAAACACATGCACATCCATATTTGTGGAAATGTAATGTCATAGTGTCTCTTGCCATACTATAAAAACTCGCACCCCATGTTGAGTTGTACTTATTCATCAAATACGGATAGATTTTGGAAGAAAGATTCGATGAATCCAAAATATGGATAAAATTCAGAGATTGTGCAGCAATACCTGTATGCATGGCGTGATATGGGTACCGTTCAATGAGATTTTCTCCAAAGTCCCACCGATGGACTCCGCTCGTGGCCTCAATGTCTCCTCAAGGAGGTCAGTCTCATCAATTGCATCAAAACCAAATTTCACCTAAGTCACAAAAATTGTTGCTTTTAATCTTATCACTAGAAGAGAGTCCATGACATTAGAATTTAAAATTCAATGGCTATCTTGTTACCAGCAATGTATGTTTGACATTGTATGAGTTCTCAAAGAAATCACGATTTTCTGAAGGTGTTGGCTTGAACTCTGATACTCCTTGTGCAACCTAAAATGCATGGAATGATCTATTAGATCCAGTTTGCTTACAATTTTAAAAAATTGAGAGGACACCAGAGGAGGACCGAGAGTTTAAATATAGGAGATTTAGTAAAATGTCAAGGAAGGCCGTTGAAAACCTGGATGCAATGCATCCGCAATGATATGATGGTTGAGGGGTTAACTGTGAAAATGACTTTAGATAGAAATGAGTGGCGTGACATAGGAAAATTAGAACAAGTTAAATCATTTTTTATCATTATAGGTTAACATGGATAATTAGTTTTTTTTTTTTTTTTTCACTATCCTATATTTTTGTCTCAAATGGTCAACCCCAAAATTTGGAATTAAGGCTCTAGTTGTTATTGTTTTTGTTGATAGGACCCCGGGAGGGAATTGATAGGGTATCCATCTTTGTAGGCAACAACTCACAGCATATAATTAAAGAGGCACAAGTGGCTTCTACAAGAAAACAAACAACACAGAGAATACAAGCAATCTGCGAAGATAAAAGTAATAATCACACCTTCCTCAATCAACCCAATCTTTTGGAGTAGTTTGCTGTTGCAAGCTATCCAAAAGGCCAAAAGATTCAAAATAAAGAAACACCCTGCATCACCAAAAATAGCTTTCCCAAAAACAGCCAAGAAAGACAAAAGAGATCTCTCTTCAGTGTAAAAGCGCTCATATTCACAAAAAATAAAAATAAATGAAACCAGTGAAAAGGATCAAAAGAACACATTTCCTGTTCATCTGTGAAAAGGGTATCCCTCCATGCCCATACCTCCTCCACAAAGTCAGCAACCCAAAAAATTCACAGAACTGCTCTAACTTCCAAATCATCCTCTTCCAACTAAAGTGTAGAAGAAGGTGTTCATGTTCATGTTATTTTGCACCACACTTAAATAAAGAACATCAACCCCCTTAGCAAACTCTCTTCTGCAAATTATCAATAATCAGTATTCTCATCTAAGTAGCCTCCCAAGCAAAGAAGCTCACATTAGAGGGTGACACTAACTTCTGTAAGGTCTTGAACAGGGAATATAACTTGATCGTACATCATCCGTTAAGGTCTTAGAATATTCCTTGAAAACTACCATTTTCCCCTTCCTGCACAACCCTAACCAGGCCACAGGATCGCAGCACCACCATATATAACACCTCAAAGTTGCAAAGGACTCAAACTCCAAATCTGAAGCATTTCACAAAAGGAAAAGATACAGTTCATAATCTCATGCAAAGAAGTTAAATAATCAATCAACAATGCCTATTTGGACACAGGTAAAAGAGAAAGGTTGGTGTCCCCCTGTAGACCTCAAACAGCCATTATCCAACCAAACAAAGATAGTACAACCCTTACCAACTTTAAATCTTATCCTCTTAAAGAACTCATTTCTATCCATTTAGTTTTGCAATCCCTACTCATAAGGTTCCTTTGCCTCCTTGGAGTAACAAACTTTGAGATCCTTTCAAACCTCACAGCCACAAATTGTCACCTAAGATGGTCCTTTTCCACCATAAACAGCCAAATTGCTACAGGAAAGTGTTTTGTACATCAGAATATAAGACATACATGATTAACCTCCTTCACAAAGTGATTTTCACAATATCCATGAGAATTAATATAAATGGTAAAAATTCCAACGGACACTCTAAATTTTGAGTCCTTCCAAACAGATCGTTGAAGTTCTAATTTCGTGGCCAGTACCCTATATTTGAGGAATTCATGAAATAGGCCCTGTAACTTTGTGAAGTTAAAATTCTTTGAAAAAAGAAAAGGCTTTTTATGCCAAATTTGACATTCAAAGACCATATACATAATGGTTCAAACACAAAATGAAACTATTAAAAAATAGTTTTAATCATTAAAATCTCATTTAGTCTGGCTCTCAGGATTAGCTTATGAAAATGGAATTAAAATATCTTCAATATATATTTTGCTGAAATCATTGTTTAACATTATATAAACTAGTTGTGATCTTCTACAATTCAGGGATCTCTATGTCTCAATAAACTTATCTTTTGAAACAATTAAGTCAGATAACATATCACAAAAATCATTATAGTAAAAACATTTTACTCTACACAGTAAACATTTAATCACCTATTTAATGTGTTGAATAAATTATGCAATAAAAGAACTAAAGAGCTTTTTGGAGTCACTAGAAGAATGGGCTTTGCTCTCGTATTGTTTATAGATGTCAAACCATGCATACCTATTACCTACAAGAAAGTTTTAAGAGCTTTGTACGGATATAACCTAATTTTTTTAGTTTTTGAGGTTAATTCGGAACAAAGCTCAAAGTTTTAATATTTGTGCTTGACAAAACATGCAAGGGACCATGATGCTGTGGGAAATCTCAACTTAACTCAAATTGTCTCTATTATGCTTGTAACAATTTTCAATCAAAGTAAAATTTTCTAGAAAATATAAATTTTTACAAATAAAAATCAAAATTTTCCTTTAAAAAATATTTGAACTATTATTATTGTCACAAAATATGAAAGAATAGGTTTTTTGCATTTCTTCTTAACTGAATGAAATGATACATGGCAATTTATAGACTATTGTACGTTACAAGAATTAGGAAATTATCTAGTTAAATCATAAAAATAGGAAACTATTTTAAATTACAAGAAATGGGAAACAATCTAATCAAATCACATAAAAAAGGAAATTCCCAAAGTCAATCCTATGTCAATCTCATAATTCAAGAAGTTAACTCTATGTTAATCCCATAATCCGAGAAGTATAAAAATAAAACTTTTTACACTCCCCATCAGCTAGAGACTGGATGTTTTCCATTCCCAGCTTGCTAGTTAAGTCTTCAAAACAAGTCATCTGGTGCCTTCAAGCATTGGATCCAAAATCAAGCATTCCACTTTTAATAATGAAGGTTGCATAGAGTTCTTTTGGGGCAACTCTAGTCAGGTGGCTGATCTTCCCACGCCCTTGAACTAAATAAAGGGAATTATGCGGTAGTAATTTTTTTTTAAGTGATGAAGGCCAAATAAAGATTATAGTTAAGAGCAATTGAGGCCGAAAGGAATAGAACAAAAAAATGAGAGTTGAAGGCTATGAAGGCCGAAATAAAGATTAGGGTTGAGGTCAATTAAGACCAAAGGAACACGAACAAATTAGGGTTGATGGCGATTAAGGCCAAGAAACCAATAGGGGAATGAAGGCCGAAAAAATGGAGATGGCAACAGAGGCCGATAAAAAAATTGAAGATGGCAATGAATGCCAATAAAAATGGAGATGGCAATGATGGCCGAAAATTGGAGATCACAATAAAGACGATAAAAAAATGGAGATGACTATAAAGATCATAAAAAACTGGAGACGGCAATAAGGCCAAAATAATGGAGATAACAATGAAGATTGAAAAGAAAAAAAAATGGAGATGGATTACTCCTAAGTTTCTTAGCTGATTCAAGGTGGTAATTACTGCTCCTTTCCTGAGCAAGGCCAATCCTCCTCCCCGAGCCTGGTCCTGAAAGAGCTGATGGACATGCTCCATATGGCTTCTCAAGAGACCCCAACAAGTTTCTCAGCTTCTCAATGAATATGAATATGAAAGATGAAAAATAATGGGTTAGAATTTGAGACCATTTGAGGTAATTCTTCCCATTCAGCCATTTGGAAGCCCGGATATTCAGTAATTCCTTAATTTTCTGAATGGGATTGGATTCTTTGGATGGGTTAGAATTGCTAGAGATGGTGGTTTCGGAGGTTGACGTGCCAAAGAAAGAAAATTCACACCAATTAAGGTAGGAACCAAAGGAACCATTAATTCACAGCAATGAAGGCTGCTTGAAGAAGAAGAAGAAATCCCAGAAAAAAACCCTAGGGCTCTGATACCATGTCACAAAATATAAATCCCAGAAAAAACCATAGGGCTCCAATACCATGTCACAAAATATGAAAGAATAGTTTTTCTGTATTTCTTCTTAATTGAATGAAATTATTCATGGCAATTTATAGACTATTCAAGGTTACAAGAATTAAAAAATTATCTAGTCAAATCATAAAAATAGAAAACTATTCTAAATTACAAAAAATAGGAAACAATCATATCGAATCACACAAAAATAGGAAATTCCCAAAAGTCAATCCTATATCAATCCCATAATTCAAGGAGTCAACTCTATGCTAATCCCACAATCCGAGAAATCCAAAAATAAAACTTTCTAAAATCGTTTCAATCTAACAATTATATCAATAATATTCTGCATTAGAAATCTCATCTAACCTCAATTGAGCACAACCTCAACTTTCCAAAACAAGCCCTAACGTGTGTTCATAGTGTACTAGTGTTTGATGGAAAAGACTATAAGTTTGTTTGAAATGAACAAAAGTTCAAGAATTGTTTGCATTGAGCAATTAAAAAAAAGGCAGGAAAATAACTTTTATAACCAAACATGCCAAGAAGAAAGAAGACTGGATTCTAGAACAAGATCATACTCGCTGCCCTCCACTGCCCTTGTTAAATAAAAAGGAAACAGAAACAAATGGAAGAAAAAGTCTACAGAAAAAAGAACACGAATGCCAGGCTTTAGGACAAAAGTTCAGTGGTCTAAAAAAATATATCATGACTTAAATCATTGTGAGTCACCATGATTAAAATCTTTTTTTTTTCTTTCGTGAGAAGTGACAAATGCAGTGCTTTCCACTCACCATGATTGTAATCTTTTATACTGACTGTTACTTGAGATCATAATGTCTTTTCAAAAAAATTATCTACATGGTATACAGACGTGCTTTGTCATGATACGACAGAGGCAAAATGATATCCGTTAAAGGAATGAAATATACTACTATAGGTATTCCAGAAAATGTTACAAACATCAAAGTACCTGATTAAAAACAAAGGGTAACTGATCAACAAATTTGGATACTGAAACCAAGGCCTCCTCATCATAGCCTGTTATCATTGGCACAGCAGTATCACGCATCATCTTCCAAGCATCCTCTACATTGGGGAACCGCAATTAATTACACTCAAGCTGTAGAAAGATTGTGTTTTCAATCAAACACAGATTGCAACCACGAGAAGGTATTGCATTTTATTTCCTCTTACACGTCCAAGGGAAAATAAAAATATAGGGGGGGGGGAAAGATCAGGCAGTGCCAGACTCAATGGCGATGAAGATATAAAGAAACACAATGATCCCCTACATATGCACCACATCACTACAACAAAATGTGATTTCTTTTAAGTGAGAACAATGAAATGTGCAAATGGAGAATACTAGAAATTTAAAACAATGGCTTTCTGCAAAAATACAAAGGAAAAGTATTTTGTTTACCAGATACTGGAAACTGAAAAAGAATGCATACCATAGGTACCTTTTAAATTCAAAAAAAAAAATGTTGAACTACCCTTAAAACCAAGCTGAACTCTTTATGATGGAGTGAAGTTATCTATCAGCGTCTGAGAATTGATGAGTTTCAGATGGGCTATAACTGTTAAGAGGATGTTGTTGCAGGCTCTGTAAGTAGTGCAAGTGCCCAAGCAATAGAGAAGGGGGATCATTATAGCATCACAACATGAAATGTTTATGCATATAACATAAAGCTACGCCAAACACCTGTAACTTTGCTGTAAATTATCATCAAGTTCCTTCGTCAGTTCACAGTCATCAATCACTTTTTCCTCTAGGGTACGAGACCAAACTCCAACTAATTCTATGCACCATCAGTGTGATCCAAAATGCCAATGAACAATCACAACCTTCTTGAGAGCCAACTTTCAATCAATTTCCAGTCTCCACTGTACACACTAAACCCTAAGCCATCTGGCGAAAACAAACATAGAAGTAGTTGTGGGAGTCATCATAACAGTAGCCTAAAGAGACAATTTCCAACTTGTCCCCTCTGCTATTCATCATCTCACGACACCTTCCAACTTTCCTGATAAAATAAAGCAACTCTAACAAACAAGCACACCTTCTCGTACAAACTGCAACAAGTCAACCAACAAATCTCCCAGTTATGCACTTTTGAATGCCTCATAGAAGGACAACCGCTAGCAAGAACGCAATTCAACCCAAATTCATAAACAACTTTACAATCATTTCAACCATTACAATGAACAAGTGATACTAGCCCAAAGAAAGTTCTGCCCCCATATTTTGATTTTAGGACATGTTTAATGGAACTAATCCGGAGCTCTTTCATAGTTTTGGATATCATAATATGCCAACAATTTTCTTATAACTGATAAGAAGCAAGGAAATTTAAATGTATATCTCCTCCCCCTCCCCATCATCGAACAAAGCAGACATCAGGAACTTAAATTAATGATAACCAAGGATTCTAACCTGAGGCATTCCGTACCAAGGAATACATTGGAGAAGCTTCAACAATAGGCATCATTTGTCTCATCAGAGGCCCCAACTGCAAAATAATAAATGGTTTTTCTGTTGTATAAGTAAGAAGAGGAAAGGTAAATATTGAACTTAAGGACACCACCGGGGTGCCAGCCAGGTAATGAAATGAACAACAGAGAAGCAAATTAACAAAATCAGCACAATAACATTGGTTCTAGTCATCCATGAAAAAAAAGGCTATTAAAGCCAAAAATCTACAAAACAGAAAGAGTGACTGATCTACTCCCAGAAAATCCCAAGTATGGAACTCACTTGCTGCCAACCCAAAAAGTAAGGATTTGGATATGGATTACGTGGTTCTTTCTCATCCATTGCATTAGAAATATTTCAAATGAAAATATATTTGGCCAAGATAATACGTTTCATGCAGGACAATGTAGAAAAGAAAGCATTCCAAAGATTGACTCCATGATAAAAGCATGAAGTGATACTTAAAAGTATGTTTTGCATCTTGTTATGATCAAATATGGTTTAGTTCAACAAGACCAACCTAGAAAGTATGAAGCAGGCAGACAAAAGTTGTTGAGAAAGGGACAGATTAAAAGCATGAACTAATATTAGATAGCATGCTTTGCTTCTTGTTATGATCAAATATGGTTTAGTTTAACAAGAATAGTGTAGAAAGCATGAGGGAGACAGATTAGATTAAAAGCATGAATCAACATTAGATAGCACACTTTGCTTCAGGTTATGAGAAAAAAATATGGTTTAGTTTAACAAGGCTACCCAAGAAAGCGCCTTGTATTTCACTGATAAGGCAATTTATGTTATGAAAACTTCATCTTATTCACGACTCAACAAGTATAAAAAAATAAATCTGATGTTGGAGTTCGGGAGCTGCGGGAAGCGGGAAAAAGGCAGCAAATGCAAGTAACATATAGAGAATTTCACACCAGAAAAAAATATAAAAGAAAATTCTAGATAGAATAAGCAAGAACCAAAAATTTTGTGCAAACTTAATACCGCTCTATATTAGAATCCACATCTTGGTTAACTTGTTCAATAATCAAATATAAGATAAATGAACGTTATTATAGTTAGAAGCTTGTTCAATTCTTGGTATATTAGTAGTTTTCACCCTCCCCACCCCCAAATCTCAATACATTGTCTGACATAGAAAGGCAACTCTTAGAATTCTCATTTTTCACAGGACAAAAGAGGTCCTAACCTTCTCACAAACAAGAGTCCTATAACTCAGTTAAACACCAAAGAACAACCACAATTACATTTTTCATGTTGTCTTATCTCCCAAACTAACACGCACATCTATCTAATACAACACACATGGAGGTCATGAAATGCTACCAGTTCCTTATATTTTTGCACTACAAATGAACAGCATATCTGAAACTCTTTTTAACTTCTGCAGTAGAAAACATGAGTCAACCGGGATATCCATTCCTGGCAATCTACAAAGGGTCGAAGAAGAGATGCTTACAGCTCCAACTGGCAGAACAGATATTACTGAAATGAAAAGGGGGGTCAATCAATTATTAAATTTTCATTAAACTCCCCCCACTCCTTTCAAATTAGCGCCCTAAGAATTGTCCACAGTAAATCATAGTCCATTCAAATTATACAAATCCTAAATTCTAGATATTTCTGCATCCCCAAATGACAATCCTCACACATATATATTCACAGAAACCTTCTTAAGTAGAGTCCATCAAAGATGACAATTTCTTAAATGACCAAGTTCCTTCCACCATATCTTTAGATTTGTTTTGGGAAATTTGGAAGGAAGAGAAACAGATATAAAGAGAGATAATGTCAGGAATAACCTTCTGTGGCTGTTTTGTCATTTGTATATCGGTTATCTAAACAAGTGCTCAGTAGATTAGACATATCCTTGAGCAGCGGATACTGTTTCCATGATTTTTTAGAATGTATGACATCAAAATAATTTGCTTCCTCAAAGTTTTTTCATGTGTGTATTTGTAGTTTATAAAATGCCTTTTGTTGTTCTGCTGCTGAAACGTTGGTGGGACAATTCTTTCTTTGTTTCAAAGATTATTTCTCCCATGCATTTATATAATCTTACTGTTTTAACGACTAAGAACTTTATTTACACATTTTGTGTTCTTCAAAATTAATTGCATTATTACATCACAACCAGTTAGTCACCATAATCTCCAGCGGAAGAAGATACAATTAGATTTGCATAGAAAGGAATTGTGCTGTTAAACTTTATGGAAAACAATGATTCTCAAACCCTAAGCCCCAGTTTAATCTCTTTAAGAAAATCGATGAAGTTTCATAGGCAAAAGCTATAAAGGCGCCTTTTCTTTTCATGTGGCTGGGGATTCTTAGGAGCTGCCGTATACCCTTATACCCAAAGATATCCTAGGCCACCATTACATTGAGGAAAACACCTAACACCTTAAATAACAATGGTGGTAGTGAAAAGGAAGATTGCTAGTTTGATCCACTTTTGGTCTTACCCAGATTTTTGTGTACCCATTTTAGACAGCTCATTTTGTTAATTCCTTATTATTTTTGATGTCTTCTTGCACCATCTTGGTGCTTTAATAAAATATCTTTTTTACCAAAAAAAATCAAAAAGAAAAGAAAAGAAAAGAATAGAAAAAGAAAAAGCAATGCGGGCAGCAATAATGATCATGATGACATGTGACAACAGTTTAGAAAGCCAATATGGGCGGGCATGCCTGGGTAAAAACGCCAGTAGTAAAAAAATCAAGGCTAAGGAACTTAGGGGTTGCCATATTGATACATTATCCAGTGACAACAAATATTGCTATTAACTCACTCCATTTGTTACAATACTGGATTCTACAATTGAATAAGCAAGGTTAGTTAGCAATTGACTTTTTCTTTTCTTCCAGCTAAGATCCAAATATCAAATCAAACTTCTTGAAGGAGAATGCAGATCGTGCCCCAAATAAAATCAAGGCAAGTGGAAAGCTCTCGCATGGTGAGGTTAAACAAGAAAAGAAACATAATTGCCTACTCAAATGCAAATCAACAAAAAGAGTACCTGCTCAAAGTAAGGCACTGCCTCTGTTGCTGGTCTGTTGTTGAATGAAATTATGGCATTGGCCTTGAAAAAGAAACGCAGAGAAAACATAGTCATGCTTCATGAAATGCACAAGTCATTTCAGACTGAAGGTACTCAAAAATTCGCACTAATGCTTCATGAAATGCTTGGATATTCTATTGATTTAAAGTTCTGATTTGCCAGATCCAAATAGATAAGCAAGTCACAAGGGAAGGATAGTAACCAGCACCTTTGGTATATCATCTGAGAAATAGCTTCCCACTAGAGCTTGGACCAGTGCTCCATTGCTACAAACACAGTTCCAAATAACATTATAACATTATAGCTGCAAGGCATTTATGACTATAGCCACTATCTAGTTGCAACACCACTGTCAAGGTCTTTAATCTTAGTGTGCAAAAACCAATAGAGGATCCAAAGAATGAAATAAATATGTCAATTATCGGCAAATACCCTCTCTCATAGCTCCTCATTGGAGTTGGATTGGTGCAATTCACAATGTAATACATCAGTTGCATTACAACAAAAGAGCTTTCTACACCAAGTTTCACAAATTAATTGCTGCTTTTTCAAATTGAATTTTTATTATGAAAACTATTTAATGGATTCATTGTAATAAATGGATGATCTTAAAGAATTAAAACCGATTTTACTCAGGCAAAAGTTTGAAAAAATTTCAATAACCAGATGTCCACATAACACTTCTAATTACAATGTAATTGGACTAAAGTCTCTATTACCTTTAAAAATAAAATTAAAAATAAAACAAAATGAAACTCTTAATTACCTACAATATGATCCCATGCTACTGGGATCCCGATTTCGGAGTTTTTTTTATTATTATTATTAAATTGTGAAGTAACCGGGCATCTAAATGCAGTATTTTATGTGTAATCATTTCATGATTGTGGCTTAACATCAAAGCTAAGTAAAAATGGTGTAGTATCACCATCTTTAAATAAATAATAAGTGCTCTTGGTAATGATAAGTGGTCCACAAACAAGTTCAACTGTGCTCTACAAGAAATTCTAGAAACAATATAAGAAGCACATCAAGCTAATGAACAATGAGGCTTACCTGTGACCGACAGAGTAAAGTGGAAGGTCTATAAGGTCATCCACTGTTAAGTTTGAATCAGGTAATCCAGATGCTAAAATTCTGCCCAAGCAGGAATTGAACTTTTCATGTACTTCTCGAGCAACTTCAGCATGATCAAAAGAAACATTATATGGTACCGAGATGATAAGAAACCCTTCCTTTGCCAAAAGCTCAATCAGATGGCTGCAAAACAAAATATAACATACCTTCTTGGTCAAATGTACAACCACATTAAATCAACCAGCATTTATTGGCACCTAACTAGAGTGAGAAACCAAAATTTGCAAGATTACATGGAAGCATGAATGAAAATTTTTTCAAGCAAAATTCAGAAATTACAATGCAAGGTACTGTCTACACAAACCCTGGTACAAAGGTGATTGAACCACCAGCCCTGGTACATGTGGAATTCAATCCCAAGAACTCCAGTACTACCTTAAGAGATTTTTACTTCTTGAACTAGCCAACACCCAATATTATCAAAGACAATTGACACTAACCTGTAGGTGACCTCAGGAACAGCACCAATAAAGGCACCACCCAAGAATTTGATTATTGCACGTGGCTTCTTTCCATTGGGTGGAGGGATAACCAAGCAAGAGTCCATCCTTCTATAAATCCGACCTTTTGGGATTGTCGAAACGGAACTAAGGGAACTATTACTTCTCCCAACATATCCATTGGAAACCATCTTCTTCCTGGCATTAGCTTGTGGTCGCAGAAGAAGTCTTTTGTTCATCCTTCCGTGTGACTTTAAATTCATACACCAGCACCAAACAGATAGGCCATTGTATGCAGAACCATATGCTGCATCATCCTTTCCAGAAAGGCCTCTACATTCCCAGTTTGGAAAACAAAAATCGTTCACCAATGCCATTGCTGAAACTAAAAGAATCCTTTTTAATTAGTTTCCAGCTATTGTAACCCTATTGAAATATCTCCCAACAATTTTCGCATTTCAAAATTAGATTTATGTAACCCTATTAGTTTCCGGTTTGGAAAACAAAATTAAAAGGCCTCTAAATTTATGAAAATCAGCTAAAACCCTAAAAAACTAAGAATCAATACACAGGTAGTCGCACAAAAGACCCTCAATTAATCATGTATAGGAGCTTTAAATCATATACAATAACATTGCATTAATCAACCAATACAAAAAGAAATATCAGAAATAGCAACAAGAGTTAGAGAAAAAGAGAGCGAGAGAGAGTACCTATAAGGACCACCGAGTGACGCCGTAGAACTGAGGTAGTTTCAGGTGAGAGAGATGATGTGTGGAAGAAGAAGAAGAAAAGGAAGAAGAAGAATATATATGTATAGAGAGAGAGAGATTCAGGCGACAATTTACAGAAGAGCTTGGTTGGCAAATTGTGAAGCTCATAAAGAATGAGATGGGTATCGTTTCACCCCAGCGCCAAAAATAAATAAATAAAAATGAAATCTCAAAAATTAATTTGAATTAAAACTGAGCTCTTAAATTTGAAATATTTTTAATTCGTATAGTTATAAATTATATAATTAAGGGAGAATTATTGGATTTTTTCTAATTATATAATTCTAATCCATATTAAATACAATGTCGTGATAATATTCATATTATCAATCTCACATAATAGAATAAAAGGCTGATTATTATTATTATATAAAAATAACAATCATATGAATGAATAGCGCTAAATCTCTTAACCAAAATCTCGAGTTTGACTCTTGACTTGGATATAGAGCAAATTACGTTGGGAGGGTAACTCCCTAAATGAACCACTTCAAGTCTCAAACCGATTAGTTATAGTATAATTTGAAATACTGATCGGTATAATACAAAAAATAGTATAATGATATGAAAAAATCTATATAACCGATCTCACTTAGTGAGATAAAGATTTAATATACATAATTCTAATTATATTTGTTCGAATATTTTCTATAAAATATGAAATGATAAATTTTAAAAATATTTATATTTAGTAAAATTATAATAAATTTTGAATATTGAATAGCCGTGTTTATCGTATTAACAATATGAGAGATAAATTAATCTATAATTATAATCGGAAGAAAATCTCATATTTCTTTTAAATTAATGTTTGATTTTTAATATTATTTTTTTTAATTAATCAACTTATTTTAAGAACATTAGTTATTATTTTGAAACAAATATAATATTTGTTTGTCTTATTTGAAAATTTATTAAGGAAAATTATTATTAAGAATGGGATTTTGAAATTTTCTAATTATTAGGTTGCTAATATTATTATTGATTTATGAATATGTAAAAAGTTAAATCCTTTTATATTATTATTTATCAATTATTATTTAGTTATGAGAATTCTTGTGATGTAAAATTATTTTTATTCTAAAAAGAAAGAATAAATATAATATATTCTTATAATTCATTAATGGCAAAAAGAGAGACAAAGTCATATAAGTAGATGAAAATAGTTTTCTTTTTTATTCAAATATTATTAATATTATTACAGATTTCAAACGCTATTAAATTCTGAATTTTCAAAAGAATTATATTTTTTATAAATTAAAATAATATATTTCTTTTTTATTCAATTTAAGATTAACCTAAGTATGGGTTCTTTTTTAGGGCATGAGAACTACTCCAAACAAGATGATTAAAAAAAAAAAAGAAAGAAAGAAAAAAAAAGAACACGCAAATCAAATTATATATATATATATTTTTATAATCAATCAATATTTAAATTCATAATTCGACTGATCAGATTTGAATATTATTAGATACATTTTAGAGGGAGTTATATAGTTTTTTTTATTTTTAAATTTTAAACTCGAGATGATTAAAAAATTTAACACCTTTATCAGACCTAAGGTTTCAATGGGAAAGGGAGAGAAGACGAGGGCTTCTAACCTAATTTAACAAAACAATTTATTGAAAGAAAATATTTTTTTAAAATTCTTTAAACCCAATTGTTTAAGGTTTTGGAGGGAAGCAATTCCCTTTAAAAATATTAAATATTAAATATATTTTTATATATTTTATTTTAAAAAGAGCAAAGTTAAAAAATAATAAAATAATAAATTTAAATATTTTTTAATACACTCTCTCACTTTTCCCTAACCAAATATAATAATTTATTTTAGTTTCTTCCTTTACCCTCTCTTCGTTCCCGCCCCCCCCCTCCGGCACACTATAAGCTATTTTAATAAACAAACGCCTTTAAATCGATTTGATTGATCAAAGATTTTATTCTCTTAATTATAAATTTTAGATAATAACAAAAAAAAAATTTGAAAGAGTTAATCCTTAAAATAAACCACACAGTATTTGAATCGGATTACTCAGTCAAACCCTGGATACTTGTGGTCAAAAAAAAAAGCCATTCTGGGTATTAGATATGGACCTGATAACTGGGCCGACAAGAGTTCACGGGCCTACTCTAAATACATTGAACCTTCGAATTTGCATGCAAATTTTGTGCATCTCTCTCTAAATTTGGATTGAACACCGACAAGTGAAAACCTTGAATCAATCGATTCAGATGACAGAAGCAATGGCTGAAGAAGAAGAAGCTTACATTAGTTAATAATATCAAATATTCAACCAAGTATATTTGTTGTGGGTAATCACATGCAGGTGTGCAAGAATGGATCACCATTTGCGGGGAATGTATATGTGCACTACAAGTCCTTGGACTCAGCTGTGCTTGCTTATCATTCCGTTAATGGCCGCTATTTTGCTGGCAAACAGGTATAGACGTTCTTTTTCATGGAACATGCTTAAACGTAGGCATGAGAAAGCTTCTTGTACAATCTTTGATAAACTAGGGCTTTTCTTTTCTTCATTGTGTATGTTTATTAAGGGGAACTCCAAGGGCATCTCCCGCACAACCAGTCCTCTTCCCTTGCCCCAGTTCTTTTCATTTAGGTACTTTAGTATGCAGTACTGTGTCCTCGTTTTATTACTTCTGTAAGATCATTTTAGAGTGATCTCATACGAAGGAAAATTAAGAGGTGAGATACATGTGCTATCTAAATAGTTTAGAACCATTATCCGAAATTCTGGAAAGGACTTGGATATATTGTGATTTGCATTAGATTAGATGAGACCAGAAAGCAGAAAATATCTTCAACAAGCCTTTATGTCCGCTATCTTGCTTTTCCAAAGTACGTAACCTTTTGATACTTTTTCCCCCCCGCTGGGTGTGACCATGAGAGCCTCCTCTCACTGTGGAATGTCCATTTTGAGCCATAGCTACTGCCCAGAGGGCAAACTCGTTGCCACAGTCCCTCTGAGATTCTTCTGGTAATCTAAGATACTGAACAATATATGGCTTTGGATTCTGTTGGTCATAATTCTCATAATTTTAGAATTATCGTCGTGATTGTATGTATTAATCTATGCATTTCAGTTGTGCTCTCATGGAACAGCATGTAATTTTATTTACTGTTTTCGAAACCCTGGTGGCTACTATGAATGGGCTGATTGGGATAAACCTCCACCAAGGTATTGGGTGAAGAAGATGGTAGCTTTATTTGGTTATTCGGATGAATCTGCATGTGACAAGCATATGGGGGAGGCAAGTTCAGAGCAACAAAGGTGCATCATGAAAACTGGCGATGTGGACAGGTGTGCTCGAACACTGAACAGCATAGGGAATGCTTTACTTGTGTACTCTTAGAGACTGTTTTAAACCCAAGAAGCACTAATTTGGATATAGTATCATATTGAACATGACACGGATCCAGCAATATGACAAATTTTCAAAAAAAAAAAAAAAAAATTGAACATGAGGTTATTGCTTTTATGAAAACATAATTAATATATTTAGATCGAGTAAATCTAACTGTCTACACATTTTCTACTTAGAAATTTGTCTACTTTGGTAAAGTAGTAACTTAAATATTTAAAAGTGGGTGCTAATGAGATATGACAAGCAGGTATAAGAATTGGGATTTCCTAGTTCTCATATTGTATAATCATTAACTAATAAAAAATATTACACTTGCTATTGATGAATATAATGTCCCAAAATATGTTCATCTGAGGTATTCATCAAGAATCTGATAAGTATCGAAGAAGTATCCAGTATTTAAGAAAGAAATAAATGAAAACTGGATATTCTACTTGGAGTATCTAACAAGTATCCGCCGAGTATTTATGGAGTTTCGTATCGAATGTGCCCTGTAGGGATATGGCTTCCACTTTGAAGTATCCATGCTTCTAGTTTAGAACCCTAGACACCATTTCTGAATATTGTACAGTTATTAGTAATTTTGTGTCTTGGACCCGAAAAATAACTATCTTGGTGTTGTACTAGTCATGTTGGAAAGGGAAATTAGGCAGGATAACACTTACGTTTCATATAAAGAAAAAAGTAGAAAGAAGAAACACACCAGATGGACTGTTGACTTCATACATTCTTGCCGTTCTCTTATGTCCTCCACTCTTGTTACCAGGCGCCATTCAAGGTCTATTTCCAGGCAGAAGGGTCATCCCTCTGGTAGTTCTAGTAGAAGTCATGAGGATGAACATGATCGAGGAACAAAAACCATGATAGAGAAAGTAGTTATGGTGGAAAACTAGAAAAAGATCTTGAGAGAAGAGTCAAACACAATAGTCCAAGTAAGAAAATCCATTGTGATGATTCTGATGACAATGGGAATGAAGACTAGGGCAGATTCTTGGATCAAATGAGAAAAGCTTGAGTAAAAAGAGTAAAGTGTCAAAGACCCTGCATGATCAAACACACAGGGAGGACAGATCTTCTAAAGCTGATTGCGATGAATATTCAGAAGAGGAAGAAAGAGATGCACGCTGTAATCTTCAGAGGAAAAGGTCAAGACAAACAGATGACAAAAGGGGTTACTCTGATGATCGTGTGGACAGCACGCATGGAACTCAAGATACTGATTCTGATGGAGAATGGTCAAGGGACAAAGATAGGGACGAGTCTAGCTACATAAGTAAAAGGAAACGCTCAAGGGAATGGAGCATAACATCAGAAATGTTGGATGACAACGATAATGCGGATGATTTCAGAGGAGGATTGTCTGACGGTAAGAGGAATAGAATTCCAAGAAATAGAAGGAAGCACTAAAGACATCATGACTGAAATTTGGATCCATTTGACCATTACACAGAATCCACAAAGAAGTCAAATATAAGTCGTGTAACAGCAAGGGAAAATATGAGGGAGGAGCGCTAAAACATAGTCATTCAGGCCCAAGAGAACATTCAAACAAAGAGACAACTGCCGCAGATTTTACAGATGAGGATATGGAATCAAATGGAAAATATGAGCCTAGCAGTTCCGGATTTTATCTTCGAAAAAGTAAATCTGATGATTCCAGTTCTAGGTTCAGCTCTGATGAAACCACTGACAAAGTTGGTCATGGGCGAGGCAGAAAAGCTTCTTCTGATAGATGCAGGAGATCTAGAAGATACAAGGCTAGCATTGAGAAACATGAATTTGAAAATCCCGGTAGAAATGATACGAGAAGTAAATATTATGGTGGAGATTCAAAGCAGGAAACTGATGAAGAAGCTGAAGAACAAGATCGTTGGGGATCTGAGGGAAAAGCCCATAAAAAACACAGAGAATCTGGAAGAGAGCATATTAAGCATGAAGAAGATTATGGGAAATCTGATTCTCATTCGTAAAATGATGACGAGCAATACTATGAGAAAAGATCGAGTGGCAGGAGCCATTCAAGTCATAGCAGGCACTCTAAAAGACCAGAGAATGAGAAAGATCCTTCATGCACACTGAGAGGACCCTGAAGAGGAAGATTGCTGAACTACAGAGTGAACCTGGATCGATCTCATGGTAGCGGAGCCCGGCATGAAAGCAGTTCCCAGAATCTGGAGGTTAGCAGCTGAAGTTTGGTTACGACTACTTTGATGTCAGACTGAAAAATGGAAGTGATGGTTGAGCAGTCCAGCGATGCCTTTTCCATTTCTTGACTGTCTTCAGATATCAGCTCGAAGATGGAACTTACACAAAGGTTCTCAACAGGAAGCAGACAGATATGGAGACTACATCACTATACAAAGTACAGCCAGACAAATAAAGGGGAACTAGGTTGCATTGAAGAAATGATCAGTACAGGGAGTTTGAGCGAGGCCGAGAATGGTGAAGTAGATATTATATAAAACTTTCAATGTAAATAAATTTTGATAGTTGTATGATTTGGTTTGCACCTTCATTCCTTCAATGAATAGGCATGATAGTTCTATTGACAGTCCTGAGTTTTCCTCCCACCTTCCCGCTTCTGATTTCATCATTTTCCATTTTGATGATTTTGAAGGGAATATTCAGAAATAACTAGTTCTCAGGCAATTGACCAAATTTCAAAATCCTCTCAACTTCAGAACTAAACACTTGGTAACAAATATACATCCTTTCCTATATCAAGTTATTAGAAATACGATTATTCATTACATATCATGGAATAACAATAACTGGACAACCACAAGCATTTGCTTTTGTGCGTGCATGCGTGCACGTGTGGGTGTTGGGCGCCAGGGGGGTTGTGTGTGTGTGTGTGTGTGTGTGTGTGTGTGTGTGTGAGAGAGAGAGAGAGAGAGTGAGAGAGAGAGAGAGAGAGATTCTCACTCGATGACTGAGCATCCAAAATGCCTTTCCTTCTCTAAAGCTACTAAATACTGACCAACAAATTAAAGTGAACAAATTCAAACGGATAACGTAACTAAAACCCTACACTAGCAATGGTACATTTATATGTTCCCAAGGGCATGCAAACAAGCCCATAGCCATCATTAAAGTCATTACATAATCTAACCTGAATAATAGTTTCAGCTAACTTCAGAACTCAAATTCTAAGCTTTTTACCTGGTTGTGAATCGTCATCATATTGCCCACCATCATCATTCATCTCGCTCTCTGCCTTTTTTCTTGCAAGTATCTTGTTGATCTTGTGTAGTTCGTTCGTTAGCTTTTGGTCTTTGTTCTGCTTCCTCGTCTTCCGCCCATCTTGCATCTTTACACCAAATTGGAATGCAGCCTTGGGCATTGCTTCCTTTTGCTCGTTATAAGTTGCCCATTCCTCCTCTGTCTCAAAGTCCCACCTATGAAGACGACCCTTTGCCTGCTAGGCAGCAATATCAGCTTTTAGTAACACCAATAAATGCAGTTCACTCCGTGGTTCTTACCATCATAATTTTATGAAAAAATTTAGACCTATATTTAATAGCATCTAACTGCAAGGGTACTTAACAGGAAGGAATTACAAGATAAAGAAGCATAAAGCATATCTCTGGGCAAGTCCGAGAAAAGTGATGATCAGCATCTAAAAAGAGATGACTTACCCTTCCACCCATGTCCATTTTTGACAGATCATCCTCATCATCACTGTCCACAATCTCACGGTTATACTCTTGGTACCCTGGATAGCATTCAGAATAGCTTTCAGATATGAAGTTGGGATCCTTTTCCCGAGCATCTTTTTCTCTCAGTTGTTGAAGTCTCTGATCATCCCTTTTAAATACAGACCCAAGACCACGATCCTTTTCCTCCTGGGTCATGAAGCGAGGGTCCTGTGGAATGTTTAAACCTGTTTGGACATCATAAGTCTGCAAGTCCTGCTGGAGGTACTGTTCTGAATAAGCCAGTTGGTCAGCATATTGATAGTCTTGCCACTCCCCCTGGTAAGCACCTGCCATTGCTTGTGCTTGCATAGCATCATATTCATTCTGAAACCACCAATCATAATAGAAAAGGAAAAGGAATTTCATAATTTCAATATTGTTGCAAAAATAAGTTATGGTTGGGGCTTTGGATGTTACAGTATGTGCTCAGTCATTAAGATAAGAATATATGAATATTCATAAAGGACAACTAATTGAGAAAATATGTTTCCCCATATTGACCATAGAATGAGAGATTTCACTGACCCCGAGTTGCCAATCCTGAGGCTGAGAAGGTGGGACTGGACCATAGGCTGGTTCACTGAAATACGAAACTCTATCCTTGTGTCGAGGAGACTCTTCCATGTCCTCAGATATAGGGCTTTGGCTCATGTCTTTACTAGGAATAACATAGTCAATGCCATCTCCTACAAATACGTCATCCTTTTCAACCCTGGAAACAGCTGGAGCTGGCTTCTCTCGAGAATCAAGACTGTTCCTGGAGGCTGGTGGAGGTGGCAGCGTGACTTCCTTTCCATTTGAAATTTTTGGCATAATACCATCAGCCTTTGGTGGTTTCTCATCTTCATCATATTCACTGGCAACGGCCAAAACTTTTCCTGTATGAAAGAGTATTGTAAACCAGTTGGATAGAGACAAATAAGAGGGGGCACTAGAAAACAGAAAACAAAAAACTCAGATGGGGTTTGTAACATCTCAAATTGGATAATATTCTTTCAGAATTTAATAGAACATAGATTCATCAGTTCCTGTTGTCATTCTTTTACAATGGTATAGACTTTTGCTTTTTATATAATCAGTAGCACATTAAACGAGCAAATTTTTATTTGACTATGCATGTCCAATCTTTAACATAAGTTGTAAGTGTTTTTAGTTAAGTTGGGAAAGATTGGGTCTGAGTGTACATATGTTAACAAGCATGCAAAATAAGTTCTCAAGCGGGTACACTGCACACTCGAAGTGCATGCAGATACATAAATCCATGCAAGATTTAGATGTATGTCCACACTTTCCAAGTAAAATGCAAATAACTTCAGCCAAGTTGCGATGGATTATAACCTCAACAACCAATCTAGACCCCCCACCCCCCAAAAAATATAAACCTAAAGAATTAAAAAAGATAAATAAATAAATAGAAACTTCAAGATGGATGTTATGCCCACAAGCCACAACTGGTGCTTTACTGTGCTGGATCTTCACATGGCGTGCCCAATATATTTTTTATTCTTTTAAACCCCTGACACTAATCAGATACTCCTTGGGCAATCTAAGAGGTCAAGCATACCACATCTGAAATATTAAGGACACTCTAGACATGCTATACACTATTATTTTTACACAATTTGAAATAGAAAATTATATCAGTAGTTGCATTTGAACAATCCATATTGCTTTTTTGCTATTTATAGAATGCTTATAGGGAAAAAAATCATTCAATTATATATATAACAAATTGTGTACATATCTGTATGGTTACAAGAATAATATTCTTTTAGCCTAGTGGACTTGCTGTGCATCGTCTTGTTTTTAAGAAATTTGCTGAATTGCTGCAAAAGTCTTAAGGACATCTCTCTAGGATTCATAGCTTATCAACAACTTTCCTTATCCATCATGCACAAAATATTATACTGATAGATCTGCATGACGCAATATCCAATACAAATAAAAGGAAAAATACGCAGCATAAGGGGGCAAAAATAAGCACCGTACTCATTTATACCTTTCACCTCTCTCTCTTTATCCTTCTTCTTCTTTTTAAGAACCTTCCCAGACGACCCAAGGCGAAGATATGACATGATTTTAGCAATTCGATCAAGCACCGAACCATCAACACTGACCGTAACTATTTCCTACATTATACATGATTATCAAAATTAGATATGCCGATCCTACAGCATAAAATGGCATGAGGTAGGATAGAGTCAGAGAATTTAAACCTCTGGTACTGGGCAATCAGCTTTACTTCTGTGCAGTGTTGTCGGAATATCATGGGAGAATCCGCCTTCCTAGAATGCACAAAAAGAACTTCACATATTGAATCTCCACTAAGAAAGTTGTTTTAGCAAATAAATTTAGAAAGGGGAAAATAGCAATCTCCAAAAACTATGCAATAATAATCACCTCAAGTGAATGAAGAACCATTTTAGAAGGCCAACTGAATACAAGTGCTAAAAAAGTGTGAAGAAGGAAGTATGATATCTTACCATGTTGAAAATGAAAGCCATCCTACCGGGTAGGAACATCTCATTAGACTTAATAACTGTTTGGGGCTTGACCATCCATTGATAAACCATCTGGAACAAGATGTGACAATAAATAAAAACTCATACACATGAATATGTATGCACAAAATCGAGCATGAGTTTAGTCTTTATCTCATTGGATAACCTACAAAAAGAAAGAGCTTGATTTGCAAATTCAAATCACCTTAGCAGTTGCAGTGCGGAAGGACAATGGCTGGTCCTCATTTGATGCCCTGGTTGAATGAACAAGTATACATTAGTGCAAACAATTTCTTAATGAAGAAGAAAATTTATCAGAAAACAGAAATAAGAGGATCTTCAAAACAGCCTCTATCTTACCATATAGAGCAAAAGAAGCAAAGGAAGATAGGATATTCAAAACAACAAACTAAGGCATACTCTATCTTAAAATATAGAGCAAAAGAAGCAAAGGAAGTTAAGTATAACGGAAAAATGTAACAATTAGAGCTTGCCAATCATACAATTGATTTTGCATCTCCTTTCATAGGATTGGTCAAGATCTTCTACGACTCCCAAGTAATTCTCAAATTTTTGAGAAGCACCCTGATCTTGAAATTAGTAAGTCATTCTCCACAAGGTTTAAATATTCCCAAAGTGAGCTTCATGAGCTTTTCTCTTGTTGGGTGAAGTGCAGCTCAATTCTTTACACAAGGATTCATTTAAGAGGGAATCGCAGGTCAACCGCTTACCTGATGGTTTAAAAAATTCCACAAAGGCTTGATAGGAAGGAAACCTTAGTTTTTCACGACAGTTGTATAACCTTTGTTGAACATTGTCACTCTAGTACTCTATTCCATTATATCTTGTTTAAAATTCTTTTTCATTTAATAGAAAAGAAGGAATTTTATTCACAGTGAAAGAAATACAAAAGCCAAAGAAGAGCATCAAGGAGGTATGAGATAACAACATCCACATAACATCCAATCATTTCGATGTCAACCAAAAACCTAAATATTTCAAAATGTTATCCAGAAAATATTATTCTATAATCCACTCTTTACTCCAAAAGCATAGTCAGAGAAATAGTCTTGGTACCCCCCCCCCAAAAAAAAAACAATCTCAAACTCCAAACGATGCAAGGAAGCGCCGTCTTTGCCAAAATTGATTATTCTCTGTAAGTAACTTTACTACAGAGAAACCAACACAAGTACCGCAATATCTAAAAGGTTTTCATCAAGTTTAAGATAGTTTTAAATCTCAATACTTCAAAAATTGACCTAAAGAGAAAAAGTAGATATTCAACATTGTGCTGGAAGACTGATATCACCTTGACTTTCCATCAGCATCATCCTCAACTTCTGGCTTTTTGTCAATTTCACTCCTCACTTTATGAAGCAATGCATAGTCCAGCCCTTTGACCAAATGTGTGTGCTCAACATCACCTAAACAACACAATTAGAGCACACGGCCATAAACAACAGGAAATTCTACTATCATAGACAGTTAAGACTAGTAATCAATACCATTGACTCTTCTATGTGCACTTAAGAATTTCATATCATAAGCAGTAAAATTGCATGACAAGCTAGTTGCATTATAACAGATGTGACAACTACAAGTATTGATAAAAATGACAACAATTACACACCCAAAGAAAAGATCTTCAGTAATGAAGAATTTGGATTAAGGAAAAAATTAATCAATATAAAATGAGTTTTGTTATCTCTTTGACAATTGTGCAAGGATTATCATCTGAAGGCAAAAACAAATGGGGCCCAGAGGAGGTGACCTCTCCCAACACAGAAGAAATGGGACAGACTGATTCTTAATAATCCCTGGTGCTCATTTCCAACAAAATACCCCAAATCACAGCCATCAAGGTACATCTGTGGCATGATTTGCACACCCTTACTTCAACTACAAGTGTGAGGAAAATCTTTAAGAGATATTAGAGGCACCAATGACTTGCCAAATGCAAAAGAAGAATCATGCAATAATGACCAAGCAACCTCACAATTTAAAAAGAAATGGTCTCTTGTCCCACCAGATTGTTGGCACATTAGACATATTTGAAGATAAATTCTTATTAGGACTCTTAGCCTGCAATTGTGCAGAGTATAGTTGTATTTCAGGGTCCACATTAAATTCTTTTATGAGCTAATTATTAGGGTTCAGAAAAATCTGTCCATTTGATCGGCCCCCATCATCCAAAAATAAAACAAATCATATAAGGAACAAATTCAATTTACAATTCAAATTCATGCACTCTCCCCTCAAGTTTTAGTTTCTCAACTCATGATCTTCACACAGCACAACAGTGAAACCCTTCCTTAAGCATCCACTCATGCTTTGTTTAGATATCTCAAAGGAGGATAGTTTGGGTTTCCAAAATAATTGCTAGAAGTGGAGTGGTTGTATTGTAACCCACCTTTCAATTGTTTGTTTTGAGAGTAAATGAAAGGGAAGTGAAAATTAAGGGGGCAAAAATAAGCACTGTACTCCATTAATTTTTTTTCTCTTTTCATTTTGTACCCTTTCCTGGAAGATTTCTTATCCTTCTTTCATAATATTCTTTACCCTTTAATAATAGAATCTTCTTATCCTTCCCTCTTGTTTACATCAAATTTTATAACTGCCCAGTTTACTAAAACTTTGTCAGCCACCCCCCAATTTCCTCCAAATAGAAGAGGTCAGATTCAGATTCTTGAGTCCCTTTCCCCATCAACAGAAGACAGAACTCAAACACAACAGTGAGGGGCAGTCCCTCCCTCTCAAGATACAAAATACAGCCTCCCTTCTCCTATAGACATGCATAAGTTATATTTATACTCAACCGTTTACACCCATTTGTAAACCATGGCAGCTTATAACTTTCATAATCTTTCCTGGTTTGTGAAATCCATTAGGAAATTATGTTAATATTATTTGATTTCTGATGAATAAACGTATAAATGATCATTTGTTTGTTCTCAGAAATGGGAAAAATATTTGGGACTGATTGGATTTATCTAATTATGCATACCGCATAAAAGATACATTCAATCTTGGAAATTTAAATCGTGATAGCAGAATTGGTCGCCAACGTGTTACCTCCAAGATATTTGCTGTTCTCAATAGAAATCTTGTGCGCATCTGCCGAGCGGAGATCGACGGTGCCAGGAGGAGCAACAGCATGGAAAGAGCCCAATTCAGTAGGTTCATAATCTGGGTTTTGATCTTCTCTCCGCTCTTTGGCTCTGTCCCTATATTTTGGGGCTTCTGGTTCTTCTGCCTTCTCTTCCCTACGAAGTAACAAGTTTCAGATAGAAAGCAAACCCTAACCCTAAACCCAAAAAACTAAGATACAACGAAAGAGGGCAATAACAATTACAACGCAATTGAATCGAACAGATTCAAAGCAAAAAAAAAAAAAAAAAACCTTACTTGCGACGAATTGCTCTATCCTTGTAGTTTCTCTTGGAATTGGAGGACGCCATTGACGCCGACACAAATACCACCTACAAAAACAAAAACTCAATCAGCGCTTTAATCATCAATTCAGTTCATGTTTCGAGGAGAGAGAGAGAGATGAGGAAAGCAAACCTGTGGAGACGAACAAGCGGGAGAGCAATCTGAGAGAGATGGAACTCAATTTAAGAGTACAAGTTGCTGTTTCTCTTCAAATTTCTCTCTCTAGAATTTCAAGCCCAGATATGGCGCAAGAGAGAGAGGTAGAGGAAAGCTAAATGGATCTTTTGAACTCTTAAATAAGAGATGATAGTTGTATCGTTTACGTGGGTATGTCTGTACTGCAACCAGACAAAAGCTCTTCTCAAGGCTCACAATGTAGAGAGAGAGAGAGAGAGAGAGAGAGAGAGAGAGAGAGCGAGTGAATTATTACCCTCCATCCAATCTCCGGCTCCTGGAGGAGAGCCGGGGTTGCGATTGGGCCGGGCCGGGCGCGATAGCATATCTTTGGCCCGGACCTAGAGTTTACTCGATGTTACAATCCCACCCACAAGCTAAGAATAGAGATGATGACCAGTTAACTCTAATGAGATGGGAAACAAGCAAAGAAAGGCAGTACGAGAAATGTTTGCCCGATGGTAGATGATGATGCAGACGAAGATGATAGTTGGGAGTCTGTGATGGTAGAATCTGAGAGGGAGGGAAGAATGAGGAGAAAAGAGTGAGAGAGAGGAAGAGAGAGAGAGAGAGCATTACTAAATGGGAAGCCAAAGTCCCTCATCACTTCATTTCTTTTCCTTTTATACAAGCTAGCTGATTTTTTATACAACTAACCTAATTAATGCAGTTAGTTAGTTGTTATAATTGCAACTGATCATTCACTTAGTTGAATAGACCTATGGTTGTTAGAACAAGCTGTTACTTTTGAAAGTTTCAGCTAGTTTATTACAATTTCTCCCCTCGTTTACAAAAATCTTGCCCTCAAGGTTGAAAATCGGGAAAATTGTGACTTGATGAAACTTATGTCTTCCCAAATAGATTTCTCTAAACTGAGATTTACCCATCTAATTAGTCACTGGTGTACCAACTTGTTGTCTCTCATTGATGATTCGCCTTCCCAAAACTACTTCTGGTTCTACTATGATCTATTTGTCAGACCCCCTACAGGCAAAGAAGGCATAGTTTTTTTAATAGGTCCTATCTTCTTCTTAAGTAAAGAAACATGAAATACATGATAAATCTTTACCCCAAATAGTAACTATAGTTTATAAGCTATCTTTCCTACTCTAGATTTGAATATGGTTTCAATTGTTTTCTGACTTCTATAGAATGTTGTCTATATGGCTGCAACTTGAGATAAACTAGGTCTCCCATTTCAAATTCTCTTTCTGATCTGTTGTGGTCAGTTTGGATTTTCATTCTGTCTTGGGATTTGCTCAAATGATCACACAGAATTTGTATCATGGTTTGCCTATTTTGCATAAAGTTGGTAGATGCTGATGTAATAGAATCAAGATAAAGATCCACAAGTCTGGCTTTAGGTTTATACCCATAAAGTGCCACAAAAGGGGACATTTGTAAACTTGAATAGAAGCCAAAATTATACCACAATTCATTAAACTATGCCATTTATACCAAAGTCCTGGCCTATTAGAAGTCATACACCTTAAGTAGCATTTTAAACTCTGGTTCAATCTTTCACTTTACCCATCAGTTTGAAAATATTGAGTTCCCACCAATTTGAAAAACTCATACTAGAAAATACTTATAAAAACTCTATCTTAATCTATCACGATTGAATCTGGAAGTCCATGTAGTTTGCACATAGAGTTCACAAACAACTGAGCTACTTCTATTGCAAAATAAGGATGCTTCAATGCTAGGAAGTGACTCAATATGTTTAGTCTATCAATGACCACCAAGATTGTGTCATATCCTTGGGCTTCTTGCAATCCTTCCACAAAGTTCATACTAATGTAGGACCAAGCCCGTGAAAGAATAGATAGGGATTATAGCAGTCTTGGATATGGAGTATTCTCGTGCTTTCTTCTTTGACATACTTCATATTCCTAAACAAACTCAATCATTGATTTCTTAATGGAAGGCCAGTAAAATATAGCTTTTACTCTCTGCAGTGTTCCTTTTTGACTTGAATACCCTCCTATAGCAAAACTATGCATTTGCTAAATCAATTTGGTCTTGAGTTAATCCCCACTACCCATGTAAATTCTTCTCCTGAACTTGAGAAGTCCATCTTGAATCTGATAGTCTTTATTACTCTCAGGATCTTGAAACTAATAATCCTTATTACTCTCAGGTTTCATAATTACTTGAACTATCAAAGTTTAGTATTCTTCATTATTTTTAAAATTTTGAATGACCTCATTCACCCATTCTGGTTGCACCATTGTTACTATCGTCACCATACCTTATTATTGTTCTTTAAATAGTAATTCCCTCATTTACAAAGCATCTATTACTCTATTGTCTACCCCTTTTTGTATTGGATTTCATAATCTAATTCTAGCAATTTGATGAGCCACATATATTGCAGAGTATTAGCTAATTTTAGTTCCAAAAGGTACTTCAATCTTTGATGGGTCTGTTCTAATAATGAAATGATATCCTACCAAACAATGCCTCCACTTTGTAACTATCATCACCACTATTTATAACTTTTTCTCATAAATTGATAATCTTTGGTTTTTTTGGTCTTAAGGCTTTGTTTAGAAATGCTATGGGTTGTCCATCCTGCATTAGATCAATCCTCAACCCTTGAAGTAGGCATCAGTTTCCACCGCAAATGGTTTTGAGAAGTCTAGTAATCTCATAATAGGTGCTGAACTTATGGTTGTTTTGAGATGTTTGAAGATTTGACTAGTCTCCTCACTCCACACGAAGCTATCCTTTTTTAGTAGATCATCAAGGGATTCAGTTATTTGCTCATAGTGTCTAATGAATATCCTATAATACCTTGTAAGACCTAAGAAGCTTCTCAGTGCCTTGACAGAAGTTGATTCTAGCCAATTCAGAATGCATTCAATCTTGTGAAAATCTATCTTAACTCCTTCATCTGACACTATATGGCTTAAGTATTCTACTTGTGATTGGGCAAATATATGTTTAGAGAGCTTAGCAAACAACTGGTGTTGTCTTAGAATCAATAAAACATCTTTGAGTTTCTGGGATTGTTTGAACTATATACCAAAATGTTATCAAAGAAACAAACACAAATTTTCCAAGATATTGTAGAAATATTTGGTTCATCGATTATTGAAAAGTGGATAGTATATTAGTTAATCCAAATAGCATAACCAAAAATTCAAAGCACCCATGGCGTGTTTGAAAAGTAGTTTTTGCTATATTTTTTTGTCAAACTCTGATTTGTTGATTATCAGATCTAAAATCAATATTAGAAAAGAGTTTTTGAGTCATGGAATTCATCCAATTATTCATTTATATTGGGGATGGGATACCTATCCCTTATGGTTAAGTTGTTGAGCTGTCTATGGTCTACTCAGAATGTACAGGAGTTGTTCTTTTTCTTGACTAGATGCACAGGTGAAGCACGGGGGTTGTTGCTATGTCTAATTATGCCATTACCTAGCATTTCTTAAACTTGATTCTCAATCTTAGCTTTTTGTGAACGTGGGTACTTATAGGGTTGACGCTTAAATGGTTGGGCTTTTGGTTTGAGAGAGATTGAGTGATCATGTGTCCTTGTGGGGGCAAGGAGGATTGTCTTTGTATTTTAGCAATCTCTTCTTGCATTGTTTTGTGCTGATTTTTCTCAATCATGGTGAGTAGGATACAACTTTGTAGTTGCTACTTTCTAAATTTTTTAATAATTTTGCCCCATAACCAACTTTATTCTAAAATTCTCTACCTTCCCCATCAGTATCTCTTCTCAATCCTCACTAGCTAACTTAACCTATTGTAGTTTGAAATTGAAGGTAATTGGATTATAGTCATACATCCAATCAACCCTCAATATGATGTCTCATCCTTCTAAATGAATTATACTTAGATCAAAAGAAAATTTGTATCCTTGTACTTTCCATTTTCTCCCCTTTAATTGAGTGTAACTACTTATCTTCCTTCCATCAACTAGAGTAGCATTTAAGGGTTCACCCTCTTCTTGGTTCATTTTAAGTTCCTCTACTAGTCTTTAGTTGACAAAACTATTTGAACTACCGGTGTCTATCAGTATAATTATCATCAATTCTCTTATTGTACCTTGTAAGATTATGGTTTTCTCTTTAAGGAACTAGATAACGTAGAGGGACATCAAAAGTCTCACATAATATTTCATTATTCTCTTGTCTTCTTGAGTTTTGATTCTTCTTCTTCTTCTTTTGCTGCTATGATTAGGTAGAGGTTCTTGAGTGTGAACTGATGCCCAGTTAACTCTAATGAGATGATGACCAGCTAACTCTAATGAGATAGGAAACAAGCAAGGTAAAGATAAACAGTATGAGACATGTTTAACATGTAGTAGATAATGATGCAGATGTAGATGGTAGTTGGGAGTCTGCGATGGTAGAATCAGAGAGGGAGGGAAGAGTGAGAAGAAAAGAGAGTGAGAGAGATATAGAGAGAGAAAGAAAGGAAGGGAGAGAGAGAGAGTTACTGAACATGAAGCCAAAGTCCCTCATCATTCCATTTCTTTTCCTTTTATACAAGCTGGCTAATTTGTTGTGTAACTAACCTAACTAATGCAATTATTTAGCTATTATAGTTGCAACTGATCATTCATTTAGTTGGATGGACCTATGATTATTGTTAGAATTAGCCGTTAGTTTTGAAAGTTTCAGCTAGTTTGTTACATTTGACTTCTACCCCAAGCCCGAATAAGGTAAGATAGAGAGACAAAAATCAAGCAACCCATATTTGAATCGAAATTGAGATGGTAATCCATCCAAGTTTTTCTTGGATAGATTTATATTTAAAAGAGGTTGACAATGTGCTAGCTAGAGTTGGTATTATTCAATTTAATAAACATAAAATGAGCATCTTGCTAGAATAAATAAATTTGAATGGTAGAAATAACAAAATAGCAATATAAATGTTATGATGATAAGATATTAATATTAAGAAGTTATATATAGTCTATCATTTTTATAATTGGTAATAAATAACATTCTTATAAACATAAGAGAATAATCAAATATTTTTCTGTATTATAGTTTCGTAACAACTCTATTATTTGTGTCAAATTCTAAGAAAAGTATTTTAACGTTGAAATATAATATATTTTATAGATAAAGACAAAGAAATGCTCTTTCAAAACACAAGAACGATCCAAGGGCTTGTTAAACAAGCTACATGGCCATTTTTTTGAAAAGAAAACTGCTTCATATAAAATTTAAAATTTAAAATATTTAACATGCTACTATTTAATGTATTCAAAAACTATAGAAGGGGTGACATAACAAAGTTATTGTTATTTATGCCATTATGAGTATCAAAGTGATGTTGCTTAATTAATGAATATAATTTAGTAGCAGGGTGATCTTGAAGTCATTTTGTTATTTTAACTGATTCAAATATAGTGTAAAGAAGAATTCAGATTTGATCGAAACCCGTCAAAACGTTTATGGGTATCCCTCCACCCTAGAATTTACCATGTTAACGAAAGAAATAATCTAACCTAGATTGGTGGGTTCCCCATCGAGTCAAATAAATTTATCATCCCTAAGGAGAACCATGCTTAGAGAGGCTTGGGCTTCATTCACAAGCCATCCATATATTTAGGGTGGACTAACTTGCAATTTTGGCGCTCAACATGCCATAAGGTTTTCCAATTAAGGCTTACCTCCTTTGCTGAAGCCACTTCTTCATATTGACATCAAGAGGGACCATTATTACTAGGCTAGTCTAGGTGGGCTCAATGCTTTGTTTTTGCATTTTTTCCCCCTTGTTTGAGCTTAGCCACCAAAAAAAAGGGAAAAAAAGACTTAGAAGCTCAAAAGTTGACCCCAAAATGATATAAACTACACTTTACATCTTGTAGTTTACATTACATACATTTAGATTGATCAATTGCACTTTGCATCCTTTAGCTTAGAGTTAATTGCATATTTCAAATAATATCGTTAAGATATTCTACTCATTTTTTTAAATAAAAACTTCATATGCTAAAATTTTTTTCTTTTAATATTTTTTAGACTTTTAATTTCTGTTTTTGAGAAAGATATCTAACTCTGTGGAATTATTTGTTTTTATTTGTATTTGTAAATATTACACTACACTCATTTACTCCTCTTTAATCGTAAGAAATACCATTTTGCTTAAATTTAGTTTGTGTAAGTATTTAATAGTATCGGATTATATGTCTCAAATTTTCCATGTAAATATTAAGTAACATTACTTTCTTTGAAATTGATTAGTTAATCTGGAATTTAATAATTTTGTTTTTTTGATAGTTTAATATTTGAGAAAATTAAATCAACTATGTTGTTTTGTTTGCATAATAATAAAATGTAATTATTCAATTAATGAAATTATAAGTATACTAGTAACTATTTTAATTTAATTTTTGTTATTATGATTCAGATTTATGGTTGTTTGCTATCATTTAATCTTAATGCTAACTATTCTAATTCAGTGCTCCGATTGTCTAATATTCTAATCCATTAGTCAAATTTCTTTTCAATTTTGATACTTTGATAATTCTAACAATTCAATAAAAAGATCGGTAATTTGGATAATTAGAAACAACTGTTATCTATCATTGTCTAATCTATGACTATTATTATCTGTCTTTTGTTATAACATTTGCAATGATATTTGATTAACCCTAATTTAATTTGTGGTTGATTAATTTTATTGATAGTCCCAATATATTATCTTAAGTTTGTAAATTTTGATTTAAATGATATTTTTTTATTTTCTATGTTGTCTTAATATTTGTTCATTTATAATAACTTACCAATTTTTTTCATACTCGTTTCTCCTTAAGAGACCAACATATCATGAATGGGCCTATTTAAGAAAATATAAGTGGATATACATCTACATAATGATGGTCACCTCTGGTCAAAGAGGCACTTTATTAATCATATAGATATAAACGCGAATAATCCCCTACCACATCAGATTTCATAGTCCTCTAGTTAGCGGCAGATGATTTGTCATTGATGAGTTAGACGTGTGATGTGGTATTTTTTTGTGTGGATCGAAGTGGGTTGGATAAAGGAATAGTCCCACAATTCAATCACGGTCTGTCTTGCTTCTCTCTCTCTCTCCACTGCCATCACCATCCTCTCTCATTATTTACCCATTTGCCATTTGGTGAGTTGGAGTTTGTTGAACCGTAACACTAAAATGATCTTTCTCTTCTTAAAACTTGGGATTTGTATCTCTCTGTAATTAGGGCAAATGAATATGCAATTCCTGTATGTTGTACAAATTAATTGAGGGGAGTGGTGTGCCATGATTTTGATATCATGGTATACAAAAACCATTTCTCTATGCTCCCTATCTTTCTGTTTCTCTCTCTTTATATAAGCAAGGCAGCACAAGAAGGTGTTCATTAAGCAAATTATGCACACACACACACATTCTCTCTCTCTTTCTCTCTCTCTTTAAGTGGGACAAATAGAGATGGTCATGTGCTTCTTATGGAAGCCATTTCTCTATTGTGAAGGTTTGTATTTTTCTTTCCTGCATCTAAGCATTTGTTTTGTTTGACATTTATTCCGCAACTCTTCGTATTTACTTCTAATTTTCGGTTCCGATTAAGAAGAGTAGTATGTCAATGATGATCATAGTATATGGAGGTAATTCGTCTATTATGAAGGTTTGTGTTTCTGAACATTTCGTTTGCTTGACGTTTAATTTGTTGTTCTTCATATTTATTGTTGATTCCAAAAATATTATTTTTTTCAGTTCTTGTTGAGGTGGGTGGTGTGATTGATGATGATTGCGGTGTATAGAAATCATTCCTTTGCTACAAAAGCTTATGTTTGTCTTTTTTGTTTCTAAGTATGTAACACCAGGAAACACCGGCTATGATGTTGACTCGAAAGAATCATTTAAGATTTCTGTATTTTGTAAAATATATGAGAATGATTAATTTAAATATGAGTGTGGATTTTATTCTTTGGATTGTATGGTAATTTGCAGGTATCTCGGTCGATAAACTCTCAATTTTTAAGTCGTCGATTACTGGAGTTCAGATGATTGGTGCTCAGTGGAATTTTGTTTCTCTATGAGAATTTATTTGCTCGGTTGAGTTTTAGTATTTAATGGACTGTTTCTTCAATTTGGATTTTAAGTATTTGTTTTTCATTTGTCTTGATAGATTTTTATTTATCTTCCAATGCACTAACTCTCGGTATATCCACTCATTCCGTACAAATTTAAGATTATTGACCTATTGCTATGAGGAAGTGGCTCTTGGTTTGAATTGTAAATATATAAGTGATGGTGTTACCGTGGAGGTGGCTCTCGACACATGTGTTATGTAACTCTAGATTAATTAAAGAATAGAGGGACTTAGAAAGCAACCGGCAAATGGGCAAATTTTTGGAAAGGTAGCTTTATCTCAGTTATGTTGAATCCCAACAGCCACAGCAATGGTTTAGAGCTAAAACTTTGAGGGAGAGAGAGTGCAACAATGGAGAGAGTGTGTACTTAATAATATTGGAAGACACATTTGAGCCTGACATGTGGTGGTGGAGAGAGAGAGTAAAAGGCAACCATTTGGCACAAGTGACTTGTAGAGAGGAGTGAGATATATGGTTGAGAGAGTGTGTATTTATTAACTATTAACCATATAGTCAAGAAGCTTGATCTCTCTCAATAGCCGAGGAGCTTGATAACCAAGAGAGGTGAACAGATTAAGTCTCGACTCAATCGAGGGAGATTGTCGAGAGATTTAACTTAGCTATTACCAATGGCTTAACCGAGGGGTAGCCAAGAGACTTAATCGAGAGTCCATCGCTCCTAATGAGTGGTTAGTTTGAATGGTCGTGACTGAAAAATGATTGTGCCTATTAACCATAACTATACCCATTTGTACTCCTATTATGCACAAGTTGTAAGTATTGTAAGCCCCACTGTGATACCAGTTGATTCTATCTTAATCCATTTCTATCCGAAACCAACAAGAAATTAAAATTTATATTTTTCTATAAAAATAAATTTTAGAGTACTTTTAAAATAAGAATAGTATACTTTCATCTAATTTTAAAATTTAAATCCCGAATTGGAAGTTAAGTACATTCATTACAAATTGAGTTACTTAATGTAAAATTTAATATATATAATATTTGTATATTGAAATTCTTTTATGAGTGACCAATGATAAAAAAAATATAATAATCTAGAGAATTTTTATCTAATTTGAAAATATAAATTTTGAGAGTATATATTTTTTGAAAAATGATAATAATGGAATTTTATCCGATAAGTTCACGTTGCCAAATATTAAAAAGAATGATATGTGTTGAAAAAATTAAATACCAAATAAGATTTATACAATATATTTGTTAATTAAAAAAATTCAATTTTACTTTCAACAATTAATGAAATTTCTTAAATTTTTATTAAGGTTTATTAGGAGAAAAAAGTGAAAAAACAATTGTAATTTAATGTGAGATTAAGAAAGTAAGAGTTTTCATTTTTAGTATGGGGACAAGAAAAACAGGAAGAATTGATGGCCCATTACCTAAATGTGGAAAATGCTATAATCCATAATAATGTTTTATAAGACCATAAAAAATTCATAATTTAATGATTAATATATTCGATAATTTTATTTAAAAAAAGTTTGAGTCTTAGAGATGATTCTATTTAATCACTACTTAGATTGTAAAGATTATTCTTATTCTATAGTTTTAACTCAAAACTAGATCTTTTATTAAGAAAAATAAAAAAACAAAAACAAAAACTAATACTCGGTAACTATTGAAACAAAGCAAACAATAGTGATAATAGCTATATTTGAGTAAACGAGAAATAAAGTATCGATGAGAAATAAGGAAATATACCGAGAGAAATAATAATGTATGGATGAGAGAGGTAGGAGTAACTAAGAAAAGGGTGATACACCAAGAGACCCAAAAGGTAAATGCAAAGAAACGTACCGAAAGAGAGGATATACCAGGAGGTAGTATAGTGGAAGGTAAATAAAAAACTATACTAAGACAGATGAAAAACTAATACTCGAAATCAAAATTGAAAAAACAGTCTATCAAACGTTAAAACTCAATAAGCAAATAAATTATTATAAAAAAACCAAGTTCTACCGATCATCAAAACTTTAGTAAATGAGAACCATTGATTACTAAACATTTTAGTAAACAGAAAACTCTAATAACCGATAACTTAAAAATTGGGAGTCTGTCAATCTGAATCCCAAAAGCCTTTGTTGACCCAAGGCATGGCTTTGGTCGACCAACGTAGGCCCATGGTCGACCATACCCCGGCTTAGTTGACCAATGCCACAGATTCATCGACCACTGAGTGGCCTTGGTCGGCCAAGGCCATGGATGTCTTTATTTTTTTTCTGTTTTCAATCAAAAAGAATGGAGATGTACCAGGAGAGTGGTGAAAAATACAAATCACTGCTCCATGGGCAGCATTAAAAGAAAGGTGGGACACGATTGGTTTGTCACAAGGTGATGCCTCGATTACTATGAGCATAAACGAAATGACGATGCGGCGGTGAATGAGTGGCTCTTGGATAAGATAGACAAAATATATGCATCTGCATGAATAATTTCCAGTTATGCATAGAAATGTTGAGTAAAATCACAGGGTTGTGTTGACAAGTCGAGAGAAGTGTTGCATGAAATGATGAGTTTGTTGAGGATTTTGCCCTGTACAACGCACATGGGAAGAATGAAAGATCCCTGTCATGGATTTGAAATAATTGGAAGAGAAGAATTTCTGGTGGTGATGTGATGAATTCAGCGTACATCCCAACGAGGATGATCCTCAAAATCAGATAAACTTTCTGGACCAAAAGGAGAGATGCCTTACTTCTACTCCTATACCAGTAATAAATTTCATGGTGTTGGTAGAAGTTTTCTTACCTATAAAATTTTGAGAACTACTATCATGCAAAGCCGGAGGTGATCAATTATACTCAAGTGGATCACCACATAAGTCTTGTAATCTTTCTTGGTGTGGTACTAAAGATCTGAATTCAAATCTCCAATGAGGTGACAATGAGGTGACGGATTTGCGATAAAAATGTTTTGAAATTTTATTCGACTTATATTATATCAAAAATATAATACATGTATTTATTTAATAAAAAAAATTTTCCTTTATTTTTGCAAGGCATGATTTTATAATTTTATAATTGTTTTATTTTTAGATTTATCTATTTCCAAATATAGTTTCTACCCAAATGTAAATTAAGGTATTCGATGAATATAAGAAATATTCCAAAAAATATCATTTAGCACGTTGTGTTTTAACGACATCGCATTACAAATCAAATCTTTATAATTATTTATCATAAGTAGTCGTAATTTTTTTAACAAATTTTATATTTCATAAATTCAAAATTGAGTTAACATTTTAATATTTTTTTTAGAAACGGCACATCACCCAATATTTCAATTTAAACACATATCATTACAACTCAAACATTAATTTTTCTAAAAACATTTCAATGTTTCAATTCTATTCGATCTTTCAATTTAAAAAATTCAAAATTCAACTAATCGTTTCAAAAAATTTTTTACAACCGGGCACATCACCCAATCTTTCATGCATGCATTTGGCTTTTAGTGTCGTGCAAAACCCACAACGTATAATCTTTCATGCATTCCAATCTTTTAATCTTTTTTTTTTTATTACACGATATTTGAACTCGGATTACAGAATTAGAAAAGATGAGTTATAACCATCGGACTCTTTCATTGGGAATAATAATTATCTTTTCTAATTTTTTTATTATGGCTTTTTTGTTTTTTTCTTTTCTCTATATTTCACAAATTCCCAACATGTACCAAGAATTTAATACTCAATGGCCCCTTTCTACATCTCAACCGAAGGTTCGCGAGTAATTATTTGAACTAATACATATCTGGGAAAGTTTTTTCAAAAAGGTTTGGAATTGCCCAAGAAGTATGGAATTTAAGAACTGCCTCTCTACTCTTGGACTTGTTCTCGGGAACTTGTCTTGTGCATTATTTGTATTGCATGACCATTACCTCCTGCCAATGCCCACATGCCGCTAAGATACTTAGACAAACAAATGTAATTTAGACAACTTAAAAACTAAGTTAACCAAAACATTTAGATTTCATGTGAGTAATTTATGAAAATATTTCACTGGAATTAAGTACAAGGAGGAAGGCTAATGGTTTTAAGTTAAAAATTTTTTCTGTTTCTATTTTTTTTATACGTAAACTCAAGTTCAAAATCAAAATTTTATATAAGATATTTTGGTATTCGGTTACTAAATCAATAAATATCAATAAGATTATCATAAAATTAAGTATTGGGTTTGCAAATGAGCTCTTTGAGAGAAACAATGGTACCTCAACCTTTTAATCAAAGGTCATAACACAAAACAACCCAAAAAGACTAGAAAATCACCACCGGCACGATGTAGAACACCGAACATGATATGGGGTTTCCAAACCGGAAGAGCTCTCAAAAGCTAAGTAATAAATTAACCAGAACAGAGGATATAAAAATGTTGGTTTTTTAAAGCCCTAGGATGTAAATTGTCCTTTATCATTTTATTAAAAGGTCAACCAAAACGTCGACGTTTTATCTCGCTCCTTGGTTCCCCCTCCCCGTCCTTCCCTCTCCTTTCCCACAGCGTCTCTGCTTTCTCTTCCGCATCAGCCGCCTCGGCGCCAAATTTCGGTTCCTCCCTCTCCTGCATGGTATGCTTTGATTCTCTCTCTCTCTCTCTCGGTGCGTAAATTCCTCCCAAAGCGTCACTGATTCCTCTCTTCCTCTCTGCTTCGGTAGCATAAGAATGAGTTCGGTGAAGAGAAAATCAGTGGAAGGGCCAAGTGAGGAATCACTACTACCTCCAAATAAACAACAGAGAGAAAATGGTTCAGAGCCAATAGCATGTGTACACGACGTGTCATATCCAGACGGTTTTGTTCCTCGCTCCCCATCCGTTCGACAAAATGCTCCTGAGACGCCTGCAAAGGAATTCCAGTTTACTCTCGACCCTTTTCAGTCTGAAGCTATTAAGTGCCTTGACAATGGTGAATCTGTCATGGTAATTTTTATTTCATGCACATGGGTTCTAGGTTTCCTGGTCCTCTTCTTGTTTCTGGGTGATTTTAAGTTGAATGAATTTTGAAATTGGGTTTTTCATGCTAATTACGTGCACTTGCTTGTTTTGTTTGCCTCGACGGTTTCATGGTCTGTGATTAGTGTAATTGAAGTGACAAAAGGCGACAGATTTGAATTCTTGCTTGTCTTTTGCCTGAGATGGTTTTCTGACTTGGCCCTTTTAAATTTGGTATATAATGGAAAATTTGTGATGATAGTTTAAATGCAAGGTTCTAGTTTATATCGCACTTGCTTATGGGTGTTTGATTTTGGAGAGTTCTTCTGTTAGATTACTAAGCATGTAAATTTACTCACTAAGATAGACTATATGGGTAATTTCAAGTATAACTGGATGCACAACATGGATATGAGTGGGGCACATCATGTATTGTATCTTAATACGTGAATATGCATACCTGTCTACCATAATTGGCTTCCAGAGTTTGGATAATTGGCTTGATGAGTTCAACGGTCTCTGTTGGGTCACTTTGATAATGCTTTAAATGAGTAAGAGGAACTAATTTTTGTAATTTGGATTGTTACCGGTAAGTGAATTTGCAATAAAGGGAGTGGAAAATATTATTTGCTTTTTTGTTAGTTTTTTCAGGTCCATGCTTTTCAGGAACATATTGGTTTTATTTGTAGGAGTAATGAGCATTATGTTGCAATTAGATGATACACTGTTGATGGTTTAGATATATACAGAGAGAAGGAACTATGTTCAGATTGTTGCTAGCTTTTTATGGAGTTAATGAGATTTTCTAATGGCTTGACAGCTTCAATTTGTTTGCAGGTATCAGCCCATACATCTGCCGGGAAAACTGTGGTAGCATTATATGCAATTGCAATGTCATTGAGGAATAAACAGCGAGTGATATATACTTCACCAATCAAGGCCCTTAGCAATCAAAAGTATAGAGAGTTTAAAGAAGAGTTTTCAGACGTTGGCCTGATGACTGGGGATGTCACCATCGATCCAAATGCTTCTTGCTTGGTATGCTTCTCAGAAATCTTCTACTGGTTGGGGCCTGATACTGTTTACTAATCATCTGGTCCCATGGCAGGTAATGACCACAGAAATCTGGCGTAGTATGCTGTACAAAGGTTCAGAAATAATGCGGGAGGTGGCTTGGGTTATTTTTGATGAGGTTCATTATATGCGAGACAGGGAAAGAGGTGTGGTATGGGAAGAGAGTATTGTTATGGCCCCAAAGAATTCTCGGCTTGTATTTCTTTCAGCAACTGTTCCCAATGCAAAGGAATTTGCTGATTGGGTTGCAAAGGTGATTTACTATTAGGTTTCTGTCTCCCACCATTGAACAATATTTTGTTCTTCCTTGCTAGACTTTTTATTTTTATTTTTATTTTTCTGTATTTGGATTATCTTCCTTGATGCTTGAAGTGTTTTATTGATCTGCACATTGGGCACATTCTCCCTTTTCTCCTGTAAACAAAGCACAGCCACTCTATGTCCATCCGGCCCGTATGGTCCTCTGTTCCTTATTCTACTTTTACAAGTGGAAGTTATGATGTCCATCTGATGAATCATATAATGACTTATAGTCAGTTTCAACCATTTGGCATTAGCCTTGGGAAGCGACTTTATACTAATTAAGCTATTGTCTTTATTTTTCAGTGATTTGATGTTGTGAATGCAGGTCCATTGTCAACCATGTCATATTGTTTATACTGATTATCGCCCAACACCACTTCAGCACTATGTTTTCCCTTCTGGAAGTGATGGTTTGTATTTGGTGGTGGATGAAAAGGGTAAATTTCGTGAGGATAGCTTTCAGAAAGCTCTCAATGCACTTGTTCCAATGGGTGAAGGTGATAAGAGAAGGGAAAATGGGAAATGGCTGAAGGGTTTGGTGGTAGGCAAAACTGGTGAAGAAAGTGACATTTTCAAGATGGTGAAAATGATTATCCAGCGTCAATATGATCCAGTGATCCTTTTCAGTTTTAGCAAAAGGGAATGCGAGCTTCTTGCAATGCAGGTAAGTCTTTCTGAGCATAAAATTTTTATATTTGCCCAGGTTGCTTATCTGATAAGTGTATCTGTGTTTTCTACCTTTGTCACTGCTCTTTGGAGCAAGATGTAAGAAAAAGATGTCACTGATTTAGCTGTCCTGGCATATGATTTGCCAATCCTCTCTACTACGTTCTTGTTTCCTTGTGATGTGCTTTATTCCTAATTATAACTATTTACCACATTTTGTGACTAAGATATGCAAGTAGCAGTAATTTCTTATGAGAATGACGCTGTGTGTATGCTCCTTAGTATCTGATATTTGATACTAAATATGTAGAGCCTAAGATTTCTATCTTTTCAATTGCTTTGTAGATGGCTAGAATGGATTTAAATGAGGATGATGAGAAAGTGAACATTGAAACAATCTTTTGGAGTGCGATGGACATGCTTTCTGATGATGACAAGAAGCTACCCCAGGCAAGATGTCATCTCAATGTTTTATGTGCAAATTCTGATTTCAAAATACATTTGTTTTTCTTTGAGATTCGCATATTTACTGTATGTTGATCCCTTGCTGATTGCGAGGCCTAAATGTTTGCTTTTTTCCTCACATTTATGCAAAATGTATATGGGGCATGCATGTCCAATCTTGATTCCTGATATTTTGCACAAGATTATGTTAACAGTTAAACTTGAAGTTTAGTTTTCTTGAAAACATTTGACATTTTCAGATCCAACTTGGGGTGCAGATGTTTCAGCAGAGTCTGCGCAACAAATTAGATCTCATTCAAATTTAGTATTTTATTCTTTATCATTCCTTTAGGTTGTAAAGATTGCATGCCTAAGGTGCCCTTCATAGAATATTTCTTTTCCCATAAAATTAAGCAAACGAAAAAAGAGTCTTGGTCTTGGTCTTGGTTGATACCTCGAAAAATCATTTTTGGTTTATCCAGCTGCAGATGAGTTATGGTCATTGGTCAATTTGGGTGAAAGGTTGTGTTTCTCTTGTTCCATTCAGTACTTTTGTCTTATGTGAGAGAGATTTGATGGTTTCTCCAGGAAAAAGAGTTGCTTCATTGATGAATTCCCATTTCAATGATTACACTCAGTATTATTTTATTGGTCATACTGAAACTCACAAAGGCTTCTTAGGATGAAGGTCTACGAGTATCCAGGGACTAGCTAAGTCTGTGTAATATTTCTCTATTTAATCCAATGGTATTATAAATCCTTTAGCAGGAAAAATTGATATCAGAGTCTCATTGTTCTTGTTGACTCCCCAGTCCTGAACGTTATTTTGTATAATTTATTTCTAGATTGGGAAATTTTGCATGAAATTTGTATGGGGTGGATTTTCCTTTACAAGGTGTTGTGTGCAACTTTGACACCATTAGGATAGCATCTCGATGTGCATTGGTTAAGAGCATATCCAATATTTTTCATTTGGAATGTGTTTGCATTGTGTAAAGTTCTCTCTCTGCTTAAAAGCTGCCAATGATTTCCGTACCGGTTAAATTGTGCCTGGTGAATTAGTAGTTTCTTGATTTCTTACCATGTTGTTGCTTGGTTTTAATCTGTTAGGTGCTGTATATTTCTTGTCCTAGCAAAGAAAGCAGTTTTCTGTAGTGCATTACCCCTTTTGTTTTCCATGTTTGTATGATCAGTGTACAAACATCTTGATTATCCACATTTTTTTTTAAGTTATTCATTATGGCTTTACATTAATGGTCCCCAGGTTTCAAACATGCTGCCCCTATTGAAACGTGGTATAGGTGTTCATCATTCTGGTTTGCTTCCAATTTTGAAAGAAGTGATTGAGATCCTGTTTCAAGAAGGACTGATTAAGGTTATGCCTGCAATTTGCAATAGCTATTTGTTCGTTGTATTGGATAATGGATACAAATATTATTATTGTTGTTGTTGTTATTATTGTCTTCCATCATTTTAGCATGCTGTCTAAATTAGGGTTTGATGTCTTTATCGCTTTTTAATGAGTTACTTTTTCCTTTTTTAATCAGAAAATAGAAAGCACTTATATATACAAGTCATCGAGATAGTATTTTTATTCACCTTTGTGTGTGCTATACTAAAATGATCGTGAGTAGAATTTCTGGGACATGGAACTCCTTTTCTTCTGTGGAGCCCCTGTTACCATGTTAATCAGATCAAAAGAAAGAACAGGAGTGTTTGGAAGTGTTATATTGGAGTATTGAACTGCCACTATTATAGGAATGGTTGTCAAAACCAGGATCTACTTGATTGGTTTCAAGAGTTGCATTACAAAAATGCCTGGTTAGTTACACTTTCAGTGCAAAAAATAATTCAATGATAATTTAAATCCCTTTTGTAGAGAAATTCAACTTCTATTTGCAGAACCCTTCATTTCCTACAAGAAACTTTTCACTTTAGTTGAAAAAATATTACAAGTAGAATAAAAGAAAATAGAGTTAAGTTGAGACAAGTTGAGACTTTCCAAACACCGATATCTTGATGCATGTGCTTCCAAACCATCACAGAGAGCATTGTTTTCACTTTATGAACTCCTCCATTTACTCTCATGAACTTTATGATGCAGATGCTTGTTGTTTTACGAACTATGCTTACAATCGCGGTGTTTGGTAATTTTAGGAGTTCAGGTGCAAGTTTTGGTAAACATTGCTTCAAGTTCTGTTTCAAGTTTTGATCTTGGAAAGTCTCAACTTGTTTCAGTTTTGGTAAATTTAGGATTTTAACAACTATGCTTACAATTGCCGTGTCTGGTTTTTTTTTTCGTGGCATTCTATCCAGTAATAGGAAATTCATGACTATAGCATTATTCATGGTACATCAGATCTCTTGCTTCATAGAACCTCTTATGTACTGGTGGAAGTTGCTGAGATCAATAGAACTAAGCAATGCCTCCGTGTTTATGCTTCAAATTGGCCCTAAATTCTAGTTAATTTCCTTGACTATTAGCTATCATCATGTCTAGGTTTACATATATGCACACATTAGACAACATTAAGTTTTGCTAGTGCATTCTTTTGACCCTCTCTGATTTTTTTTGGCAAACATTTCTCTTCAGTGTTTGTTTGCCACAGAGACTTTCAGCATAGGATTAAACATGCCTGCAAAGACAGTTGTGTTTACAAATGTCCGTAAATACGACGGGGATAAGTTTAGATGGTTATCTAGTGGAGAATACATACAGATGAGTGGTCGTGCTGGTCGCCGTGGTATTGATGAACGTGGGATATGCATCCTCATGATGGATGAGAAGATGGAACCTTCCACTGCTAAGATGATGCTAAAAGGAAGTGCTGATCCTTTAAATAGGTATGTCTCTGTCCTTAAAGCAGCTGAGTAGTTTTTAACACACAGTCAGGTGGTGAATTTAGGTACCCAATTTATTCGGTTATTCCTACTCAGGTCAAGAGGCATGGAGGTTAATTCCCCAGTCATTCTGCTCTGTAATGGGTTTGTTTTTTCCTATGAAAAAAGTAATTAATAAGGTTTCATACCACCAAACTCTTATGGGTGTAGCAGTAGAGCGCAGCATTCTCTTTACCATAGGTCTCTGGTTCAAGTAATGGGAATGGAGAAATAGGATTTGGGAGAGCCAACCCATTAATGGGCTCTACAGTGCTCGGATCGGATTAATCGGGCAAAATTTGGATATCGGTTGGTGAAAAAAATAATAATAATAATAAATAAGGTTTCATACCTTTAACTTTCCTTAAGAGTCACAATGGTGGGACCCTCTTACAAGGCTTCAAATTTAGTAAAAGAAAAAATTCAAGTAATCCTTTTAGTATTTGCTTTTTAGTTTTAATAAATTGCCTAAGAATAAATTTTCGCTCTTCTTTTTTCTTAGTAAGAGAAACGATACATTAGAGGAGAGAGAGTAAATTGGTGGTAAATTTGGAAAAGTAAACTGTGAGATAGAAAAAGGGTTTCACATGGAGTTAAATGGGAAAAAATAAAAAATTTTATGTGGTTGATGCATAATTTCTGAAATAGTAGGATTTGTTAGGTCAAGTGAAGTGTTGCATTATGTTGGCAAATTGTACATGTGTTAAACAGGATATGCCTCAAACTGTCCGCATCTCAAACATTTTTAATATTTTCGGTTTTGTGTGTGTCTGTGTTTTGGGGGATGGGGGCTCGGGGGTGTTGATTTTGTAAACTATAGGATCCTATGTTACCATGGTGCTTGCCTATTGGCATGAGGCTTTTAGTTCAGATTTCTCTTTAGGACTTGCATTATTTAGTTGAGATTCTCCCCTCTGCTCTCAGTTTTCCATATGCAATGCTATCCATCTAATATTTATATGCAGTGAAAAAGCTCTTTTCTATCTTTTTATGGTGTTCGTTTGACTCTTCATCACATGCATTGCAGTGCTTTCCACTTAAGCTATAACTTGCTTTTGAATCAAATGCGAAGTGAAGACAGTGATCCTGAAAATTTGCTCCGAAGTTCATTCTATCAGTTCCAAGCTGATCGTGCTATTCCTAGTCTTGAGGTCAGTTGACTGAGGTTCCAGCTACTAGTTTCTTTCTTGCAGTTTAGGTTAATCTTTTCAAGCAATGCCATGTTGTATGATTAGTATGTAATATAACATTTGTAGAAACAAGCAAAGGACCTGGAAGAAGAAAGAGACTCAATCGTAATTGAAGAAGAAGAAAGTTTGAAAGATTATTACAATCTGATTCAACAATATAAAAGTTTGAAGAAGGATGTCCGTGATATTGCACTAGCTCCAAGGTATAGCTTACCCTTTTTGCAGCCTGGCAGACTTGTGTGTGTCCAATGCACACGTGATGAAAAATCCCCATCTTTCTCCATTGAAGACCAGGTCACATGGGGAGTCATAATTAATTTTGAAAGGGTGAAAGGGATCTCCAATGGTGAGTGGTTGGAAGTATTGTTCCCATACATTGCCTTTATAAACTTTACCAAAAATTTTAGTTACCACTTGGTCTATAAACAGATGATGCAGATCAAAAGCCAGAGGAAGCCAACTATACTGTAGATGTTCTTACAAGGTGCATGGTGAGCAGAGATGCAGTCAACAAAAAGACTATCAAGATTGTCCCCTTGAAAGGGCCTGGTGATCCTGTTGTTGTTGCTATTCCCATCTCTCAGGCAAAGTCCATAAAACTATTATTGTTCAAGTATCCTTGTTCATTTTGTTTTAATCCTTAGTCATATCTCAGGATTGGGGTTGATCTTATCAACAATTCTTTGTTTTGATGATTGAAAATTTTATTTGGATTATTCAACCAGGAGAAGCTTAGTTGCTTTATTACACTGTAACAGATTGAAAATTTAAGCAGCGTCCGCCTCATCATACCAAAGGATCTTTTGCCTTTGGAAGCTAGGGAAAATACTTTAAAGAAGGTCTCAGAAGTTCTTTCTAGGTTTTCTAAACAAGGGATGCCTCGTCTAGATCCTGAAGAAGACATGAAGGTACCTTGCTCCTTATTCTTTGCAGCTTCCTTTGTCAGTCTAATTGCTAATGTCCTTGTTTATGCAATCAGGTTAATAGCAGCTCATACAGAAAAGCTGTCCGTAGGATAGAGGCATTGGAGAGCCTGTTTGAGAAGCATCAGATGGGAAATTCTATGCTTATTGAGCAGAAGCTCAAAACTTTGCACCAGAAGCAGGAGTTAGCAGCCAAAATCAAGTCAATTAAGAGAACAATGCGTGCTTCCACTGCCCTGGCCTTTAAAGATGAGCTCAAAGCTAGAAAAAGGGTGCTGCGCAGACTAGGGTAACTAATATTCTTCAAGTTTTTACCATATTTTTCATATAGCATATAAACCTAAGTCTGGAATTTCTGAAAATTTGAGCATGGCCATCTTGTGTGCTAAATAAAATTATAGTTTGCTCGTATGCCTTTGATTGAGGAATTACCTATCTGATTTAAGATGACTATTTTCACCTTTCCTGCATGGTTTGACTCTTCTTTTTGGAAAACGGAAAAAAGAATTATGGTTGGGAAGAATAGCTATAGCATAGTTGCGGATGCTTATATGCAAGTTGAAATAATTGTGTCCTGTATAGATTTCTTTCCTTGTCAGTTAACAATTTGAGATTCCTTTTCTGAAAATAGCTTTGGATGTGCGACTTTTCAACCCATCAATGAGACTTTTGTTTCTGCTGCTTATCTTAATCGACTTATTGCGCTTTTAGCTGCCAGAGGACTAACCTTTTCTTGCTCTTGAATCATTGAGTGCATACATATGCAACTGAATGGTGACCTTCTTCCCTTGCTGAGGACTAAGATTGCTAGATGTTGCTGTTGAATGGGACCCTAAATCTTGATATGCTGCATTATGACATGTTTACACATGAATGATGCCCTTGGACTTCATCTTACAGACTAGTTTTTTATGAAGTGCAAGTAACCTCATTTTACCATGGAAAGTATTCTTGAATCAAACTTCATGGAATCTTCATGGTTAGCAGTAAGGAACATTCAATGGGTTGTATCTCCACCTCCTTGATAAAAGTTTTTGCTCCTCGGCTTTTTCCTGATTTTTTCTCTATATAGTCCAAGAGAACTTTATATTTTAGTCCATTTATTAGCTGAATTACGCTGCATTGTCCTTTACTTTTCTCATGTGTAGTGTCTGTTGATAAAAGTATGGGAAGTAGATATTCATGTGGTTTGGGCGGATTTGATTGCAGATATGTAACAAGTGATGATGTTGTGGAGTTGAAGGGAAAGGTTGCTTGTGAAATAAGCAGTGCTGATGAGTTGACGCTAACAGAACTCATGTTTAATGGAGTTTTAAAGGACATTAAAGTGGAAGAAATGGTGGCTCTTCTCTCGTGCTTCGTATGGCAGGAAAAGCTTCATGATGCACCAAAACCAAAAGATGAACTTGAACTGCTATTCACACAGTTGCAAGATACTGCTCGCAGGGTTGCCAAGGTCCAGCTTGAGTGCAAGGTATGACTAGTTAATTTGTGTATTTTCCTTATCTGTGATGATTAGGTGTTTCAAGTGAAACAGGTTTGAACTCCTGTACTGACAATGAAATTTTACTGATTGCTGCATCCTTTAAGAAAAAGAAAGTCTAAAGCTCATAACAGCCAACCTATTTTGGTGTATAAATTCTGAGAGAGACAATCTGTTGCATTTGAAGCAAAGGATCTCAATTAAGGCAAGTTAATATTTACTGTTTCCTTTTATCTGCCTCAATGCAGGTTCAAATTGATGTCGAAAATTTTGTGCACTCTTTTCGACCCGATATCATGGAGGCTGTATATGCCTGGGCTAAGGGTTCAAAATTTTATCAGATTATGGAAATCACTCAGGTCTTTGAGGGCAGCTTGATCAGAGCTATCAGGAGACTGGAGGAAGTTCTTCAGCAGCTTATACAAGCTGCAAAATCTATTGGAGAAACTGAGCTTGAAACAAAACTTGAAGAAGCTGTTTCCAAGATCAAGAGGGATATTGTATTTGCGGCATCTTTATACTTGTAGTCATCTGGATATAATTTCAATCTCAGTTTAATCCTTGTGTTTCTGGGGGTCAAAATGGAGGGGAGTGAAAAGTTCTTACAGAAGCAAGCTCACAGTGTCATCCTGGATGTGTACCAATATTAAAATGGCGCTTAATGTACCCCCATCTCTGTGGCCCGAGAAACTGTTGCAGGTTGGTCTATGCTTTGGAAGGTGTTGTCCCTTGGTAATTTTTTGATGGAGTACTCTTGGAGGAAACAAATATTTCCAATCATTGTTGACATCATGGTGTGCAGCTGAAGCAGAGGACATTATAATCTGAAGACCATAGTAGCACCTCTATAAGGCTGAGCTTGATGTTTGTTGGGGTCATGCTTGACAACATCCAAATGTCTAGTATGATTCAATTCTGATCGGAAAGCAGAGGACCCAATCATCCAATTTTGTAGTAGTTTTAAGGAAAATTTATTAGTCTCGTCTTGTATACTAGTATGCAAATTCATTACTCGACGGTTTTCAGAGATTTTGCTGCAGAATGTGGCTGCAAGTGTGTAACTTATTGAAACGTCTTGTGATGTGTCCCTTTTAATTCTGTAAGCCATGTAGAATAAGGAATTTTTGTTTGGTCCATTGGCCCAAGTGACATCTTTACTTGGTTGCCATGTCGGTGACCGGAGGGGAAGGACATAAATTTATATATAGAAACCCCCCTCCCCTACACACAAATACACGCCCGGGGTCTAGTGGTTAGACTGTTACCTCTTAAAGGTGTCGAATTTGAGTTTTATAGGTATCGGAGGAGTTTGGAAGAGTTTTGCTGATTGCGGGATGTCGGTAATTTATTTAGATTTACATTTTTTATATGTGGTCCACTTACTAAAACAATCCAATATTACAGGAATTATATATGTAACCATTTAAATGAATGTGCATTTAGACTTATTTTCCAAGCAGAATCCTGTCACAACAAAGTAAAATATTGTGTTTGTACCAAACCAAAAAAAAAAAAAAAAAGAAGTAAAATATTCTGTCCTTAAAAGACTTTATTTAGATAATTTAACGGTGGCGATACATACAATCTCAATGCCTTTCACTCCCAGCATCTGCTACACGTGTGACTTATTAAAAAAGAAGAAGAAAAAGAAGCAAAATACAGAAACCCAACTGAAACAATTCATGGAATTCAACAAACACATGATGGTAAATATGACTGTAGAGAATCAGTAGACTTCTAGGACTTCAAAACATGGACAGAAACAGCGGATCAGACTGATACCAAACTGGACAAGACATCCGAAAAATCCGCCAATCCTCTCTCTTCTAACATTATCAGCCCTAATGGGCACACCATAAACGGGATTTGGATCCATATACTGCTGATATGATGAAGTCATTGTTGATGTTGGATAGCATTGCCCAGAATCCATCACCATTTCTTTTTGTGCAAATGGGCTTTGAGCATGGCCAGGCCCCGTGGCGAAGAGGGGCTCGTGGGCCTGGCCGGGCCATGACGGCAGTGGTGGAGCAGAGGGGGTTTCGGGCTCGTACCACGGCTGCGGTGGTGGCAGCAGTGGCTGTGGATCTGGGGTACATGAGCAACAAGAGTTGGTGTTTGGTGGAGTATGGATAATGACATTGTTCTTCTTTTTCTTCTTTTTGGGTGTAGACCAGAACTTGAGCTTCTTCATGGCTTTCATCATCTTTAATCTGTGGTTTTTGGGAGATTGAAATTTTATGGCTTCACAGAGAGAGAGAGAGAGAGAGAGAGAGAGAGAGATGCAGGAGAGAGAAGATCTTTGGTTTATGATACTTTAGAAATTGTGAAAATTATTTCAAAGCATAGGAGCGGGGTATCTTTGAAAAATAAGAAAGAAAAGATTTGGGGTGGGTTGGGGGAGATAAAGTGTACGTTGGATGCCATGCTTTTCAAAATGTAACCGTTGGCTTTCCACGAAGCTCACCAAACTGTCCAATCAAGGTGGCCTCCATCCGGACGAGGAGAAATATTACATATAAGATAGGGGAAAGTGGGATTTTTAACTTCACTCACATGTCTGTGAAAAAAAATATATATATATTAAATATATAAATAAATACTATATTTTATAAAATTATTGGTTTTAAAACACAAACATGGATATAAAAAAGGTCTATTATTATAAAAATATAATGATATAATAAAACTATAAATATCTAAATATTACTATATTTGAGATAAACATGCATTTTGATTTTCTATGCAACCTGAAATAACCCTCTATAAAAAAAATTCTGACTTTCACAATATAAATGTTAGACTCTACTAAATGTAGTTAGATTCAGATTGGACCCTTAAAGTTACAATTCTACCGGTGCTTGTTTTCGTCATGTACAATACTCGAATTTAAAATTTTATTTAAAAAATATCAGTATTCAACTATTGGACCAACTAAACAATAGTATATAAAGAAAATGTTATATTAACCTATTTCATATTTTTGCACCAATTGGGAAATGTTTTAACTTGATAGTAGGTAATAAGTCACCTCCTAAATTTTAAGAAACTTATTTCCTTGTAACCAAAAAAAAATCCAAAACCCTCCGAGAAGTGAAAGGTATTCACATTATTCTATACAAAAATGATTAATCTGCACTAGTGTCTGGTTAGCTCAGTAATTGTATATTTATATCTTTTAGGTAAAATCTTAACTTCGAGTTTTATGTGTGATGAAAATAAATGTTAAAAGAGTTTTGTTTATTAAGAGTCTAAACTATTTTAAATCGAATTTAGTTCAATCAAACGTGGTTATCGAATATGATAATTTATAAAAAAATAATTATCGGCCGGTTCGACCTGACAGCCATGAGTTATCTTTCGATTTAGAGTTTGTACTAATTAAATTAGTCATCATGAAGTACTTCAACTCATTTTCTTTTCTTATTCTTATTATTTTTGTGTTCATCCTACTTATCCACCAATTCATAAAGTAATCAAAGTTGTCCCTTTTGGCTCTGTAATCTCTCTCTTTAAGTAAAGATTTACTTTTCCAATTTTTGTAATAACCTTTTTTATTATTTATTTTAGTTACAGAGAAGGTGCTTTTGACATCATTTGCTTTGCTTTTATATATTCTGTGCAATGAAAGCATGTCCATAATATTATTCAATTCAAGCTACCATTTTTTCCCTTTTATGAAATAATAATAATAATAATAATAATAATAGGAATGTTTGCATTCCAAGTAAGGATGTTCTGAACCTTTTAACTTTCTTGGAACTAAACCTAATAAGACGAGGATTATATGATCCAACACAAAAATAGAGTATTCATTTTCTCTCAAACCCTAACCCGAGTTTTTTCATAACTCTTTTTCGTGAATAATATGAAGATTTTGATTAAAAAAAAAAAGAACAAGTGTAAAGAGAAGGACCGGGAAGAGGGGAGGTGGTAATAATTTTTCATTTAGAGTTCGGATCGATAACTTGTCAATTATGAGATTTTTTGATTTTAGATAATCATTTTGGTATTAATATCTTATTGATCTAATGATAAAAATAATGAATTCTTTTAATTAAATTCTCGATTTTGAGTTTTGAGAATGAAAAAAATAGATATTAGAAGAGTTTGTTCAATGAACCTAATAATTAGTTTGAGTTAGATTAATCATAATCAATAAATTAATTATGGAAACGAATATAAAAATAAATATAATCAACTCGGCACTGGTGAAAAGCAGGCATAACAATAGGCCAATTGTAATGCTGAGCCCAAGTGGAACGGTAAGTATTTAGGGTCCAAACGGGGGAATCATTGTAGCAGGTCCAAATATGAAGATATATGAGATCTAATAAATTTATAAAGTTTGTTTAATAACAACAGTCAGTTGATTTAATAGAATATAATATTAGATCTCTTAATTAAGATTTTGGATTTGACTCGCTAATTGAGTATGTAGTATACTATGTTGGAATGATAGTCTCCTTAAATGGGCCATTATAAGTCTCGAACCGAATTAATCAAAAAATAATTCTAAATATCTAAATATCGATTAGTATAATAAAAGAAAAAATAAGTTTGTTTAATAATTTTTGAAAATCACATTAATACTAAACACAACATTGACGATAATTTCGTTAAATATTTTATAAATAGTTTTATCTTAATTTATAAGTTTTAAAAACTTATAAATCATTAAAAAAAGATATAAGAATTTTTTTTAAATTTTTATAAATAATTTGTTTTTATTTTATTATTATTATTATTATTTTTTAATTCTATTTTCTCTATTTTTACTTTTAAATTTTCTTTTATCTCTTATATTAATATCTCAAATAACCGACTTTAAAATTTAGAATTAAAGTTGAGTCTATTGTTGTTTATATAAATATTTAAAAATAAGTTTAGTTAAATGTATTGTTAATTAGGTAATTAATAAGTTTAGGATGATATTTTGTTGTAATATTCAGAGGCATAGAAAAATAAGAAATAAGAATATCAAAAACATCTTATTTCGTTTTATTTCGTCAGCATGGCGTCATTATCTTTTAATTTTTTTTTCTTTATATTAAAAAATAAAAAGATCGCCCTCGTCTCCTCCCACTTTCCAGGAAAATTTCCCGCTTCTCTCTCTCTCGGGCGCTCTCTCTCTCTCTGTCTCTCTCTCTCCCTCACAATTTGACATACTCGAATCAGAAGCTCCAGATTGGGGAGATGAAATCAAGCGAGCACTGATTGCACAGAAAAGGTAGGGGACGTTCAAACCCTACAACACTTGCTCTGCTTTTCGCTTCGAATGGTAACCTTATAAAAATTCTCAAACCACAAAGCTTAATATGTTGCATTGAAACTAGAAAATCAATACAAGTTTGATTTTGGAGGAAACAGGAAAAGCGCAATTTTTTTATTTATTTTTTATTTTTTGGAGTTCTTAATCATCACAATTACACTGGTAGCGTTATAGTAGAGCGAAATTATCCCATGCGATTCTTAATCTAGGGTTTAGTGCTTAATTGTTGCAATTCCTTCACCAAATCTTCTTGTTGCTCATCCTGCACATAATTTTTGGGATAAAATTAGTCTCAATTTGCGATACTATCCATTTTATAGACCCTAAATGGATGATATATAAAACTTTTCTGTAAATCGTAATGAAAGATTTGCTGCACAAGTTGGGGGGGTGTTGAAGGAATTTCTTTGATGATAGATGTTGAGGTACTCGGGGAGAAAATGAAGAAAACATTGTCTGGCCCATCTTGTCTAGTGGTATTAGCTATTCTCTCTAATCAAGAGGTTGTGGATTTGAGTTTCCCAACTAAGAAAGACTGGAAAAGAAAAAAGTTGGAGGGTGAAGACAGAATGAAGAAAAAAAGGAAGAAAACAAGAGAGAGAATGTGTTGGTTATGGAGGAACATGAGAGCATGCATAGTGACGTGTTGATATAAGCTTGGACATGCCATTAGAGGATTGTGTGCTTGTTGTAAAACCCAAAAAGAGAAAAAAAGGGAGTTATGGAGAAATATGGACCTTTGGAGGTTTTTTGGTGTCAAATGAGTGTTTCCTACTATGGAGGACAAGGATGGCTTATTACGCCTGGGTTATTATCAGGATATCTATGTAAAGATAGTGTTTGAGCTTGAGGGGCAAATAAGGTATTTCTTGGGCTTTTTAAAAAATAGTTTTTAATTGAATCATGGTCAAAATGTTGAAAGAAACTAGTCTTTAGCGGTCCTGAGATAAAGTTTCTGGTCGCACAAATCAAGCCAGATGCTAGGACTAGTATGGAAAAGCTGATTTGTTTACTAGATATGCAAACATCATGTATGTTACCTTGGCCACGTCCCTTGCTTGTCCTGTAGTTGGGATAGGGCACTTGGCCAGACTCGATGTACTTCACATCCTCAACTAGGATCTCATAATGCCTCTTTACTTCCTCAGCGGTCTTCCCTCCAACTGCCCTGGCAACATTGTGCCAGCGGTCGGGGGTGTCCTTGTCATAGACAGCCAGTGCCTTTTCAAAGGCTTTGTTCTGCATGGCAGTCCAATGGCCAGAGTCTCTTGAGGACATTGATCTGGATGCCATGGTCTTAACTTGAGGTGCTAGTGCAGGCCAATGGATCAAGAGAAGGGAGGGGGAAACTCTAGTGGAAATTGATATGTACAGAGAGATGGTAATGCATGCACTTTTATAGTAGAGGGAGGTGGGGTGGTGGAGTACCCATTGCCATATAAATTTTGTGATGGTGTAGAATTTTAGTGACTCGTCACCTTAAGAACCACAAAAAGCAAGACAACAAGGATGAAGATCGGTATCTCCAATGACTTTTATTCTCACTTTTCTCTTTGTTAGTCTTAAAGTCCTTTTCTTTCTTTTTGGTAAATATCTTATGGCCAAAATTTTCTAAAATTTGCTAAATATGTAAATTTACTTCAGAATTTTTGGGACATTCTATACAAAACACCTCATGAGAGATGTTGAATAACTCGAGCCATTTTGTGTTTTTCCAATAAACTTTACTTTTGTTAAGATTCCAAGAGCTTTTGGTTTTGTAAATTCTAGACCTCATGTGACGACTACCTAATTTTCTATTTCATTGGGAATATAAGCATGCAAATAGATAAAAATGTTAATGAAACTCCTTGTGTGAATGCCCCATATGTTAGGATATTGTCCAGATCAACCTCCCTATTTTATTCTCTTGTGGACCCCCCAAAACTTTCATGAGTTCTCCATGACCCAGTCTACTTGTTCAAGAGTTGTGTACTATCAAAATCTGCCAATATTCTTTTCATTTCAGAAAATCTTATAATTGTACTATGTCCTGAACAACGTTCCAAGATTTTTAGCTGTCTGAATCCGTAGAATGATTCAAACATAAAGTAAAATTCAACACTGAGCCACCACCAAGAGGCGGTAGTTCATGAATCATGTTCCTTGTGAATGGGCTGTCATGATGAGCTCACCCCATGGCTCAAATCAGATATTCCACAATAACAGGGTCTTTATGGTAATGACTGAGTGGATAATTACCCTGTTATCCCCACCCACCCTTTTGGTTAGCCAAAAAAAAAATAAGTAAATTAATTAAAATTTAGCAACCTAGTATTTCAGTTGGGATCCACTTGGCGTGTGTTTGCTTTCCAGCAAATGAAATACTTTCAGAACCCATTTTAAGTTGCTTGTTAGGCAGAGAACTTTCTGCTTCATACTCTATTCATGCTCTTAGTAACATGAAGTGTGCAGATTCTTGTTAACTGGAAGATTTGGGATTTTCATGAATGGCTTTGTAAGGCTAATGACATGACAATGCGGAAGTTATTTTCAATGTTTGTCAGGAAATGACAAGCTTGGCATTAGAGTTGGACTGATTATTCATTCTATACATTGCAGGAAAATCATGTCTTCCTTGACCAAATAATTCTGTTATAGGAATCATATGAACCTTCTCACAATTTGGAGTAATCAAGATAAAGGGCTCACCCCGTGCACAAAGTGTTCCCCGGTTTAGTGCGGGGGTAGGGGGCGGGTGGACATTTATGTACGCAGTCTTTCCCTTGTATTTTTGCAAATAGGCTGTTTCCACGCCTCGAATCCGTGATCTTGAGGTCACCAAAGGAGAATTCAACCGTTGCACCAAGACCCGCCCTCAACTTATAATGATCAATTTATAAGGAACACAGTAATACTTTTTTTTTTCTGGACAAGAAAAATCCAACTTGATGTGAAATTACCAAATAGAGCAGAAAATGGCAACTTGACAACTAGTTATGAATTGGTATATTCATGCATAAAAAGTGCCATTAGAAAACATTGAGGTTTACATAGCACAACACCGCTATCTGTGAAACAATTTGATAAGTCATGGGTGTTTGTTTTTATTTCCAGTTACCCTTTGAGTAACTCTAAAGTGATGTATTGCCTTTCTTCTCTTTGATAGAGACAGTGTTTTAGACCTTACTGGCCGGTGCTTTACTCTTCTTCTTCTTGCTGACGTGGATCTGCAATAATATCTCTCTGCAATCAACATCAGGCAAGTCAGGGCCAATCAAAATGTAATGATGCCATAGGATCTTTTGTTGCAACGCATACCAGAATCCCTTTTATCCACTTGGCTTATTTTACCCTATTTACCTGCCAGTGTTAATGCAGAAATCCTGAGAGGAAGCTGCAATAATATCTCTAAGTTAAGCTGTTTTCTGTCAAGTTAAGCTTTTAAAATATAAACTGTTTTTTGTATGAATAAATACATAAATAAACTGTTCTCTGTCAAGTCAGGCTTTTCGAGTAGTTTATTGTTTCATAGGGTATCAGATTGAAACCGAAACCCTAGAGGCTCTTTTCACCCTACTTGAAATTTCACGTGCTTGAAGCCATTAGGGCCAGCCATGAGGGGGAATTTTAGAATATAGATACATAAATAAACCATTCTCCATCAATTTAAACTTTTGGAGCAGTTCATAATCTATCTTGTTTGGTTCTTGTAGGCAATTCTTTTTTTCCTAATGACAATCTTGATCACATTAATATCTAACGCCCTTTAGCGTTTATTGAGCATCTAGGTGGTATTTAACTTAAAATTCAAAATAAATATTACACTGCTCGAGTGATATAAAGGTCGATCACCTGTGAAGAAGTCAATCCATTATGTTGGTACATGCCAGAGACTTGTGAGTTGAAAATGAAAGTGATTTTATGAGGGAAAGAGAAATATCTTTTGGAGTTTCTGATAGCAAATGAATGCCAACCTCAGCTATGAAAAGTTTTCTGCATTGCACCTTCTTGATCAATTAGCTAAAAGCATAATCTTTTAAATTAAGACCTGTGTTTCTCATTTCGATGTTGCTGGATGTAATCCCGTTATCTTGTTTTGCACCCCTCTAAACTTGTTTCTTTATCATTTAAACAATTTATTTCATAGAACAAATTAACAGTTATTTTGAGATGCCTAAGAAACTAGGATACAAACAATGGAAAAATGGTAGCTATAAAGAGGATTTAGTCATGAGAGAAACACATGGTTGAGTTGTCAAATAGTCACGTAACACTACCTTGTTGTTCCTCAACACTTCAACCATAAAACCTTCCATGGCCAAAGAGCTCGTGACTAACATTTTTTTCTTAATATTTAAGTTAGTTTAGTAGGTTTCAAACACCAAGTAATGTGGTCCACATGATCTTGGATTCGTTCATGGCCAGAGAATAATGGCCTCAAGCTGCTGGGAGTAGTTATGATCATCAGTTGAAAATTACCTCTGCGACTTTTTAGGAATCTCAACTGGGGAGAAAAAAAAGTGTTGCTTTGAGACACACTAACACTACCCTACTGATAATTGGAATCCTTATCAACTGGTCCATGTCCTATAGAAAGCAACTTGTATGGATTCCTCCTCCCTCCCTCACGGCAGCATGCCAAGTGGTCCTTCCCTAGGAGTTAAAGATCTTTGTTACTCTAGGTCTGGGACCAAAAATAATAATGATCAGTGGCAGTCTAGTGCTTGTAGATCACTTCGTTTCAATGGCCACAGTGAACAGACACCGCCAAAAGAGCCGTTAGAGATTATGCCCTTGTGTTAGTTACTGGCTTGGGCGGCTGAGAGTGGCAAATTTATCTGGAGAGGAAAGAATTCCTCCACCCAGACATGGTCCTGGCAATGGCAAAGACCACTTTCCAAGAGAATCTTGGAATAGAAAGGTGCAATTTGGAAAATCAAACATAAGTTTGATGGACTTAACAGCAGAAAGTAGGGCGAAGGATCTTCTGACGATATGTTGTGGGAACAAGAGGTAAAATGCCATTCGTGTGAATGAGAATTGTCCACCCTGCCTGCACTTGATAAGTTTTTGTCTTCTTGGGTGTCTGGATGAAATTTCTGTACTGAAACGCTGTGCAAATGACACTGAGAGGTTGATAACACATTTGCGGTTTGTATTCCTTGGATTAGATTGCAATCATTGAACACGAGCTACTGAAACAGAAGATCAAAAGTGCCAATATTGAGGATTTGCCGATTATCTTCAACTATCCTTTTGTCTAAAGATCATTTTTTGTCATTGAACTAGATTTTGTCAGGGTAAGAAAGGAACATCTTAGGATATCCAATTTTATCATAACTACCATATTAATGTATCTGATACTAATACTATAACATTAATTGAAGCTAAACCATATGCCGCTCCTCATCACTTCCTGCCATTTTCCAATAGTCTTTTCTCTCAAATCAAAATGGCGCAAACTCAGTTGATCTTTGCTCTGCCTCTGCTGAATCTGCTACATCAGAATCTCTAATTTGCATGGGCTGTTAATTCACCTATAACAATGGAACTCTTTCCTCTATTCCTTATCCTTAATAATTCAAAATAGCTAAGAAAATGAGTATGCTGGTTTTGTGTGTGAATTGAGCATCAATGTTCATATGACTTAAAAAAGAATTTTCCCTTTGTCAATCTCTGTAGAAATTAGAATTAGGCATGGTAATTTATAGTCAATACCAAGAATGATGCTCAAAACTGTGAGAGTGGTTCAGTTGACTTTAGTGTAAGGCCTTTTGATTTCTTCATTAGCCTGTCTTATTTTTAAAAAGGAAAGGAAAATTTAGGAGTATGTCATTCTTCCAACATTGGAAAGTTCTGGCATGCTGTTAGAGGAAATTTATATTCCATAAAATGTTGCTTGGAGCTTTGGTTAAAAATGAAATCTTTCTTGATGCTAGTGGTTGTTTCTTTACCTTGCAACTAACATAACGGCGAGTGTGCAAATAAGTTTTAAGGTTACCTAAGAGGTAAGATTCTTCTAAATGTTTTGATAGTTGCAGACATTGCCGAAGCTTTTCGATTTGGAGACAAATAAGTGCACATAAGATTTTCTGATTAACATCCAAGTGCCACATTCTAGTGGGGATCTGGCGGATCTTAGAAAATCCCTTGTTTTTGTGCCTATTGTGTATTGCTATCTCTCTCTCTCTTTGGGTTTTTGCGGCGGGGGGGGGGGTGCTGCGGATGCTTTAGCATTTTTGTTCACAGTTTAAATTTGTCATCCTCGTGCATCCCTGCTCATAGAAATGCAAAAGACTAGACCCTTTCAAAGTGCGTAGATAGTGTAGGTGTCTTAAAACCTGCGGCATACATGTTCTTTGGGTTATTTGTGACATTGTTATTTGAAGAACTCATTGGCGATTCATAGTCCTTTTCAAGATTCAGGGATCATTACGTCAAGCACAAGATGAGTTATGCTGATTTATCCTATAACTGTTGATGTTTGGAAAGTCGGAGGATGTGCATAAAGCAGTCCTGAAAATTAGGCAACCTGAACTCTTCTTCCCCTCCACTCCAGTACGGCCACTGCCCTCTATTTGACATTTTGCGATCCAGTGCAAGAACATTTTAGGTCCGAGAATAAAAATCAATGCGTGATAGAATTTGTATTAGCCTGATTTCGTAAACATTTCCTTAGTTTTAGTTGAGATGTATCTTTACATGAAAGGGCTTGTCGAACTTAAGATTTTTTTTATCTTCCCTCCTCATCTTAGAGATGTTGTTTGGGTTGCCATGTTTTAAGATCAATGACTGCAAAATAGGATCCTAAAGATCTTTTGTAAAACTTGTTGCAACCATAGCTCCTGACCTTGAGTGGGCTAAATGTCACCATCAAGGGATCGAAGTCCGACCATTTCTCTTTGCCTACAGAGGATAGATGTTATTTAGGGCTGTGCATCTGTTGTCTAGCTCACCATGTTAAAAGGTGTGTTGGTAAGACAATCCCTAAAGTGTCAATCTGATGAGACTATAATATCAATCAAACAATTTCTTGAGGGTCCAGTGAGCAAACTCAAGTTGGTTTGCATTCTTTACAAAGGAGCTGTGCTTATTGTGCAATCATAGCCTTGCCCCTCATTCTTGTCTATTTTTGGAAATCAATCCAAATCAAATTTGCTGGAGTCCTTCCAAGCTTCTACAATGACAATGTGCCCTTAATGCTTAAATAGCAAAAACAATGTTTTTCCCTAATTGTAGCGATGAAATGCAAAATAATCCCCATTTTGAGGCAGAGAGGAAAATTATTTCCATTGAAACAACTACTTGGCCATGAAAAAAAAATCGCCAAACACTCGCTTTGTTTGGTTTCTGAAACAGTCCTCTAAGAGAACTTGTGTGCCACGAGTTAGAGGAGGGGAGGGAGGGAATGCAGCTAAGATGTCAAGTAAGACTTTTTCTTTTTTATTAGAAATAGTCTTGCCCCAACTCTCAAAATAAATGTTAGCTTGTATTCTAAAACCATAAGTGAATAAGAAAGGGAATCGTGAAGGTTTGTGGTGCTTATGTATTTTTTTTTTTTTTTGTTACACTGATATTTGAACCCAGAATCACTAAGTTATAGGAGAAAAACTATGATCACTGGGCAAGAGGATTGTTAATTAGTTTTTCACCAACCCATAAGAAGTTGTCTTCAATTACCCCAGTACTGCAGCTTTGTTTTATTTTTTTGTTTCTTAATGTATGCAACACAGATTTGTTTTCCCTCGGATAATGCGTTTTATGTGAAGCACAAAACCCGAACACTGTCAACAAATAACAGGGTAATCCAAGCACAAGAAGGATTACAAAAAACCTAAATGTGAATAAATAAATGAGAAAAAGGTTATGTTTTTCTGAGCAGGAATGCAGGTATTATGTACTTTTTTCAACTTTTAAGGGCATCATTACACAAGCTTTGAGAGGGAGGGCTGACAAGACGAACACTACAACTAAGACCAAACAAAAGAGATTAAAACAATCTCCAATTGCAGAATCTAAAGTTTTGGCCACGGCCCAATCACCAACTCTTCCTAAGGATTTAAGTCTTTATGTATACTTATTTACAGACCGACCTTAACGTGTTAAAGTATATTATAAAGTAGAAAGTAACTTTCATGGAGAAAAACAAAAGAAAAAAACTAAAGGGTGGGTATCTTCTCCATCCCTTTCCTAAACTAAGAACTCAAAGAGGGGGGGGGGGGGGGGTGGACCAGACAAACCTTTTTAGCCCCATCCAGGGTCTGAGACAGCACCAGAAGATTCCCTCCACAAGCAAACCAATATAAATGGTGATAATGCAATCAGAAAACCTTATCATCTAAGTGACGCCAATCTCTCTCATTAGATATTGACGAAAATAGCCCCATTCTTCTCATCCATATCCTTTTGCCTTCAGGTCTGGCCTTGGTGGGATGGACCAAATTGTCACGAAATAGCATCTCAATCTTGCATTCCTGATCAAAACAAAATGGTTGAGTGGTCATGTTAAGTTTCGATATCTTTTTTTCCCTTCTGTTTTATTTTCTTTTTTGTCTACCATTTCCGTCATTCAACCAAGTGACAAGATAATGAGGCATGGGCTCATCAGCAATCAGACCCCACCACAGATGACTGGTCCTCAGTGCCAACTGCCACATCAGAATCCAGCTTGCCTGGTTTGGCCTCTTCGGTGATTGGAAGTTTTATCTTGGGTGCTAACCGCTTGGCTTCCTCAACCGTGTATATGAATATCTTTCTCACCATGCTGCAAAATTCACTGTACCAAGAAACAAGAACAGAAAAAGATTAGCTCCAAGTCATCAGCAGAAGCAGACATGCATAAGAAAACATTGAAAGTTCATCGATTCAATGGACAAGGGGGTTTTTTTTTGGGGGGGAGCCTATGGAGAAAAGGATTATTGCAATTCAACAAAATGCTTAGTTTGCCCTGCTCCAATCAAGGATTATCAGAGGATCTTGCAACTCAAAAATGTGATCTTCCGACCATGAAAAAAATACTGAAACAAAGCAACATAAAAAACACATATCTTGGTTTTATTAATGCCAGTGCAGTCAATTGAGGATAAGATACCGCATAACGGAAATGGAGGAGAATTTGAAAGTTAAAAACAACGATGATTCGGGACAAGGTCATTAGGACTTAACTGCCATGGATCATCCCCAACCATCATCATGTCATCTTCATCGTCTGTGTAAACAACCTGCCACTTCTTTGTGGATCCACTAAGCTCACCTTGGATGTCAAACATCTCCTCCAGTTTTGCCAGAAGGTCTTCATATCGGTCAAACCGTGTCAAATCTACAGCTCTTCCAACAGCAACACCTTGCATGTGAACCTGAAATTCACTCTTCTTTTAATTATCTCCGGTAGAGAAACAAAAAAGTACAAGCATAGACAAAATGCAAACTAGTCATTCATCATTTTATTTATCTGATTCCAATCAGAAGTGCAATCTCATCCATGGTGTTATGCTCATTCCCCACTTCATTATCATTGAGCACTTCTACCATTTACAAGCAAATTTCTTTTCTGTGGAATCCAGAGACAAAAGGAAGACTCAAAAACACTAAAAAAAACTATTACACAATACAAATGTAAGATTACCATGGCTCTGAATTTACCTTAGTGCAGCTTCGTATTTGCCTACTTTGTGATTCCTGAGGAGATCTCAAGGATGATTTCTCAGGTTCACAACTAATTGATGGGAAATCAGAACGATTGATATTTGATGGTTCAGAATTTTGCTCAGATTCAGCATCAAAAGATGGAACGGGCTGATCATTCCCTACTCTTCCAGATGCAGTAACCACTGGTGAAGTTTCTTCCATGGCGGAGTTGTCAACTAGCTCAATACCAAACAGCCTGCAACCGTTACCAGTTACCTGTCTCTTTTCACCTGATTCTTTGCTAGCAATGGGTGCAAAAGACTCCGTGCCAGACCAATACATAGACCTACTTGGAACAGCAGTCAAGGAGCTGTTTGCGCTGAAGCTCAGAGGGTTAGCGTTTGTAACCGACGAGAATTTGGGAGATTGATAACACTCTCTTCCATGTGGTTCACAAAATGAAAGCGCCGAAGAAGATTCAACTGGGGACTTCCACATGCCTGATCAAACAAGCAGAAAGTGGATTTGGATTAACATAAAAAAAAAAAAAAGAAAAAAAAAAACAAAGGAGGACTATGAAAGTAGGCAAAAAGCAACCATTCCTACCTAGTGCAGAAAGATCGGGTGTTGGTGAAGGTAAAACTGGTGGCCGTGCCCTTTTATTCCTTTGAGCTGGCTGTGAATTCATGGGTGCAGCCGCTACAAGAGGCTCCAATTCCCATGGTGAAACTCTGTCAGGCCGCAATATTGATGAAGGCTCGTCCCATTGAACCTGGTGATAGAAAGATAACCAAAAAATTGTCAGTTTGGGATCATTCTTTTCTGATTCAATGACAAAGAAAGAGAACAAATTGCATCCAAAAGAATCCCCCAAGTAAATGGCAACACCATTCCAACATGCATAGTGCAGGTGAAATAGCATGCCTGCACAAGTAAGCAGTTGTTTCCACAGAAGAAAGACTAAATGTATAAAAAACGTCATCCATAAATGCAGAGGTAATCCAATGCTCAATGAAGCAAAAATATGGCTTGGATAAAGCACTATCACAGAGAGATTGCATCGAATTGCACCAAGTATAATTCTTTCGTCCACAAACCATTCTGAAAATCTACAGATAAACAGCGTAAAGCCATCTACGCCAATAGCATTTTGCACAACTTTTTGGCAACCAAACTTCCAAATGTCGTCCATATGATCCACAACACAATTTATCTCCAGGAAAAAAAAATGATAATAAAATTGTTTTGACCTTCAATGATCTCCATTTAGAGTCAGGCCATCCTGATGATATGTTTTCACCAACACCAACAATTGTACCACTGAACCTGTCAAATATAGGCCATATACACTTCAGCAGCAATTAGAATGAAAAATATAAAATGGCGATTCATGAGCTAGCAACATAATGGTACCTCCTTTCAGGGACTTCCTCTCCTTCAAATCTCATCTTGAACCTCATACCAACAGAAAGCTTGTGATTTCGAGCTTCAAGGTACTTATTGACACTCACAATGAATTCAGACCTACTTGTTCTGACACATATAGGGTTAGATCAGCAAAAAGATATTGATTTCTCACAATAAATTTTGCAAAAACTATTGTATAAACTACATTAACAAACAACATGACATGTAGCATTTTAAGACAATAAGAAATAATTTATGCATCTGAGGATGTATGGAAAGGAAACCTTGAAAAGCCAATCAAGCACCATAATCTCTACCGCTGGGGGGAGGGGGGACATATTAGCCCACCAGTTTTATTTCTCAAAGAAATTTAAATACAGGATGCTAGAAACAAGCCTGCCATCTGATGACCAGAACCGAGAGCTTGAGTCATTGATAACAGCATTCAGATTGATTAAGTACTATCTGACTTTCTGTAGTACTTATCTTTATGTATGTTTAGTTTTCTGATCAGTATCACATTCAAGCATGCAATTAAAACATTCTAAACAACCATGGGAAACAAACAAAGGAATCAATAGAAAGGAAGTATATAATATACCCAAGCATGATCAAAAGATATTATACCTTGGCTTATAGAAAACAGAAAAGAGTGTTCCAGTTGCAATGGCATGAGATGCGGTAGCAAGAACCCCCAGATGCATGCTGTGACTAGATATAACGGAAGATGGCATATTACTTAGCTGCCTCATAAGCCTCCTAACTCCCACACGAAGTTCTCCATTTTCACCTCTAAAAGATTTCAAGGGGTAAGATTCTTTTTTTTTAAAAAAAAAAAAGGTGAACTAAGAATGAAACTAAAGAGAGGCATTCATCAACTCCAGGGTGTCATGAACTTGCCTCAAAAATATAAATGCATCACCAGCAACCAACTTTTTGGCACTAACAAAAACACTCCATCCAGTAGTGAGCAAGTGACGCCTTGGTTGCCCTGCATGTGATTTTCACATTTGTTACAGAAATCCATGACCATGGAAAACTCATAGGCACAAATTCAGTAGCACCTCAAATATAAAAATCATCAAAAGTCAAGTACCAAAAATCTAGGCACTGAATCAAAGAAGAAGCATTTTATATAGGACTTTCATAAGACGGCGGGAAGGACAATTAGTGGATGTGGACAAGGAATCTCCAAAAGAGTATAGTGGTTTAACCAAGAAGACAGAAAAAATGATAATAAAGCACTACGGATTGGTAGCATTAACAAATTTGTCTTTGCATACACTCACCAAGGAGTTCAGCCTATCAAAGGCACTGAACATCCATTCTTCAAAAAGCGCCAACAGTACAACTAAAAAGCCTAGAAGACTACCCCTGAACACTAGTTTGGCGAAAAATGCAAAACTTTGGGCTGATGATACTGAAAGAAAATTATTAAAAAATGAGTAAAAACAAAACAAAGATCACAATGTGAGTACTACTAGGTTCCTCATACAATGTATAATAAAGCACAGTTCCTGATGACAGCGAGACAAATTTTCCCCTAAAAATTTAAAAATTATCACTCAAGATCAAAGCGAATAGAAAGGCAACAGAACATCAAGGAGGGTAGGGCATTAACCTCGGAAAATATGACGAAAATGCCACTCATTCCCATGCAAATCGGTGGCGACTAATTCTTGCCAGGGTGGCTGTTGCGACATATCCTGAGCACAAACAAGATCACAAAGTGAAATAAATAAGGGAAAAAGGATAATGAAGGGGAGAGGTAACTAAGTTGCAGAGCAGATAAGTAATTTAAAAACTCACCAACGGTGGCAAACATTCATCAGCATGCCTCCGAAGAACAGAGAATCCACCATGAGTACTAGTGTCAGAAGCAGTGAGAGTCTTGCAAAATGAATGAACAGAACACCGTGGAGGTTCTGGGAGGGGAGGATCAGGGCTTAGTACCTCACTTTGCTGAATAGAGAAAATAAAAATGAGAGAAAAGCCAAAAAGAGCGGTGTAGAACAGATTGAGAGGGGCACTGAACACTAGTATTTTTACTATGAAAAGGCTGGACATTCCGTCCCAGTACCAACAACATACACACTACCAAGCACAGATAAAAATAAAAACATGAAGATGTGGAAACAATAGGTTGAGAGAGAGAGAGAGAGAATAGAGAACTCACATCTGGTTCAGGCAGAAGAGTTATTTGAGCATAGACTTCATCTGTCTCAGCTTCAGCCTACACTTTGAAAAGACACAGAATTAAAGAAAACAGAATCTAATTTTGCTTGAAATGAAAAAGCACTTGTAAAATGACCACATAGATAACAAAATCCAAGTGTTATCCTAAAAGGCAAAAACCCAAAGACAAAGGTATCAATGACAAGCACAAGAATAACAGGAACAACTCACCCGAAGATGAACATAAACTACTTTGCAAAGAATTTTAGATGGCAGATTGAATGAAGGCATTTGTTGTTCTAATCCCTGGTGAGTAGATGCTTCAAGCTGGAAAAGAGATCAAGAAAAATCAGCACAAAGCAGGAAAGAAGCAATGCAAAAGCCAGAGTAAAACCCTAAAATCTGTCGCAGGGTGGTGTCATAAATGAAGAGAAAAATGCCGGTACCAAAAACATTTAACATGAAATTTGAAGGTAAGTTTCCAGAAAAATGAGATAGATCCCTTCAGCTCTGTACAAACATCACATAAGGAACTGTAACAAAATATGAGCTGCACAATTATTTTAGCATGAAACCACACCCAGAAATCCAGATGCATCAACATCAAAATTTTCCATATGGTGCTCTGAAACACATTATAATTGGTTTTGGCAGATGGGTGATGTTAATTGCGTAGGTTCTTCCCCAAGTAAAATTAAGCCCAAAAAGGAGGTTGGAAGTACCTGTTCCATGTGGCCTTGTGGGAAATAGTAAACACGTTCATTTTCACGAGGCACACTGACCAAAGGCCCTGCACATGCGTGCCATAATTCCTTGTATAGTGCATCAGTGGACGCCCCTGTGATTCAAAAGATACATGGAAAGGTAAGGTATGGGATAAATAACACAAACCAATGAGGCAGTAACATAAAACATTGAGCTGCAGGCCCAAAAATCACTAACTATTTGCAGTGATTTGGGCATTTAACATGATAGTGCCAAGAGAGGGGACAGGGGCACAGAATTGAACTCCGGAACCTCGGATCATGTTCAATTCATCCAACTAGCTCATATGACAACTGAAACTAATTTGTAGTCAATCACTCTGCATGCTGTGCTTTGCAAACATTACAAATATCAATGTGAGCATCATGGTTTAGGTTTATTCAAACCATCCCTAACTAAAATAAAAGATGGCTAACAAAGATTCCCCCCTCTTTTGTCTTCTAAGTGGTTATAACAAAATCAATCACTAGTCCCATCCCAGAAATAATACCCTAACTATAGCCCTGTTAAGCAACAAATAAAAGCAATGGATGTCAAATCTAAATCTATTACCTCAATTATAGATTCAATTGCACACATACATAGCAATCCCAATATAACATAAGCAACCATACCTGCATGCGGCCCTCCGGAGGGATGATTCGAAGCAGATCCGACCATTGCAATCCAATCCCCACAGGCTGTCAAACAAAAAATCTACCAGAGCAGCAGAGATCTGTGAATAGAAGACCAATACATGAGTTTTTCCTCTATAAATACATGTAAGAAAAGAGAAAATGCTGCTAAACGACACTTGCTATGGCTGATTACAGTTGTTGATACGCACACACACACTCACCAACTAAAAACAAGCACTGTGATGGCAATTATCAATCAAAAATGTACAATAATTAATGTTGGAATGGTTAGGAGACGGCATATAAATGCGCAAAATCAGTTCTGTGTCAGTTGGGGTCTTATATTGTGCCTTAAATGATGCAGAAAAAGTTAGGCTGTTGAAAAATTGAATTCAACTTTAATGAACTCAAAAGAAAAGGGACGATTCACAAGGTAAACATGTTTACACATCCCCTTTTTAGCTTAAATTCCGCTAAATTTATGCTTGTAATTTCCTACGTTTGTTACGATGATTCCTCAATGTTAACTTCAGCTAATATGGTAACAAAAATCCAAACTTTATACTATTAACATAAGAGAGAGAAAGAGAGATGATAGAGAGAGAGAGAGCAGTTAAAATCTGAATAAAGTTTAATACTAAACACAGATCGGAGAAATTGAGCAATTTTAAATCTAGACTATGAAACCCAAAAGAGAAGAAGACACGTTAAACATAAAATTTTCCAAGATTGAAGAAAAAACCAGCCAATTCAGCAGAGATTAAGCTTCAATTTTCCAGAGATTCACGATTCTTAACTTGGTAGCATTCAATTGAAACCCAAACAACGCAAAGAAAAGAGTAAATTGAAAAAGGATTGAAGAAAAATACCAGAGAAGCAGGTGGAAATGGAAGAGAATAAACCCTAAAGAGAGAAAGTAAGAGATTTGTGGAGCAAAAAAGCTGAAAAGCAGAGCAGCGAATTCTGCAGAGGAGCGATTGTGCTTGAAGCAGAAGCTAAGGCAGACAGAACAACCAGATCGGTAATAATTAGGGCTTGCACAGATCGATCCCGATCAAATTCAATCGATTGTTGTTTGCCTTGTAGAAGCCGACAACCACTCTGCTATTCTTCTCTCTCTGGGCTTTTCTGCTTTCTTTTTCTCTCTCTAAAACCCCTTTCTTACTGACTTTCTCTCTCTACAGATTAGTTTTTTTTGTTAAACAAAAAGTGAGAGGGGAGAGAGACATGAGAGAGAAGATAGGGCTTGACTTGGGTGTGCGCAATGCGCATCATAGAGATAGAGAGAGAAAATGAGGAGAGAGAAAGAGAGAGTGAGAGAGTAAGTTATCGGAAAGGCAGAAACAGCGATCCAAAGCGTGCCCTGAAATCCCTACAAGTTTCCTGTCCTGTGTCCACGCGCAGACTAACGTTAGACTATTAGTTTACTTCATGTGAATGTACTATTATACCCTTGACCTTTCTCCAAATGACGAGATATGAAAGTTTATTTGCATTCAATTGACCTTAATAGGCCACCCCCATGTTTTCCTCATGGGGTAAGAAAGGGACAAAGAAATTGAAAGCAAATATAGAAAATTTTGTGGTTTGAAATGATTGGTAATTATTTTTTTTTATTATTGACTTCATTATTTTGAGCAAGTCCAAAAATAATAAATTTTTTAAAATAAAGTTAGTATTAAATGAATAGAATCTTATCTAAAAATATATATTATTTTGTTTTAATTAATTTTTATAAAATATTAATAAAATTTATTTAGTTAAATTTATTTTAAATAGGTTAATTCTGTCACAGTCGATTCCAAATCTGGGTAAAGAATGAGAGTTGAATTAGGTATTCTACTGATAAATTAAGGTAAAAATTTATACATGGATAGTCGACTTAACTTAGTAAGGTAAAGATTCGGTTGTTGTTATTTTAAGTAATTTATAAGTTTTTAAAACTTGTAAAATATTTTTAGATACCATAAATTTTTATATTTTTTTAAAATAAATTATTAAAATATTTGAATAAAATAAAATTACACAACTTATAGGATATTATATGATCTTATGAGTTGCTGTTCTTTTGATAACAAAGGGTATTTATAATATATTTTTAGCATCGCAATGATTAAAAAGAAAATTATGATTTTTATATAAATAATTATTTATTGATATGAAAAAGATAAATATAAAATAATAAAATATTAATGAGAATAATTTAATTAATTATATATCAAAATAAACCTTTATTTATCCCATCACATAAATCCTTTTTTATCATTATACTATATGTTATATCGCGATCTTACCTTTTTATTATACATACGAAACAATGATCATATTTTTATTTTATTAAGTTAGATCGGCAATATGATTTATAAATCAAGAAAAATAACATTCGGAAAAATTTATAGATCAGGAAAAATAACACTCGAAGAAATTTTGAGTGCGAAAAAGAAAATGAAAGAACAAAAACAATAAAAAAGCTAAAATTGATAATAAAACAAAATCTAATATTGATTTTCTTCATTCTCATTTCTTAACTTTTATAAACAAATACATCACATAATTTTTTTGGAAAGAGTTTATTTACTCTAAAAATAATATATTTTAAACTGATAAACTCCTTAAAAAAATAAATAGCTCCACCATATTTTTATTTTAATATGTAGTTATTTTTATTTTGACGTATAAATTAAATAAATTGTTTCATTGATATTTCATTATCTCACATTTAACCTTTGTGTGTCGATTAATAGCTTTTACGTGATATTAACAATTATATATTATCGTCGGTAATTTTTAACTAAAAATAAATTAAAAAATAAAATTCATTATTACTACGTATAACATCAATGTATAAATTTATAGGATATTTTATAATCTGTTTGATCTTATTTTTGTTAAAATACTTTAATAATTATTTTTATAATAAGATATAAAATTTTAAAAATTGTAAAACCATCTTATAAATTTTAAGGATTTTATATATTAATAAAAATAAATTTAGTCAAATAGATTCAAGAGTTATAACTTAGTAGGCCTAAAACCATTAAAGAAAGAGAGGACATAATTGCTCTCCTAAATTGTTTAATGATCGATTTTGATATAATGTTTCAAAACTCGCAAGAAAATCGAGTGGTAAAATGATTTGATTTGTTTTTAAACAAAATGTCGACTCTTGTGTATAAAAAAAATAGGTATCGAGAGAGTTTTATCCCATTAACGATTCAACCTGATTCGAACTGAATTTAGTTAAATTTAATATAATTATCGGATATAAGTGATTTATTAAAAAAATGATTTGATTTAATACGTGATAAATGAAAAATAATACCAGATCTAAGGATGCATGTCATTTATATTTTTTATTACATAGTATTATTTGTCAAATAATTTACCAATACTGTTATTTATTTTACGGTGACCAATATAATAATATCATATTATATTTCATATGGTAAGCATTTTTCTCTGATTTAAGGTGATAATGCAACTGAGCCTATATTATTCATTTTTTTAATTCAAAATTCCAATATCAAAATTAAATTTAAAGTCAAAATTTTATGAAAATGATGCTTTAACTAATGAATTAAAGCACAAGAAATTTAACTTGGAAATTCTAAGGATTAATTATATGGAGATTTCAAGCTAAAACCATAGTTTTTGCAATAAATCATGATTTTGTCCAAATTTCTTAACACTAATATTTTTCGTCTCTGAAACATTTTTGAAATATCTTAATGCATTATTAATTAATATTTATTTACACATTTTTCAAATTTTAATAAATTATTTATTTATTTACTTATAATTTTTTATATTATTTATCTAATTATTAATAATTACATATTTGATCATTTTAAATTCTTATTTAAATATAACCATTTTATTGTTTTAGTAAAATAATAATATTTATATAAAAATTTTTATATTTTTTATATTAAATATTTTCTCACGTTTCCATTTCTTATATTTTTACAAAGTATCATTTTTTTGTATTATTTCATATCTATTTTCGTCTCTGGATCTTATCTATTTCTTTCACAAATAATTTAAAAAGGAAAGAAATTACTCAAAATACAATTTATAATTTAAATCCCAATGGGTAATTCGAGACAAAATTAATTTTTATTTTTCCAATTAAATACTTATTTAATTTAATTTTTTTGTTTGTGGGTATTTTGAATCATATTTTATAATAATTTTTATGGCATTTCGGTCTTCAAATCCTACTATAGTCAACATGCATGACCATGATATTTTAGTTATAAAGAATTTAATTTGTCAACATTGAAGAGTGAGGGGGAAATCAGAAATTGTATGGTGAACACAGCCTGTTGAGGTGCCCGAGTTTGAAAGGAACCCATTATTTAGGACTATTTGACTCACTTACTCTCTCTCTCTCTCTACTGTTGACTCTCTTTCTTTTTTCTTTTTTTTTTGGTTGTAGACTCTCTTTCTTTCTCCATGGTTAGGCTTTGGGGGTAAAATAAAATGATTTTATATAAAATTAATTAAAGAGTGAGTGTACTAGGTAACAGCACATGAGCCAAAAACGGGGGAATTGGAGATTGGCAGATGCATTGAGGAGTATTCATGAGGCATTTATTTTCTATAGATTTGCTGTTATCAATGATGATGCTTTGTTTTAGTTCAATTGGATGTGAGGTTGAGTTCTCTTAAATATAACTGAGAATTGACCCCCCGTTAGAAGTATCGAACTCTCGTGTGTATGAAGCGTTCTCCGTTAGAAAATCCATTCTCCAAAAAGAAACTATTATAATAATCGATTTAGATTAGTTGAAGTAAAATTTTAGATACCGAACGATATTCAAGAGATAATAAAAAAATAATAATAATAATAACGATGCCAAAGGGCCGGCTAGTCAACGTGGCCTTGCCTTAGACCACTTGGGTCCGGCCCAAGTGACGCCTACTCGATGTTCTTACCATTCTTAGGCCCATAGGCAAAGATTGTGATTTTTAAAGGTGGGTCAAAAATCACAATCTCAAAAATCACAATCCCTGCCTTAGTGCTAACTTCAAGAAAAATGCCTCTGGTTTTTCATCGGCGTACAGTTGATCAGTGATATGATATTTATACCTTTTAAGTAAATGATTTGTTTCTTATATCTTTTAAATAAAATCTCTTATTTAAATTTTATATATAATTAAAAAGACGTCAATTGATCTAATGATAAATAAGTTAAATCTCTTAATTAAAATTCAGATTTGAATTTTAAAAATAAAAAAAATATATTGAGAGAACTTTTCCTATAGAGACTCGGAGAAGTATGATTTTAGATACCGATAAATCAAATATAAAAAAAGTCATTGAGAGAGTTTTATTTTTTAATAATTTAATCCGATTTGAATTAAATTTAATAACATTCAACATAATTTCTAAATATCGATCAGTTTATAAATAAAAATAAACATCTATTAGCTGCAAGAAATATGAAGATCTACGTGAAGGGGGTTCAGAGGAGGAGCTATGTATCAAACTTTTTTTATATTAAATGATTGGACACTTTACTCTTTTAACCAGAAACTTTGAGTTCGAGTCCTGAAAATGATGAAAATGGATTTAGGATAATTAATTCCAAAAATAGATCCCACAATACTCGAATCAGAATAATCGGATAAAATCCGAATATCGGTATTAAAAATTAAAAAAAAAACAAAAAAGGGAGGAGCCACATCTTTTGCGAGAATATCACTACGGTGGTTGTTTTGACTTGAAAAGTCAGAATGGGAGAGAGGGAATCAAAGAAGCTTCAAATTCAGAAAAATTTTTTGGAGGTATGAAAACATTTTGGGGGCTTGTAAACTAGAACATTTGAGCATTAATCGCAAAAAATATGACTTCCCAATGCTGACATCAATGGCAGATGGGCAGTGTTGTGAGGATTTTTCTTTTTCTTTTTTTTACTATATTTTGGATATCGTCTGATATTTAAAATTTCGTTCTGATTAATTCAGACCGACCATTATAGTTGTTCATTTTGGAATATGAGTTTCTTAACAAGAAACACTCTATACATATAAGGATCCAATACTCTCAATGAGAGTCGAATCTCGATCATGATTAAGAGTATTCAAATCCACGCCTAATTAATTAAGTCAGTTTGGTGAGTTTTTCCATAAGGAGGCTTGATCCTGTAATGTATTTAAGTTCATGAGGATGTAGAGATAGGATTTGAGTGTTTAATCAAAAGAAACCTTAAATTTTTGGCTTGATTTGCTGAGAAGAAACCCAAGAAACAGCCTTTTAAAGAGCTTTGCTACTATAGGTGGAAATGAGTACGAATAGATCACACACATTCAATTAAAATTTGTTCTGTTCATATTTAATTTATTTTTAATGATTTTTTATTTAAATTTGACTCAAATTGAACTCCGACTCAATCGAGAATATAAATTTCCATACATCAATATAATTAAAATTTTTAATAACATATCCAAATTAAGTAATTGATAACAATTCAGATATAATTACGAAATTCGTAATATAAAATAAAAACAAAATAATCATTCAATATGAATTAAACACCTCTAAACTTGATTTATATTTTATATAAATCAAAACTATCATTTATGTATTGTTTACTTGATTCATCATTTTAACTTATCAAGTTAAATATAGAAAATTCTAACCGAACAAATCACAAAGGTATAACAATGGCAAGAGAAGAAACAAAATGACAGAAATTATAATTATGCAAGGTTAGAGTAGTAATTTTAAAACTATAATCGGTTTAGTGTAATAGCTATTTGATTTAATTGATGAAATTCAGTAGCTATTTGATTTAATTGATGAAATTCAGCTGATCATTATGGTCGATGATTGATAGTTAATAGTTGACGGTTGATATCTAATAGTCAATGACTAATAATTATTGTTAATTAATATTAATGTGTGATTATTTAACTAATATCGAATATTGTTTAGGTATAAAATGATAAAAAAGATAAATTTATGTTAATTAAATATTTTTTATTTTTTAAGATTTTTTTTCAAGTTATAGATATATATTGAGATATAAAATTTATAAATATGATATTAATAATTTTTTTAAAATAATTAATTCAAACACAAATTATGAAAAATTGATACAAATCATATAAATAAACATAAATTTTTAAGAAAACACAATTTTTTTTTAACTAAGACCATTAATTAATCAAAATATATACTATTACAATAATTTAAATAAATCTAATTTTATAAAAAAATTAAAGAGTAAAATAATAAAAAAATAAAAATAAAAATTGATAAAATAATTTTTGACTACTTAAATTTGTTTATTATTATCAATAAAAAAACATTCTCTGTTAGACTTCGAGGGTTAATTGTTCATAATTTTTATTTTTTAATAAATTATCGATATCTAATAATAATATTGAATTCAATTAAATTCAATTAGAATTAGAATTTTAAGAGATAAAATTTTATCGATATCTATTTTTTTTTTATATAAAATCTAAATATGAGATCTTACTTAATTAGAAAATATATATGTTATGGATGATAGGTTCTCTATATTTATTTAATTAGGAAATATATTATTTTCCCCCTTTTTTTTTTCTTTCCATATTGGCGGCAAAACAGTGGTCTCTTTTCAAAGCAGTGGTATCTCTGCCTTTGATTTTGAACGAACCAGACACAGCGCTGAAACCTCAATTTCATAGAGACAGAGACAGAGACAGAGAGAGAAGATGATTCTGAGGACGCCCCCACCATCGAAGAAGAGAAGAGCGGAACCGGAAGTTGGAGAAACTCCTAAATCCGATCATGGTCACCGGCTTGTAATCTACGAGGATTCTCCACGTCCTTTGCCCGAAACCTCTCATCAACCCTCCAAGCATATGCCCCGCACCTACCAATGTTGTCAAATGGTATCCTCTCTCTCTCTCTCTCTCGTATCGCTTTCTTAATGCTTTTAGCGGACATGGGTTTCCACGACACGATCAGTAGAGAGAAATCAGGAGGAGGAGGAAGAGAGAGGACATCACAGAGACAATGTAATGCAGTCTAGGATTTCTAATCCAACTAATCAATTTGTGGCTCCGTTAACTAGATTCACTTTGGATTTATAGCGAGACTGGCGTTTGGGATGGTACTTAGATTAACATGGGTGTCCAAATCAGGTTCTCCTTCTTTTGTTTTAAATGATTCTACTAAATCTTGAACCCACTTATTTTTAACATGGCACAAGTAGAATAGGATTTTTATAACTATGTGCATGAAGCATTCCTATTAGAGGTCTATGGCCTTTATATGGAACACCCCCCCTTTTTTGGGTGGGGGTGGGGGTGGGGGTAGGGGGAGAATTGAGTACCACTCTCATGCAAGGGCCTTTATTTGCATATTAATATTCTTCTGATGAGTTATTTCTATTGCTAATAACATAATAACTATGCTTTGTTCTTATGCTTGATCGAGTCACTTGTTCTAGTAAGATTTATGGGTCCTGTGTCCAATTTTTCAAACTCAACATTACTTCAAAATTTATGTTGCACCCAAATTTATAGACATCACCATGCCCATGTTGTGTTCTTGTTGGACATGGTTCTTATACAGGACATGATTAAACACTTTGTAACCTATAATACGGGTATATTTTTTATAACTTCGATGTGCCATTTTGTCCATGTTGTGTGGTGTTCTCTGTTGAGCATCCTAAATGCATAATCATTTTTTAACCTACATCGCATCATATGCCATCCCTATTTAACTTTTAGGTAAAAGCAGATTTTCTGGGCGCATTAGGAAGTGCAGAGAAACAAGTTCATGATTGTCAGTCAAGATTGGAGGAGTTGAACAACAATTTCCAGAAGGCTGGTGGGTTCTCTAAATATGGTGCATTTCAGAAGCTCTGAAGCTTTGATGGATTCCATTGTTTTATTATTTTGTTGTCCAACAAGTTTCTACAAGTAAGAACAGTTGGATAACATGAAGCCGTTAAAATCATTGATCCCATGACTTGATGTCCTATTAGTAAACAGCATTCTGACAAAAAAGTTCATGTTATGAATCCATCAAATGTTTGACAAGTAACAGGAACTATCTACTATTTAAAAAAAAATAAAAAATAAAAATAGATATGCCATGTGGAGTATCTGGTTCGCATCTGTGGAGTACTGTATTTGATATGGACATGACTTTTACTTTGAAGTATTCATGCTAGGTAGGGTGCGTTTATAATATATATTTGCATTTCTGATATGGTAGTCTATCTACTTGTTCTTAGAAATGTTTCTTTTGTGAGAAGTTTGAGTCTTTTGGCTAGTACCTTTATATACTACTAGAGAGGGTTGTTGTAGTGTAATTACTTTGCTCCTGATGGCTTATCTTACTTTATGTCTAACTATATATTTATTTACTTAAACAACACCTAGGCATTCTCACTACTGTTGTGTTTCCTTGTGCCATCCTTATTTGGTGCTTCTTCCTTCATAGAGATTCTCATTGTTATGCACCTTTTTCATGATAGAGCACTTGTATTGTATGCTGTTTGTTTCCATTTCCATAAGATTGTATCCTCAAGCAAGAAATTATATATAGTATTGTTAACACAGTCTTCTGTGCTGCAGAAATAGAGAGGAATAAATTTCAGTACCAGTTACGTTATGCAGAACAAGAACTTGCTGCTTCAAAAGCATGCGAAACAGCACTGCAAGAGCAGGTTCTTAAGGAGGTTAATGATTATCAAGAGCGGTTTAAGAAACAACTGCAGTCATACAATGAACTTGAGGTACAACACTAATATACTCAAGAGGCTGCTTATATCCACCTTCTCCTTATTGCTGCAATCATCATTTGCACAATTCATTACTGTAGTCTGCGCAAAAATTTCTGTCCTAAAGTTTACTCCTGTGGCTGTTTCTTTAAAGTTTTTCTGCCTTTTTGTCATATTTTTGTTGAAGGGAAAATAAAGAACTTTATTTTGCCTCCATTTAAAACTTTCTGCCAATAATACAGCAGAAAATTGAAATGCCAAATTGAGCATCGAGAAGAACTCAATAGTTGTAATGACTGAATATGTAATGCATAATAATTAGTATTTGGTCGGTGCCCGGAACAATTATGTTAGTGGGTATGGTAAATGTTTCAATGGCGAGGATTTTTTTCCTTTTGAAGGAAGGAATTATAAAACTGTAGTCAGATTCTAGGGGAGTGAATGCCATCAGTTTGAATTTTGATTTCTCCTCTAATGAGAGTTGGATGGAAATTATACAATGTCACTGAATGGCAATAACTTGTCACTTCTTTGACCAAAAAAAGTAGAGCAATTTTCAAAATCCCAAAGCAATGTGTGCATACAATGTCGCATTTCTTTTTGACTTGCTTTGCTGATGAAACTGTCTTTTTGAATCAAGGCTTATCCAAATCATCCATATCTTCCTCCCTTCCTCTCTTGAAAGTGGTGTAATTACTTGGTTGTTGGGAAATAAAAACTCGTAATCAGATGTAACAAAAGCAAGCAACGTCGGCTTGCTGAGAAGTTCAATGATTGACATTATAAAATTGGACAAAGAAAAATTTTGTTGGTGCAACTAAACAATGTTAAAAGTATTGTCTTGTCTTTTTTAATAGCTCATGACACTATGGTATATTCAATTTTTTCATTTCAATCACTGTTTTTTTCAATTGAAAGAATACTGCTATGCTTAACATTTTAATCATGAATAGTATTTCTTTTATATATATATAAGAATCTGATGTATGTATGTATGTATGTATGTATGAAAGAATACTACTAGGCTTAACATTTTAATCGTGAATAGTTTTTCTTATATATATAAGAATCTGATGTGTGTATGTATGTATGTACGTATGTATGTATGTATATAGATAATGAGAAGTAATGAGGTTACACATACGGAATCTGATGTGTAAAATTCTCATTAGCTTGAAATATGTATCATATACTACCATTTGGTCTCTGGTGATTAGTGTGATAAAATGGCTACACGGTTCTGACATTTCTTGTAGAAAATTACATTACTCAGATAAATAAGATGTGACACTTGCCTGCAGAATTGTAGCTGCAGAACTTGGCAAACAAAATGCTGAAACTGAGGCTGCATTAGCTAAGGAGAAGGAAGAAGTACTGAAAGCAGAGATCAGGCATATTGAGATGATTGTAAGTATTAGAAAGGAATCTGAGCTGCAAAATTTAGTCTACATTACCTTGTTTTGAAAATTTTTATGTTTTTCCATATATTTGTATTTTCCTTGGTATTCCATGTAAAATCCTTTTCATCACATTATTATTATTATTTTTTGCTGGGAATCCACGTTGAGTTTTAGTTGAAGTAGGAATATTAGATAGAATCAAGGTCTAATTTAGGTGATTGAGAATGGTGAGTAGCATTGTCATGCTTTCTCTACCATGCCAACCACGATTTTATGTTATTGGCAAGCAAGCATCCCAAACTAATGAAGAAGTTGAAAGTTCAATTTAGTGATGATTAAAAGGTATATTAGGCAGCCTAGAGAATCCAAAAGACGTGAAATTGTTGGCTGCCTAACATCCTGAATGGTTATTACTTCTATTGTAATTGTAATTTTTATAATCAGTTTGTGGATACCGAGGAGGTAACATGACTGGGATATAATAAACTATTTGGTTGTACAATCTAAAGAGGAGGAATTGCACTCTAATGAAGGAGTGATGTTTGAGTAAAAAATGTTCAAATGTGATTTTCAAGTTCATTTGAACATGACCAATATGGAGATAATTTTGAAACAAATTAGCAAATGAGCTGAACTTTGTAATTAGGTGATGAATTTAAGAATTCAGGGAAATTGGGGGCACTGAATGTGATGTTGCATCAGTCAAAAATTGGCCATGGGCTTTTTGGAAATGGATGTTTGGTTATCTTCTATTTTGAAAATTAGCTCTTTTCCCAACAGGCCATGATGATTTTACTTTTCTTAATTTTTTTAATATTATTTTTAAAGAGGATATCTTATCTCTGTTTGTATCATTCTTCTCTCTCTAATACTACTTAAAAGCATCCATAGGGACTAAGTAACTCATAACCATGGCCCAACCCAAGTAAAGTAGATAAATGAAGAGTATTGATGCTTGTTACTTTTATTCATGGTGGCTTAGTTTATTGCTTCCTAAGATTTATAATCATGTGTGTAGTACTCATGGTTATGCATGAACCATCTAGGTCTGATGTCTAACAGTTAGTTTTAGTGAAAGTATTGCCTGTGGCTGATATACTGGGAGATTCCCTTCTATGTTCTGTTCTTAATATGTTGACATTTACATTCTTGTCGGCTTGAGCAATTTACTTTGAGAAGCCTATTATCATGTATGCACTCAGGATATTATCTTCTTCTTCCATGGTAGTGTTGGTTGCAACTTGGTGTTTTCCTTAGTTCAAACTTCGTTAGCTGTCTTTCCCTTTGGGTGTAGTTGACTTCCTTGTTATCCCAGTTCATTTTGTTGTGCTTTTAGAATGATTTATGTACAGAAAAATACCTTTTTTGTTGCAACTTTCCTCCGTTACTGAGTACAGAGATAGCATGAAAAATGCAATTCATGAATCAAAGCAGAAGAATGTGGAAGTGGGAGACAATGTTGCCAATATAGATCTTATTCAGGTTGTCCTGATTTATCCTTATTTATTGTCCATATAAGTTGGTTTTTCCTGATGGTATGTGCTTGTTTCTTGGTATGCTTTGCAGGAACTAGAGGTATCTCTTACAAGGAAAGAATCCTGTATTAAAGACATAAATGATCGGCAACACAATGAAATAAAGTTGCACAATGAGAGGCTAAATAATGAGGCAAGGAGAATAAAGTCGCTGGAGAGAGAGGGTGATCGACTTTGTTCTGAAATTTACCTGTTAGAGTCTAAGGTATAACTAGCAAAGAGGCAAATAAGTCTATTGGATATGTTAATTGTACATCATTCTCATGCCAATGCTTTAAAATTCTCTTAAGGATGCCAGATATTGTCTCCAAGTTGACCCTTATTAGAGCTAATCTAATGAAAAATCAGTCAATAGAATTTGCTTGTGATTGAGTTTATTCATTTACCAACATCCCTATCCATTATTATTCATATTTGTTATTGGGAGAAAATCTGAGATTTGTCTGCATAAAATTATTCCAAGTGTGGAGTTTGACCAGCTGGTTTAACATGAAACACTTGTCAAGGATGATAGGACTAAAGTTAGTATCATAGGTACCTGTTTGGACTTGAAGAAACATAAAAGGGGGGGGGGGGGATGATAACTGTGGTTGTATATGTTTTTTAGATGAATATGTTAACAGGGATACTGGTTTTGAAACCATTATGCTCAATCGTGGTTTGCTGGTGAAGTACGGGCGCTCCTGTTGACTGGATATATTTTTAATCTGACACCCCAACAAAAAAAAGTGAAATTAGCTTTAAATTGGAAACCTGGATCAATATTCAGATTTTGCCCATTACTGTTTCTTTCATTGCTTGCATGGATCTGATTTGTATGGAACTGTTTTGATGAGCAGGTGGTTTGTATGCTTTTGCTTTGCTAGACATGGTTCAATAGACAAATTTGTCGTTGCATTGGGATATTTCTTGTTTTTCTTGGACTTGAAAAACATTAATCATAATAGTAGTCAAGATTCATAATTAGTATTCCTGGATGAGGAAGCGCAAGATGGGAGGCCAAGCTTGCGAGAAGTCTCAAACTTTTTGGAGGATTTCTGTATTGGTGATCCTCCCCTTTTTATTGCTTTTCCTTGTCATTATTAATTCCCCTTCATTGTATTCTTAGCTAATTTTGTCTTTTGGAACTTTTACTGTAGCAAATCTCAATGATAGGGAAGCTACAGAGTTCTCATTCCTAATAAAATTTATTCTAAGGAATGAACCCTTCTTTTGGAAAATCCTATAGAGCTTGGGACCTAGATGATCTTGGATTTTTTTTTTCCTGGTAATTTTCAATCAGACCATCGACCTTCCAATTCTCCTCTACTTTTGTTGATAGAATTCATTTTAGAGCCTGAGCTTCAATTGTTTAATAGCTAGCTCAATGCTTTCATTTACCTCAATTTGGTTATAAATAAGATGATTTTGATTGAGGCAACTATCACCTGGCAATTTAAGAGTGGTTTTAATTTGTTTCTATCTAAGCTGCTTTTGTGGTTGGTTTTCCCTGATGTATGGAAGTAAAAAGGCACAATGTGCTTCTCTTGAGGATGAATTTTCCATTTTGTTAACCCCTGCCCTGCTCTACATGTTCTGTTAAAGGTGATTCGCTTCTGCAAAAATTTGGTTTGGTTGCTTAAGTGGTTTTAGAATAATTATGTTGAGCTATATGAAATTGATCAAGTTTCTTTTTCGAGTATGTGCTTGTCTTTAGGAGTGACTATGTTAGTGTTCCATTCATGTATAATATGGTCTTTCTGACTTGAACTTGTTCTCATACAGCCTCGTGTGTATACATCGTGGGATATTGAGACTTAGACTGCATGGCTTGTCGTCTCATTTATGTTACACGGTTATTTTGATAGTGATCTTGGCCTTCTTGCTTGATTTCCTCACATTCAGTCTTTTTGCACCATCCAGTTGCCTGGCTATGGGAAATATGCAAATTCCATATATTAAGAATGCTAAGAGGGGAGCACTAATAAAGGACAGCCTTCTAGGATATCGCTGCTGAATCTCTCTCTCTCTCTCTCTTATTTATTCTGTTCTGCAGGTGGAGAAATTTATTCGGAAGATGAACTCAATTCCAGCTTTTATTGCCAATCTTACGGTAGAGTCTTTCAACCAGCAAACTCTTTCTTGAGGGGAGTCTAACTTTCCTGCTGCCCATGAACAAATTATTGAGGCTATTTTGCAATGTGAAACCTCATTTGCCGCTTAATTTTTGACTGTTACAGGTGGGGTTTCATTAATTTTTGACTGTTACATGTGGGGTTTCATTTCTATCAAAATATAGTCTTTTCCTATAAATTGAAATTAATTACCATTTGAACTTCTGCACCAATAATAATTCCTTTGCCCTTTGCCCAGAGATATGCTCATTAAACATATAAAAGTGCAAGTGTCATGAAAGCCGATTGTCGAGTGAGTTGCTGAAAAATAGAAAGAGCCACAGGCCATATTGGAGAGATTGGATTATCGGAACTTCAGTTCTGCCAAAAGAAGTCTTGGAGGACGAATCACTCACAATGTTGGAAGTAAATGACATGAAATTTTCTACTATCATGCAATGTAAAGATGAGTTCAACCATACGATGGTTGTTTATCGATCCATGCATCAACTATTATTCCAAAGACTTATTTGTTCGTACAATTTACAATTTTGGCCTGCAAGAGGATTTTGAAAAACATGTGGAGAGTCTGAACAGAAGATCCGCCAGTTTGAATTTATGTATATATTGACTCTTGGGGTGCTTCATTATGCTATATTTAAAGTGTATAAATTTTTCTCTTATAACAGAGCACTTACTGCAGGTTGAATAATAAGAAGCTATTCAACCTCGCAGACATTTAGTTGGCTTAATGGCCTCCAACCCTCAGCTTGGACTGGGTTCAAGTCTTAAAAGCCTAAAAATTCATGGAAGCTTTGAACAAAAACCAGGAGATAGTATTTTTGAACTAGAACACCTAATCAATTAACTTCATTATATGGAACCCAACTTCATGTTCCTGTAGAAATGGAAGTAAAAGGAGGTAGAGGCTTGTGAATTGTAATCCACAACTAGTGGGCCAATCTAGTGCCTTCTTGGGTGATGTGATATGAGGCACTAATGCTAATTATTGTGGAGATACTGCTGTGTTGAATGCTGTTCACTAGCAGAAACACCCGAGAGAAATCCAGAATGTGATTGATATGTCTTTGGACGATTTTCAAGGAACTATGCTGTGCAATTGAATCTACTCCAATCACAATGATAAGACATCAAGACAGTCAAATGTCTTATAAGCAAAGACTATTTGACTTACGATAGCACACCCTAATCATAGTTTGGAAATCTTCAAATCTTTGTTCAAGAGAGACTGCAAGTGATTTTTGACTCCTGTGTGCCTTTATCCTTTATATGCCCTAATCTTCATCTTCAGGTTTATTTGTTCAACAGGCACGTAATAAGAAGTTGCTCGTAAAAATAAACCTTTTGGACCAATTGGTTTAGGACAAATAAGCTAATATTCTATTACTGACGATGCTTGTGGTGACACCCAGAATGAGCAGCTGCACCAGTGCCCTCCGCAAATGATGTCTCAAACGAAGACAGCTGAGAGATTTGTTGGATATGCAGAAGTGGAGTGCTAATTTTTATTTCTTTGCAATTGTCAGTTCTGGTGGCACAACAGAACCAATAGTGACAGCAAATTGTCATGTGGGAATGTCATTGCTATTGCATTTCTTCTCAATACAAGCAAGGTAAGGAGACCATACAATGAGCAAGGAAAGCTCAAATTCAGTGCTTGATGCATTTCATGTGAGAGTGACCTTTTGATGGCAAACGTCCCAAATTTTGGGCCTTTGGAGTGTACTTCTAGTGTTGTGTACATTAGTGAATCAAGTTATAACTTATTATTATTATTATTTTATTCTTAATCAACTGTTATTCAGAACCATATTCTGACCAATTGACTATAGCTACTGTCATACTTTATAGGGAGAACTCTCTCAACAGAGTTTTTTATTTTTTTTTTTTAATTCGAACTCAAATTTTGGTCAAAGGTTGTTTTCACCGACTACTAGTTGGAAATCAGGTTATTACTTTATGAATTCCTAATTTGGAGATGATACAAGGAATATATTACATATCACATCATATTATTAAAGACCACGTTACGAGGCTAAGGAGCAACCACGTTCTGTTGAATTTGTACTCGAAAGAGAGGTTATCAATGCACCGAAGAGGCAAAAACAGGGCCATCATGTTTTGCATACACGTCGGACCACAAGAAAGAAACCAAGCCGCTCTGATTTTGGTGTGGCCATGCACTATGAGTCGTGTTTGAATTTTGAACCCATCTCCAAAGTGAAATAGGAGAAGATACCTCTAAAATTGAAGATGAGGTCGTTGGGTTAAAAGGGTGGTGCCGACATCGAATTTATATACAAGAAGATGTGGTATCAACGATTTATAAATTTAGTGATAGAATATTATACTCTTTTAATCAATATTTCGAGTTTGAGTATTGAGAATAGAAAAATAAATATTAAAAAAGTTAAATTTTAAATTAGGATCTACAACTGTTAAACTGACCGGGATTCAATGGTAAGATAAAAAAAAGGTTATCAATGCATGAAAGAGGCACGAAAAAAGGCCTTCATGTCCAAGGAGTGCATCCGTTCTAAAAAAGGCCGAGAAGCCCCAACAGCACAAGCGCGCTGCACACCAATTCGGCTCAAACCGGATAATTTAGATCCATCTCTTTGGTTTATATTTTTATTTATCAAAACACTATTTAGGTTTTCCTATATAAATATATTATTTTTTATTATAATATAATTTTGAATAATAGACTTGGAGTCCTCTTTTAACCTTAATTGTAATCTATGTCTTGGGGTGAATTTCTCTTCTAATATTTAAGATTTATACCGATCAAATCATCTTTCTGTCACTTTTCTTTATGTGTCAATTCTGAAATAAACATTAATTATATCTATATTTTAAAATACTATATCAAGAGATTTCACCGACTTAATTTGACTTTTAAGAGGGTGATTCTATCACATACACATGACCGATTGCCACCATTCACTCCCTGTAAAGTTCTTACATAAATGGACAGTTAGTTTAGTAAAATATATCATTAGATTTTTAATCAAGTTTTTTATTTTGACTTGTGATTTGAGTATAAAAAAAATTACGTTGAGAGAATATCCCCCTTAATGAGCCATTACAAGTTCCAAACCGGATTAGTCGGAATATGATTCTGAATACCCGTCGACATCACCAAAAAAAAAAATCTCATTTTCCTTAACTTTTCCATTTAGCAAAAGTGATCACTTTAATGGAGCACTAGTAAATTTGTTGACCCTTTTGCTTCAATTAAAATATTTTTAACTTTATGGGGAAAATTGCCCATTACTTTTACTATTGTCAAAATGTATGTAACTTCAATTTTTTACCATATGAATGCAACTTGTTGGGCATTATGGTAGATGATGTATTTGGTAGATGATGCATTTTCATTTCCTTCCTTATGTTAGTAAGTGCAAAGTGGCATTGCTTTTTCCATTTTGTTTATTTTTAACTTATATCTTAATACTATTTCTCATGTGTTAACTATGACATTCAATCATATTAAATTTTTAAATAGAATAGAAGAATTTGACGGATATTGAATTGCACAAAATTTGAAATGATATAAAAAGGGTTTGTATAGTGGTCGGACGTTAGTACCCCTAAAGTAAAATTTCAGTTTCTAATATTGTGTATGATAAAAATAGATATTGAAAGAGTTTTATTTTTAAGGGTTTAACCTATATCAAACTGAATTTAGTCAGGATCAATATGATTGTTTATACCAAAAAAATAAAAAAGGGGTTTGGAATGTCTCAAATTTAATATATATTATTATGATATTATTAGCAAAAGTGTTCGAAGTTCAAAACTCATTAGGCTTCTAACTCCATCTGATATTTTAAATCCTTGAAATCCTTCTACAAATTGCATAAAGTTTTTTTTTTCTTTTCGATTTGCACTGATTTAGTCAAAATATAAGATAAACTTTTTTATCCGGTTAAAAATTGGGCCAAGTTGAGAAATTACAATAGATCCTATGTATCTTTGGAGCTACTTGGTTATGGAAAAACTAGAATTTCTTTGAACTATATGGACATGTAGGGAAAGAGCCATAATGTTACCCAAAGTATTCGGTGGTGTAAATGAAAAGAAACGCAAAGAGCCAGGGGAACATTTTGATTTTCGAAAAATATTTGGGGCATTTCATGAGAAGATGACAGAAAAAGTAATAGAATAAACAAAAGGTGGAACACCATCAGCATGGTCACATTGTCATATCAGACAAAAACTCGAGTTTGGGGCCTTTTGACCTCACAAAGAGGCCTAAATAAAAAAAAAAAAAAAGGGGGTTTTGACCTCTAGGGTAAATACTATTGAAGCATAAACCAACTATATAATTAATTAATTAATTAATTAATTAATTAATTGATAAATATTTTTTACATAATAATATAAAATATATATTACCAATATCTAAAAGGTCAAGTGATAATATACCAATTTTCTTCAGGTAAGATCTCGATTTCGAGTTCTGTATATAAAGAAAATAAATCATGAAAGAGTTTTGTTTCTTAAAAAGTTAAATCGATTCAAATTAAATTTAGTTAGATTCAATATAATTATGAAATATACGTCATTTATGAAAAATAAATCCTTGCATAATTTCCCAACAAAAGGAGAAAAGGATATAACCAAATAAAAAATGCTTAAGCCTTCAAAGTTGAAGATTGGATACAAATCTCAACCAACGCGTGGACTCCATTAGTAGGAAATGGACTTTGACATTGCCAAATGCAATGATTTCAATCCAAATTACCCACAAAAATTCAACTCCTTTTCTAATCTTTTGGAGATGAATTTCCACTAATTCAACTCGTCAAAATTGAAAAAAGAAAAATTTATAATAATCTAACAAGATTTGCTTATCAACTATAATGAGAAAAAGGTGATTCTTGGATTAAACCTAGAGAAATTTCTTACTATAGAAGAAAATACATTATTTACTCTGTTGTTAAAAAAAAAAAAAATAGAGAGAGAGACAAACTTAGTTTGTACAGAAGTCAAAATGAGGAAGCGAAATTGGTTACGAAATGATATAAAAAAAATGATATTTTATGAGAATACCGTAAATAAAAATATGGAGAAATATATAAATAAATATTTTTATATAAATATTTTATAATTAGGATTTATAATGATTAAATATATGATTATTAATTATAAGGTAAATTATATAAAAATAAAAATTATAATTAAATAAGTAAATAATTCATTAAATATGAAAAAATTTTGTAAATTTAAAAAATATTAAAAACTTTTGTATAAATATTAATTAATTTATCGTGTTGAATCGTTTTGAAGAAAAATTAGTATCGAAAAGTTTCTATATATCAGAGGATAAAATCATACGTAAAGTCAAAATTTTAAAATTAAGTGCAAACGGAGATAAAAATTATAATTTTTAAAGAATAAATAAGAGTATTTAAGTGTATTTTTAGTAATATTTTGAAAATTTTTAACAATATTTACTTAAATATTCTTAATAGTATCAAATATTATTATTTTTTTTAAAAAAAAATAAAGAACAGTAGTCTGAAACACTCCGATTTTACCCGTGGATAATATATGTATTTATTTATTTATTTTTATGTGGGTGATTGCACAATATTATTAGTTTATTGACCCTTTTTTTGGGTTTTTTTTTTTGTTTTTCAACTATTTTTTTGATCTAATAAAAATTTTTGCATGCCTTTTTTTTTTTTTTTTTTTTAGAAAATCAAATTTCAGTGTGAAAATCTATGTATTTTCTTGTAAAAAAAATTGTTCTAATTAATAAAGGTAATTTAGGAAGGAGGAAACAAGCATTCTCTATAATTGGTGCTGGTGCAATTCTGGTCTCCAATCGGTGCGGCTAACTTTGGACGATTTAAAAGGAAGAGGATAAGAAGGTTATTGGTGGGATATATGTATATTAAATATATTATATATATACGCACAGAGAGAGAGAGAGAGAGAGAGAGAGAGAGAGAGAGAGAGAGAGAGAGAGGATTGTAAATAGGACACATAGGAGTGGCTAACTATACCAACTTTCTCTAAGGCCCTTTTGATTTCATTTTTCATTGAAAACAAGAAATGGGTATCCCAAAAGGTTTTTTGATTCATTGAATAGAACTCCCATGTTAAAGATTTCTGTGCTTTTCGAAAATGGGGCTCTGGTTCAAATTATTCAAACCACTATTGACTTGTGAAAATGGTGGGACAAGAGAGTCCAAAGTCATGTCATTCTCAGAAAGATACTAGAAATATATTTTTGATGTCATATGCAAATTGAGGCGAAAACCTCAACAAATGTGAAAGTGATGTATTTGTAATTCACTTCTTGCACAAGGAATCCACTCCCTCGTATGATGCCATTCTTCACTTCACAATTCAAGCGAAGTTGGTTTCTTTTTTGTAAACTTCCAGAGTCTAAATCATCTTCATGGACTCCCACAATATACAAATTGTCCTTTAATTAATTGTTTTTTTCCCCCCTGAGATCAAATTGCGCTTCCCTTTTCTCTGATACCATACTAACCAATATACGAAATCATAATTTGATTAATCCGATTTGAGACTTACAGTAACCTATTTAGAGGATACTCTTCTAATATAGTTTGCTCTATATTCAAGTCGTGAATCGAATTCGAGATCCTGATTAAGAGATCTAGCGCCACATTACATTAAATTAACTGACCGTTGGTTCAAATTGCGCTTCCCTTCTTTGTTTATCATTTTCTTTCAAAGTTTAAATAATTTTCGATGTGATTATATCGGCATTAATATATTTGATATTCTATTGTAACTTTATATTTAATTCTTGAATTTTGTGTTTTGTTTTGGTTTTGCTATGGATGAAACGCTGATTTGTCTAAAAGTAGAAATTGGGAGAGAAATTGCAATAAGAACTCTATGGTGGCAAAGAAGAAGTGAGAGAGAGTTGCTTGCTTATTCTCAAGGGGATATTTTAGCAGTCATAATCTCATTCAATGTTTAAATTTCGTATAACAAGAAAAAAAAAAAGGGGAGAGAGAGTTGCATCCTTGGAGCTTGAGAACATAGACGGAACCACTATTATGCTGGATTTTTAGAAGCCTTTAATTATTATATCAAATTTTAAGGGTATAGAAGCCTTAATTTTAATTGTTTAGGAAAGTATTGCCTTTAGAGATCTAACCCTAGCTAACAATGGAAAGCAAAAAATCATGCCTTCAATTGAATCTCAAGAGACCTAATCCACATTCACTTGTCGAAGCCTAGGCTTTTGATATGGATAAGGAATTGACGTTGGTCCGAGGAAGCCGGAATGGCCGTGCACACGTGGCGTTCACTGATTGGTTACTCCAAAAAATAAAAATTAAAAGATGATGGTCAATGGGGTTTGCCTTTAAGAAAATGGGTTCCTCTCAAGAATTCAAAAGAGACATTGTCTCCACTTTGTCTCTTCCCCTCTTTGTGCTCCTAAATTTTTGTTCCCCCCACGTCTTTTCCTTGTACCAGGAGATCAATAAAAAGCTTACAAAGATTTATATATACTACCTTTTTTTTTAAATATAGATAGATCGATATTTAAATTTATATTTTAATTAATTTGATTTAATTATTATTAAACCTAATTAAAAGAAAAATAATTTTTTTTTTATTTTTAATTTTCAAAATAAAATTTGATTAAAAAATATGATATATCTAATATTTCTTTTGATTATATATATATATATATATATATATATATATAATATGTTATGGGAGCATCTATTTTTGGATTGGCATTTACTCGGACATCACATCCTTGCCGACAAGGCAATCGCATTGTGCCACGTGTCATGTAAAATGGTGATAATGTGTGGAATTGACCACCACGAGAAAGAGGTACTTCCATTCTAGTAAGTTCCATTGTGGAGGGTAAATATGTTTTTACCTTTTTGAAAGTGTTTGGAAGCAAAATCATGACTTGCACTTTCAGCTATTTGGAATTCCCTCGTATTATGAATTTTGACAATAGCTTTTTTCAGAAGTCATGCTGCCAAAAGAATCAAAGAAAAGAAAAATGAACAACAAAGTTATTCTTTAGCATGACCAATGGTTTAAAAGTTTGTGAAGGAAATATATACATTTCAATAGTTCATTTTCCCAAAATATTAAAAAATGAATTTATTTCTCACATATATTTTACTTATAGATAATCAAACAAATCATAAATTATCATAAATATAAGGAAAAGTCCTCATATTTGATACTACAAAGCTTGTCGCCATTGGAATATTTGATATATATATATATATATAAAGGATTCATTCGATGTATAAAATAATCTTTGACTTAGTACGGGATAAGGGGAGGGTGGACGTATGCATACGTGATCTTCCTCTTCTATTTTTTGTAAAAAAACTGTTTTCACATCTCAAATTAATGATCTCGAGATCATTAAAGAAGCAAGTCCACCGTTGTGCTAAAATTTACCCCTCATATATATTTTAATGAAATATACCCAATTTTTTTTTGTTGGTTTAGTGACAAGTAATCTATATTTTTTTAATCAAAATCTCGAATTCAAGTTTTAAAAATAGAAAAATAAGTATAGAGAGAACTTGTATTTAATGGGACCTACGGTTATCAGAACTAATAGAATTGGTTATCAAATACCCATAACCAACTTTAGTGTCTATAATATGTCATATGAATTTTAGTTTGGATGAAAATGAGAACATTTAGAGTTTGAAATACCCAAAAATCCTTAGAAAGGTTTACTAATCGGAATAGACGGATAATCAATTTTATTGATTTTGACTAATTCAATTTGAATTAATTATCAGATTCATTAAGAGGAGAGCTCTCATAGTTTTTTTTTTTTTTTCAATTAGAGAGGATAATTATGCATTTTGGCAATTATTATACTTTGGAAAAATAGTGTGGGCTTGGTTCCAAACGAATAGAACTTTATTTTCTATGTATGAATGATTTGTCAAGATTAGAGTTTGGTAAAAAGGAAATGCATAATTTTTTTTTTATTAAAAATCCCTTGAATTAGTTTGACAGAATTTGTCAAATACCTCCCTTTTTTCTTAAAATATGTTTTCTTGTTCTATCCCTCTCTTATCAACTAGAAAGTACTCTTTCTTGGCCATCACATGGCACCACATATTTGACTATACCTAAAACTAAATGAGAGATAGAATGGTTCTCTCTCTCTCTCTCTCTCTCTTTCTCTCTCTCTCACAAAATATAGCTTTCAAAATAGAAAATGCATGGTGAGCTTTGCATGTAATTGATGAGGGGAACAAAAGCTACTTTGGACACACAAAAAGTATAGAAAAACCTTGAAATTTGAAGAGGGGTAAATTGTGAAGAGGCCACATTATATTATTTGTGGAGTTTGGTTGTGTTACACCGACAATGCTTTTGACTTGGTGTCCCTAATGTCTATGTTTACACCTACATTCAATTCAACCATGATGTGGCCTCCCAACAACAGTCTGCTGCACTTGCACTATATGTGCTTCCTTATGACTAATTTAATTCTCATCATTGAGTTCCCTTTTTCTCCTGTGGTTAGTGCAATCCCCACAACTCTTCCTCCCCCTGATTTTTGTTTGTGGATTAGAGTGCTAGCAATTTCTACATCAGATTTGCTTGCTTTGGTACATGAAAAATGATATATCAGTATAATGCATTTTAGCGGTGTGAAGTTGATCAGGGAAAAGAAGGGTACAGATATTATAAATTAAAAAAAACGATAGTATTCTCAAATCTTTTAATGACTCTTTCGATGATTTTAATAATATTTATCGAAATTCGCAAATACGTTTATATAATAATTTTTTCTTAAATTTTCAGAGGTAATTGCGCCCCTTTGGCCATATCTATGTCCATATGTGTGTATATATATAAATTATATACATTTATATACATACATACACATGAAGTTTTCACTCAACTTTGGTGCAATGAAAAGAAATAAAGGAGCATGATTTGAAAAATTAGTACCATACATTGGAAATTATATGGTAAGATGTTGATTTTTTTTTTTTTTTTTTTGGTGTCAAAAGAAGCTCTTGAACCAAGGTTAGGGAAGCTTTTGCCCACTTTGTGACATAACATTCCCTTCTTGAAACCCCTTAAAAAAAAATAGTCCAAGAATAACAAAATTTGAATGATACCCAACAGACAAAACAAGTTAAATAATTAAATTAACTAAATTTTATTTGACAGACTACCTCTATAATGTAAAATTATTGATCGGTGACTGTACCGATGCCTATTTATTTTAATAGTTATACACTGTTACTCATTAAGTAAAATTTCAGATTTAAATTTTATATATTAAAAAAATAGATATTAAAAAAGTTTTATCTCTTAAAAGATTTAAATCGATTAAAATTAAATTTAATTAAAAAAATATAATTATCAAATTATCGATAATTTATTAGGAAAAAAAAGAATGGTTACCGTATCAGATTTCTTCACTGAACGGAGCATGTTTAAATTTTAATAATATTTTTTAATTTATATTTAATAGAGGCATGATCATTCCATTGAAACCAAAAAGAAAATGGAAGGGAAGTAGATTTTTGTGTTTGGTGACGTGATTGGATAAGATTGATGATTGATGTTTGGGTCCAGGGTCCAGGGTCCAGGGTCCAAGGTCCCCCCGGTGAATGGCGGGTGCGGCCGTTTCATGGGAGAAAGGACGATGCCGTGTCCCGTCCTCCCGTCTCATGCTCCGTGTTCGTAAAATCAAGAATCTCCAGAAGCCTGTGGAGTCTTGGACCACGCCTGGATAAAAAGATGACCAACCAAAGCTTGTGGGTAAAATTTTAATTAATTTTTTATTTAAAATAATTTCTAATTAATAAAATTTGACTAATTATATTAATACCCATTTTCACTATTTTTCAATAAAAAAAATTCACCATCTCTCGTAATATAAACACACATGACCCTAATTTATAAAATCTTCTCCTAATTAAATTCCAACTTAATTAATAAAAATATTCATTTTAAAATTCAATTCTCAATTAATTGAGAGGGTTTTAGTCTAGACTCAAGATTCTGATGTTATGAAAAAATATAAGTGATATTTCTTCTCACCTCGTACATATGCCCTCCCCCCAGGATGAATTAGGTGCATTCTATGAGAGAGAGAGAGAGAGAGAGAGAGAGAGAGAGAGAGAGAGAGAGAGAGAGAGAGAGAGAGAGAGAGAGAGAGAGAGGAGTTATGTCTAAAATAGGAAAGAGGATTTTTCTAGTTTGATTTCCCACCCTATTGATAAAAGTTTTATATTGAATATAAAAAAGCATTGCCTCAAGAGGTACCTTTTCCCTCCTCACGTAATAGACTCGGATTCGAGTCTTAATATGTAAAATAAAAAGTTTTATATTGAATATTAATCTATTGTAATGTTTCTCTTTTACTTAGATTTGGAAGCAATAATGTTAAAAGTAATACATACGGAGTTTTTTTTTTCAGATTTTTACATTTAACTTATTAATTCAGTTCGAATATTATAAGAGATAAAAAGATACAATTTTCAGAATTTAAAGTCAAGATCACATATCGCAGGCGGTCCTAACCCCCCAATTTGGGAGGGCGACGCCGAGATAAAAAGATGTCCACACGGAGTTATCTCTAAAATTAATATATAACATAATTCTTTCTCAAATATAGCATCATATTTTGCTTAGCTTATGTCCCCACATATTGGAGGTGGTCCTAACCCCCAATTTTTAAAACATGTGTGTTTGAACAAAAGGGATTTTTTTTTTTTTTTTTTTAAGACATCTTTATGGAAGTTGACATTTTCATCCATGTATAAGAAGATAATATTTTTCTGATAATTATCAAAAGAGGAAGACCAAGTATTAGGGATTTTTTCTCCAAGTCTTTTTCTTTAATTTTCAGTTAAATCCTAATATGGGGCTTAATGGAAATTTTGGCCATGCCTTTTTCTTGAAAGATATACAAATATAATAGAAAAAAAGCAACTTCCTTTTTTTTTTTTTTTTTTTTTTTTTTTTTTTTTCCTTTGGGACTATTAATATGCTCATGTTGCCTTCAAGTTTCATTTATTTATTTATTTTCTGGATTCAGGATTGTACCTAAGTGAAGTCCTACCTTCCCAACAAGTGATGCTTGTTTGAATTTCACTTATGGATAGCAAGTGATAGTTTTATAAAACAAAACTTTGTAATAAATATAAAATTTTATAAGAAAAAAATCATATATCTTTATAAAAAGAACGATTTAGAATCTACATTTATCGTCTTTGGATAAAACGATCTGTATTGAGAGTCATTTCTTGACGTAAAATTATCTGCGTGAGAGTTATTCCTTTTTATTAGTAACATGAGTATTATTAATTTGCTATTTTTTTTACCACATTAATCTAAATTTAATTTAACTTTATATTTTCTAAATTCGTCTAACTCTGAAAAGTTCAAAAATAAGTAAATAAACTGAGGAAGGTCGACCACAGGAGGAGGAAAGACAATGTGGCAGCTCTGTCCAAACCCACAGCCCAATCGCCTAACACATAAACAAGGTGCGCTTACCATTTTACACCTTTTGATCGGATCAAATATCAAGTGCTATCTATATATATTTTTTAATTTTTTTTTATAAAGTATTGACGTCCGATAATGATATTGAAATCGACTAAATCTAATTTGAGTTGAATTAAATTCTTAAGAGATAAAACATTCTATATACATATTTTTTTCTATATACAAAATTTAAAAAGATACCGCTGTTCTGTTCAATCACTGTATCAATTAAATATTAATCCAAATACTACCCACTCATTATAATATTTCTCAACACATGGTTGAATACTCACCCATTAATATTTTAATAGAATTATAATAATAAATTTATTTAATAAAATAATAATTATAAATCAAGCCTATATTTTATAATACACTTTGGAGTATATAAGACTTTTTGTATTATGATAGATAAATTAAATAAATTAATTTTTTTGATTAATTTAATTTAATATTTAACTAAACATAGATAAAAAAAAATGTTGATATTAACTATTATATAAATTTAATTTATTTGATTTATGGTCTGACGGAGCATTACTCTTCTCACATTACATGGATATGATGTGTGCGCGCGCGCGCTCGCGCGTGGGGGAGAGGGGTGAAAGATTGTTTGGCACGTTGAAGAGACTCTATAATTCTATAAATAATGGGGTAACCCCATCGGCATTTATGCCTCGAATTCAGCATTGAGCCAAAACTAAACTCGAGAGTAAGACAAATATCCACACTCCTCTTTCTCTCTCTCTCTCTCTCTCTCTCCATTGTCATATCCTATCCTCGCACACTGACTTGGAAGGACTTAAAAAAACTGAAGAGTTTTTTGTTCTCTTGTGGTTCAAGTTTGCCTTTTGAGTTTCTCTAAAGATTCTCTTTACTTATAGAGAGAGATTAGACCAGATTTTACATTTCTTTTTCTGTTTTTTTGTTAAGGATCGAGAGAAATGGAGATGGAGACAAGAAATAGGAATAGCAACAAAGGTGAAATCATGGGTAGTAGTGTAAGTAGTGGTGTGGAGACAACTGTCGATTGGAGGGGAAGACCCTCCCACCCTACCAAGCATGGTGGAATGAGAGCTGCTGCCTTTGTGCTTGGTAAGTTCTCTCTCTTAATTTGATAAAAAAAGAAAATAATGGTTGCAACACGAAAACTTCTCAGAAGGTTGCCTGTCTTAGTTCTATGTATGTATATATGTATGTTTGTGCAGGACTGCAAGCATTCGAGATCATGGCAATAGCAGCAGTTGGGAACAACTTGATAACATATGTGATCAATGAAATGCATTTCCCTTTATCAAAATCAGCGAACATAGTCACAAACTTCATCGGGACTGTTTTTCTCCTTGCTCTTGTTGGTGGCTACATCTCCGACTCTTATCTCGGGAGCTTCTGGACCATGCTCATCTTTGGTTTTGTGGAACTTTCAGTATGTCACTCCTCCTCCTTTCCACCCCCTCTAAAATTTTGTCCTTCTATTCAAACCCCATCAATAAAAAGTAGCTCCCCTTGCTTTGTAGTTGTTGATTTGAGAGGGAGAGAGAGGTAAATTTTCTATAAATGTCTTTTGAGATTTTAAAATATTGCTGAAACATTTTAGAAATCACTTATTTCGTCCCCTAATATAAAATATGGATGCCTGCTGCCCATGATGACGATTGGGTGTTGGGTGTTTGATATATTTGATTTGATTTTTTTTTTTTTTTTTTTAATTATCACCGATATTCGAAATTATATTCGGTGTCAGATACTATTTAGAGGTGATTTTTCTGGCCTAATTTTTTCGATCTAAGTTTTAAATCAGAAATTTGATTAAAAGATTTGATATTTTAGTCGAATCTCATCCAAGTAATATCTTATTCAAATCCCATCCCACTAAGACTACTGTGTTGGTGATATATTTGATTTGATTGTTGCAGGGATTCATTCTACTATCAGTGCAAGCGCATTTACCACAACTAAAGCCACCAAAATGCAGCAACATGATAACAGATGGAGAGCTTTGTGTGGAGGCAAAAGGGTGGAAAGCCTTAATCTTCTTTGTGGCACTATATTTGGTGGCACTCGGAAGTGGGTGTGTCAAGCCAAACATGATAGCACATGGAGCTGACCAATTTAGCAAAGTCAACCCAAACCAATCAAAAAAGCTCTCCACTTACTTCAATGCTGCCTACTTTGCCTTTTCACTTGGAGAACTTGTTGCCCTCACCCTTCTCGTTTGGGTCCAAACCCACTCTGGCATGGATATTGGATTTGGTGTCTCTGCTGCGGTCATGGCTATTGGTTTGATTTCTTTGCTCTCTGGCACTCTCCTTTACAGAAACAAGCCTCCTCAAGGAAGCATTTTGACCCCAATTGCTCAAGTAATATATTTTCCTTTTCTTTTATTAACCTTTTAAATTTATTTTTCCTATGGGGAAAAAGACAAGAAACTTCATTTTTAGAAAAGGGCCATTCTTTGATAAACTCAAAAAAATTATGAATTTCTCAAAATTTTGAGATGAATTAATTAGTCATTATGATTGGTTCCAAGTTTTCTAAGATTATTTTATGTAATGATTTGACAAATCATAAAACTGTCTCTTTGTTTTTTTGCTTTGATTGTTCTGGATCATAAGCACCAAAAAGAAAAAAAAAATGGTGGGGTCTTTCTTCTTTTCTTTTCTTTGGGGGACTGCAACATATATAAATAGCAAGATGTAATGGGATCTCTTTTCTTCAATGGCTGTTGATCATAGTTTAATATGACCCTCCCAACATGTGAGGATTATTTAGGTGCACCGAAATTAGGGTTTTCTTTAATTTTAATTAAGTTAAAAGACTAATTAGGGCATGCCAACTTGTTGCTTACACTGAATCCAAGCTGGAAAACAATAATTAATCACTCAACAAGTTGATTTATTGTAGAGTACAAGGAAATTAGTTGTTGCACGTAATCCAATAAAGAGAAAAAATGTTGATTTTATTGCAATTTCATTGAAGTACATTTATATTAGATTATCATTAATAACATTTTTGTGACAGATAATTAATTTGGATTTAATTAAATACATTTTTTTAAAGGTGTTTGTGGCTGCATTTTCAAAGAGGAAACAAGTCTGTCCATCCAACCCACACATGCTTCATGGAACCCGAAACAATGTGCCCAATGCCAATTCTGTCAAGGACTCAGATGGCAGTGACAGTCTCCTTCACACCAATAAGTTCAGGTACATATTTACAAGGTTTATCATTTAATGCCATTGTTTTAATCATCAGTAATCGTGTGTTACTTTCGATTAAATTTATTTTTATTTTTTTAATATACAATATTCAAATCTAAGACTTTGCTTAAAAGGATACTGTTTGTTTTGGTTGTCGGATTAAAACTTGTACATCTTGAAAGATATCACACTCGAATATATAATTTTCTTTTGCTCAATAACATGGAAGACAGGGACGACCAGCATTATTATCCTCTCTGAACATATATGACCATAAGGGCCCTTCCATGGAGAAATGTCTATCCTAACAAATATAGACATTTTAATTAACGTTTTAAGATATCCGTAATTTTCAATTGTAAAAATGTGACATCATTTTCAGTTAATTGTTTAGAATAAATTCTCTCTTTTATCCTTTCTAATGTAGAAATTTTCTCCCATCATAAGCTTTTAGAACCTTGGCATCGCACAAAATACTAGAGCTAACTCTAATTATTCAAAAGGATTAAGACCCTTTTCTTTTTTCGAGTTAATTAGCCTTTTGATTCTGAATTTTATTGAAATTTGAACCTTTGATGAACTTTTGATTTCGGATACCAGTAACTCTTAAAGCAAAATTTTTTCAGGTTCTTGGACAAAGCTTGCATTAAAATCCAGAATGGAGGGAATAATAATACTAGGGAAAGTCCTTGGAGACTATGCACTGTGACTCAAGTTGAGCAAGTGAAAATCCTCTTCTCAGTATTACCCATCTTTGCCTGCACCATAGTTTTCAACACCATTTTGGCTCAGCTCCAAACATTTTCTGTCCAACAAGGAAGTGCCATGGACAATGAACTCACTAGCTCCTTCCATATCCCTCCGGCTTCGCTCCAAGCTATCCCTTACATAATGCTCATCTTTGTTGTCCCTCTCTATGACAAACTCTTTGTCCCTTTTGCACAAAGATTCACCGGTAATGAGTCTGGAATCACCCCACTACAACGCATAGGTTTCGGTCTATTCTTTGCAACGTTTTCAATGGTTGCAGCAGCCATTGTAGAGGAAAAGAGGAGGAACTCTGCAGTTAAATTCGACAAGATTTTATCGATCTTTTGGATCACACCGCAGTTCTTGATCTTTGGATTATCAGAGATGTTTACTGCCGTTGGTCTCGTTGAGTTTTTCTACAAACAGTCCTTGCATGGAATGCAGTCATTTTTGACAGCCATTACCTATTGCTCATACTCATTTGGATTCTATTTAAGCTCATTGTTGGTTTCTCTTGTGAACAAGATCACCTCAAACTCCTCTAAAAAGGGTTGGCTAAGTGAAAATGATCTCAACAAAGACAGACTAGATCTCTTCTATTGGTTGCTAGCATCACTAAGCATCATCAACTTCCTCAATTATCTGTTCTGGTCTAGATGGTATTCCAAAAATCCATCTCCATCCGCCACTGCAGCACAAACTGATTCGATTGTGCGACATGAGAACTCTGAAAATTATGCGAATGAAAAGGGTCTGCCTTGAATTTTACTAACCACGTGTGTAAATTATATATGTTGAATCATTCTGTTCCCAAAATAGTGAGGTGCACAAAAAAGGGAACTTGTACCAGGATGCCTACCAGGATGCCATATGGTAGATGATATCATTTGTAATTCCTCTCAGACTTCAAAAACAAGAGAGGCGAGAAAGGTATATTGCCATTATCATTGTCCTCTTGGCTTATGAGTGTGCAGTTAGTTTATTTTTTGGGTGCCATGCCTCCTTATTTCCGTTCTTTCAACCTCGAAGTTAAGCAAATAATAATGAATCCAAGATAAGCCCATAATAAAATAAAATAAAACAACTAACTATATTGATGGAGAGATTCGCCTTGGACAATGTTAAGAAATTTTTGGATACAGGAAAAGACACTTTGCTACGCGGAAGACATTTCTCTAGTTCTGAACTTGAACTAATTTAGTAGGCAATTTTGTACGATGCCCATGCGGTTTTTCTCTCTTGGATCATCATATCCAACGGTCACCAGAGATGATAAAATGATTGGTGGCTGTTAGATGTCAATCCAACAGCTACAAAGCCTATGAGTATCAATGCACATGGAGATTGTACAAACGTCAGGTAAGTAGATATCTGATTACTTCTTGTACTAATCTTGAGATTACATCCTGCCTTAAAAGAAGTTATGAAGTTTACGGATGGAGGAAAATCCCTTCTCTCTATGTGGTTGGCTCAGGCTCGAAATTTCCTGGAACTAGAGATGTTTATTCTCCCTTGAGACTATTCACTTCCCTACCCTCACCTTTTTTCCTACTTAGTGGCAGTAGGTGTAGGAAAAATGACGGTCTTAATCACCATTTCTTTTAAATACCGTATAAAATGGAGAATTATGTGTTGCAGGGAAACACTTTTCCAGGGTCCCATGGGACTTTCGGCTTTGAGGGTCACCAAAGAGAAGGAACTTTTTTCTATAATTAAGATTCAATGCATTATTTCCTCATATGGTCATTGTCTTGATAACGGTAGTGGGGAGGAGGTAATGCCTTCCCCCCCACCCCCCTTCAATTTGCCTAAGAGAAAAGGAATTGGAATCGGTGGAAAGTGATGCATTCTTCTCTTACTTTTAGCAAATCCAAAAAAGTTTCCCTCCTTCTCTTCCTAGTAAATCAAAACTATTGGTTTGTGATGCATGTAGATGGCATCTTGTGAGGCACATAGCTATCAACAAAGTCAAAAAGAATGTGATTGTGTGTGTTTATGATAGAAGGAGGGCGGGGGATCTAGTAAGCAATGTATGATGCATGTAGATGGCATCTTGTGAGGCACATAGCTATCAACAAAGTCAAAAAGAATGTGATTGTGTGTGTTTATGATAGAAGGAGGGCGGGGGATCTAGTAAGCAATGTAATAAGGATGCTTGTTCTTTATGTCAAGTCCTATGCTTTGAAATAGAGACATGTCCCAAACATGTCTTTCGTTTAGAACTAGGGCTCTTTCTCACTTTTCTCCATGACCTCTAACCCTGGCTCTACTCCTAACCCCACTTACTGGAATCATCTTTTGTCAAGTTGTCGGCTTTGAGGTTGGCATTGTCCTCCATCCTAGCCCTTCTCCTCCCGGGGCCCTCTGTAAAAAGGCAAAAACAATAGAGTATATAATATTCCATCCCTATGTATCGTACTGTAGTCATGGATCTGATTATATCTTGCACTACTAGCATCACTTGTAACTTTCCAGCAACCATGAACATGATGATGCAGAGTGCTCTATGTGTGTGTGAAGGGAAGCCCAATTTGTTAAAACTCTATCTCAATCTCAAGAAAATATGGACACATCATGCAATCAAAGTAACATTATAAACAATGTACTACCGATGCCAGCAAATACCTGCAGAAACATGATCTACTTGTCGACATTACGTCTGCTTCCTTAGGGAGGTTAATTCTAAAGCAATTCCCACTCCCAAACTGCATAGATCGCCTACTCTTGTACATGTAAATACTTCAGAGAAATGCAAAGTAGGTATAAACATCAGATGTATTCACGTAAACCTAAAGTCACCTGTGGGCGAAGCAGCAACTTTCTCAGCCTTTTGGCTAATATCAAGTGTAGTATCTCTTCTTATGAGTATGGGCAAAGCAGTCCAGAAGAGGCATCCACATGACCAATATCGAATCAGATTTCTTTTGGTCTGGGCCGTCCAAATAAACAAAACAGATAGGCTTACTTTTTTGGTCATCAGCCCATGTTTTGAAACCAAAGACCTGTTTTGAACCAAAAGACCGTTGCTTTGGTGTCAGTGTTAATTTTGGTATGTACCAAAAAAAAAAAAAAGTGTTAATTTTGGAATCCGTCAATGTTTTGTAATCCGGTAATAAATGAGTAGATTTTTTTAATCAAAATCTCTAATTTGAATTTTAAATATGAAAAGACATATATCGAGAGAGTCAACTTTTAAATTAAACCTTTATAATACTCGAATCGAATTAGTCAAGCAACCCAGATACTATTTTCAATTTTAAAGAATCTAACATACAATTACAATATCACAATAGCGTGATTTTTTTTTTAATATAACTAAAAAAATCATCCCAATCACATATGATAATTTTAAAATTTTTGTACTTTTATATGCAATGCTTAAATAATGAATTTTGAACTTTGCTATTACAATGTAAAAAAACCCCCACTTGAGATGATTGAATATGATGTATGTGGGAAAAAAAGCACCACATGAATTAAACTCCCAAAATCATAAGTAGTTTTACAAACCCAAAAAATGGTTTTTTTTTTTTCTTTTTTCATCTCAATACTGGAACTAGGATTTTTTTTTTCTCTCTCTCTCCATCTCAATACTCGAATTAGGATTTTTTTTCCTCTCTCCATCTCGGTACCATAATTAGGATTTTCCCATCACCTCATACAGGATGTTCTTATGTAAAAGCCTAGACTCCCAAAACAAAAGGCTAAATAATATTTTTGGTTTTACAAGGTTTGACAACTTGGCTACCCCAGATGTTCACCCATGAAAGCATTCATATGGGTCCATGACCATAATGTGCCTTGGACAACTCCCGTTTGCACAAACGCCGCAATTTGGAACCTTAAAAGAGCCATTTTGTAAAGCTCTCTCACAGCAGACGAAAGGTTAAAATTCTAAACCCACGAAAACAATCAGAATGGCTTAGAGTAACTCAAGGAAATGGAAATGGCAAAATGATGTCATCAAAACATCAAAAGCTAGCTTCCAAAGTCAGCATTCTTTACACGAGAGCATCAAGAAAAAGCTAAACCCTAAAGAGTAAGAACTGAGGAAGCAGCAGGTCATGTATCTCATACAGTATAAATGGAAGTCACTTAACAGCCCTAATCATCAGACTCTATGTTTCCTCCCTTGAGATGCAAGTGCTTTTCCCTTTTCTGAAACTCTGTCAGGCCTTTACCACTTCCAGTCACACCTACCTTACCACTAGGATCATCTGGAGACTTGAAGATGCTCTCTCGCTTGCGCCCTGAGAAGAAACCAACCTGGGAAATTAACAAAAGAGTCAAACTTACTGTAATTTTCATCTAAGCAGATGAGAATATTAGACGGAAGCAAACAGCAATAAGGCCAAAGCACACAAATGATGGTTGGATTCTTTGACCTTGCAATCAAGAATTACTACTCCCGTCATGGGGGGCTAAAGAATTGAAGTTTTTTGTGTCAAGGGATACATATTTATGTAGGTCCCTCCCGCAACAAAAAAAGGAAGGAGAGGAGATGAGAAGAATTCAACAGTATAACAGAATTCATTCTGTGCAATGATATGTCGTCCATCAGAGGTTTAGGATAGGTCTGATTATAGACAGGATCGTATGTCCCCAAGTTAGACTATATGTTTCATTCGGTAGATTCATGAGTGTGATAGTAAATATCAATGACAAGAAAAGGAAAACAATGAATTGCATATGGGATACCTGAAATGGGAGAAAATCAGAAAAAGTGGATCATCATTTTTAACTCTCAAATGCTAAAATAATGATCTGAGCATGCAGAAAACATATGCAACCAAGCTCTCAATCTCAACAAAAATTGGGTATCAAAGGCAATTAGCCAAACCTTTTTGGCCCGGCCCTTTGTGGTTTGGAACTGCTGCCAGGCATTCTGTCGCTTATTCTGCGTCACTTCAAGTTGCTCCATTCGCATCTTTGATTTAAAAGCATGTATCTTTTTACGCTTGGCAGCTTTCTGCAAAACAGAGTGACAAATCATGCACTTGAAATCATAACTTGCAACTTCGAAATTTAGAACAATATACAAATAAATACGTCAACAATCGTGAACCTATAAGAGAGAAAAAACATGTGTTCTCAAAAATCCAATAATAAAACACTTGCAGCCTAAGAAGAGAGACGCCTCCTATTTTTCCAAATGTTTTGAGAAAATCTCCAACCAGAATGGACGCTAGACTAGCATTTGCTGCCGCAGAACAAATCAATTTAAAAATCTTCAAGATGTTGTGCTTGGCAAGTGCATTATCCAGTTTTAGAAAGACACGTTCTTAACCCAATATTAATGCCCAAGATAGAACAGGCAACCTTTTTAACTTACATAGCTTGTCATTCTTCACCAAAACAAAAGTTCCAAAAGGCCAAACAAAGGTTTACTCACTATGTCTTCAGGGTCATCAGGCTCTATACGAAGTTTGGCAGGTAAACTTTTTGATTGAAAATCAGCAGCCGCAGCTTGTGCAATCTTCCTTTTGATAGCTTGCTTTGTAGCTTCAGCTTCCCTTTCAGCTTCCACCAAGGCATCAACAACCCCTCCTTGGATTGGTCTTATATTGTCAGGATCCACCTGAAGTAATTAATCATCAGTGCATACCATCCTCCCAACATTTTGCACAATAAAGAATTGCAATATGAAGAGGGTATAAACCAGATGTCAGGCTGCAAGAACAGATAGTTATCATGGAAATGAAGTGCTTGAAAAATACTAATCCTAACTAATCAACATAAAAATGATACAAAGATTTAGATAAATAATTAAGAAAACAAGTAGTTGAAGTTATCTGAAATTCCAATAGTTCATTTAAATCTATAAATTCAGCTCAATCAAGTCTTGAAGTAGGCATGTAAATAAGTAATGCCAAGTTAACAATCAGAGATTTAATCAAATTGGCGAATTACAAGGCCAAATGCCAGATACAAAATTCTAGAAAGTGACCAGACATTGATCATAAACGTCAAAAACCAACTATCATAACTAAAGGTGCAAGTCAGTCTCCTGAAAAACCAAATAGTCTATGGAGAAAAGGGCATATGAGTGGATTTTGTCAAAATCTCAAAGCATTTTTCATCAACAAATGGCTGACAACCCCAAAAAAATAAAGCCATGGAACCGACTATCTGTTGCAGGTCAAGAGACACTTTTTATAGCCATGACAAGATTGCAACTATCCAATACTTTAATGGGATGAAGGAATGTGATGTAAACTAAAAACGATGCGTGGGCAAAGGGAGGGGTGGGGTATGTTTACAATAGTATCAATTTACATGAAAGGCTGCTTGACAGAACTAAACAAGGCAGGGGGTATGTCTCAAAGTGTGAAGAAATGGGGATGGAGAAAATCTAATATGTAATTTTCCAAATATTTCCTCTTTTTCATTCCATCATACTGTTCAAGTATCAGTTTAGATCGGAACAAGTCTCTGAAACTCAGAAGAGTAATGTCTTTCTATTACTAGAAGGTATTTTTACATAGAAAAGGAATTTTCCTTTAAGATGCGCAACACGGTACAAAAGAGAATGAGTTGTCCTTCAAGGAAAGAAGAACAAGAACAATGAATTCATGAGAGAATTCCAATCCCTATTAATCTCCCGAAAGGAATTACCTCTAAGGGCTCTCACATCTGAAAGCGCAAAGTGAAACCACGTGAACTAATCTACAAAGTGAACCCTCTAATGACCTTTAAAATATGATCATTTCTTTCCAGCCACACACTCTATAAAGCTGCGTTTTTTGAATCCTGGTAAAGTACTATCACATCCTTATCAAAATGAAAATTTCAAAATCAAAAAGCAAAACTCTTCGAGAATACTGTAGATTGCCATCAACATGCTTGATATCTCCTATAACGATTAAACAGTTAAATGACATAATGCTTCCTAAATTCCAATGCCCTGGTTTATGGATTGCTTTCTACCATAATAAATCACCTTTTACCAAATTAATCTTAGCTTGAACATCACAATGAAAATCTAGCTGATAGCATAGTGAACAAAGAGACACACACGGAAATTGTTACACTAATATAAATTTTTAAGTATTGAATGGTGTCTCTGTGAGGATGGACACAGACAAGGTTGTTTTTATAAGTATTGAAGCAACATAAATCTCAAATACAGAATCCACTCAAAAAATCAGAATAATCAATGAACAAGTTAAGAGATAATTTTACCATCATTTTTGCCACTTTCCACCCAAGACACAGGCTATTAATTAAAATTATCATTTTTCTGCTTTTCCTAATGATGAACTAAAGGAAATAAATAACACTGCTTTCCTTACCCAAAATAGGTTCCTATCACCAAGGGCCATTTCTTGCATTTCTCATCCTCTCTCTCTCTCTCTCTCTCTCTCTCACGCGCATGCACACAAAAACAAACATCTATTTCTAAGTTTTTGAGCCATAAAACTCTAGTCCTATTTTTGAGAGAGAGAAAAATAAATACATTGAACAGGAGAATAGAAAGAAGATAAAAGTATCCACTTGGAAAAAAGAAATGAAAACAGTATCTGACAAAAGGATTGGCTTTTTCTTAAATTTTTGTGCCCTATATGATGAGAGGTGAGTTAACAACGTCCTACTCACGTTTTGACAATTTTTTTAGCATCAGAATAAAATAAAAGTTTAAACACCTGTTTTCCTTGCTCTCGTGTCATTATAGAGATTATTGTTCTAACAATAGAAATAAAATCCCAAATTAAAATTTGTTTCCGATCATCATCTAAAAGTTGCACACATGTCCTTCCCCATCCACCAAAAATATAAACTTGGGGAGGCCATGAAACCATAACCAATTATCACTGATCTCTTTCTAGATGACACAGAAAATAGAAACAAATAAGGAAATTTGGAAAATTCTGTAATACTTTTAAATAATTGAAATGATTTAATACATACCTCTTCCTTGTTTCCCCATCCATCGTAGCAAACGACATAACCATTTGGTGTAAGAGCCTCAATAGTAGCATCGTACCTGGATGGTCAACTAGTCAAACACATACAAAGAAAGAGATAATGATAAAGAAAATGAAGAATAAACAGAGCTGGTATGAAAATGTAAGTGGAAATTTCTTTCACATACCATTCCCCATCTTCACTCCAAACTGCTTGGACTTTTGTTCCAACAGGAAACTTCTCATACTGATCAGCATATTGACCTGACTCCTAAATCACGAGAAAGGAAGAGCTATAAGATCAACCTTTTCTGATAACAAGAGTCAGTGTAATATATTCCACTGGACAAAGAACTAATTGATTAACAAAAGCAAACTTGTTGGAAACACAATGGCCAAAAATGGATAAAAAAACCATCATAATCATATCACTGCAAGCTGTTAAAGTTCATGCAGCAGCCAAAGGAAAATATAAATAATAAACAAACAAATGAACGAGATGTGATGCTTAGTACCACTTGTAGGTGTCTGAAGATGCAATTACTTTGATGCTGATGAAACAAGTGATGCACACATTTTCTTTAGTCTATGCCTAAAGATCTGGTGAATTGCCACATGATTCAACTAAGATGTGCTGGTTGAGATGAGTAAACACCAACATATTGGGATCTCAAGAAGACATTGTTCTCTCCTTTTATAACACAACCATGTGGCAAAAGAGCTAACCAGATTAAATTTTGCATTAAAATATGTCTTCAAATGTGTTTTCAACATCAAATAAGATGCATGAAAAACATTAACATCCTATCTGAGAGGTTAATAAAGGAACATGTAAGTGCCATCATAAAAATACTCCACAGCAAAAAACATTAGCTTCCATGTATATAAGTAAGCAACTAGATGGGAGAGTGTGAACATTTACAGCAAAAATTGACAATGTTGTCTTGGAAATAGGTGGATATTCATTTTCACCCTATAAATCCAGGATGAAGAACTTGAAAATGCTAGTGTGTTCAAATAAAAAGAAATTTGTGTTCTTATCAAGTACAGATATCCACTCTGCTGAACTGCAGTTGTATGTCAAATGTGATTCTCCAGACCCAACCCCAAAGCAGCTAATGAAGCATATAAGATATAGTTACCTATTCATAAAGAGCATAAAGGATACCGAAAGGGCATGAGAAATGATTACAGCTTAGACAGGACACTTACCATTTCATGCTGAGAGTTGCCCATAGACTGGTGCAAACTAGGAGATGCAGCAGTACCAGCTCCTATATCGGATCCAGAAAACTCATTTTGTTTGGCCGTTGCCAAGAGTTCCTCAGTCAAAGCAATCACCTGCATATGGCTCAACACTAAATTACTAATCACTAAATTAATAATAGAAAAGGTCAAGTTTTTGATTCAATATTAAGCTTAAAATCTCAGTCTGAAGATCTGAAATCAGGAGAGGGGTGCAGGCTGACCGTCACGAGACATAGCAAACCTGCAAGGAACCAAGATACAAGTGATGGGCATTGGGATGAACTCTAAAGTTTAATGTGCCATACACTGTTGAAGTCTCTCTATACAAGCTCCCTTTCACAAAATAAGAATTTATTACCTCAGACATCACCATCTTACCTCTGTAGCCCAAGAAAGGAGCTCCATCAATTTTTTCTAGCAACTAGCTATTCTTTAATTTTCCATCTTTACAAATGTAGTTGCACAATTGAAGTAAAGAAAGGTGGGTTGAAGATTAAAAAAAAAAAAAGGAATATTCAATGACAACAGATGCAGCTTATCAACAAAGGATCATCTTTGATCCATTTGTAATTCATAAAGCAATGAAATGTTTAATCCATAACATAAGAAATTTAAAAAGAACAGAAAAACAAGAAGAAAATTGCTCCTTCTCTATGGACTACCTCTTCAAGCTCCTTCTCCATATCGATATATTCTGAGTTTCTAGGGTCATCTCCCAGTAGCTTTCTGACCTGAGGAACCACAGATCTAATTATCAAAGAGAACATGACAATTCTTATAGTAGTTCTCTCTCTTTCCCACTCTCACATAGAAAAACTATAAACATATGAAAAGGATTTGACTGATTTCCAACCACAACCACTCAAAATTAAGAATAAAAGGGAAAGGAAGAGAATAAAAAGTAACAAATAATTAAAATTCACAAACCAGAAAACTAAACTCGAATTACCTCTTTTAAAACTCATAAACAACAATGCAACAAAGCAAATAAGATCACTTAGAACACCATTTTAAGAAAAGTAAAGAAGTTGCAGACATGAAAGTGGACAGAATAATAACGACGATGATAACGGTAATGATTACAATAATAACAACAATTTTGTTTAGAGCATTCATTTAAAATTGAAACCCCCTCAAAAAAAAAAAAAAAAAAAAAAAGGAAAAGGTGTAAAGCAACTGTGTGTGCTCTCTTCAGCTAATTATTGTCTTGTCCCTTTTTTCTTAAATGTTGAAAGTATAAGATATTCAGGCGATGAGAATCACAACAAAGAAGATAAGACATCATTCTAAAAAAGAAAAGGAGGAAAACATAACAATTCCAGGGAGGATTTTCAAATATCACATAACATCCACTAAACTACAATATTCGGAACCCCTAAAGCATAAGACCATGAAAATGCAAGAAATGCAATCATATCCAAAGCAAAGGACCATTAGTTTGCTGACCCTTGAAAAACCCAGCACTTCCATAAGGCCATTTGGCTTCATTTTCTTGGTAACAAAATTCAGATACACTAGTAGTATTATTTTCCTGAGATATAAAGCACAGAATGACAAGAAATCAGTTCCAACTAGTCATAAAATATCAGACTCAACATGTCTCAAAACTAGACAAAATGATCTAACCCTCTTAACTCCTGTGTTAAGAGAGATACTGATTCTCACTAGATTTCAATAAAAGCATTCAAGAAAAACATTGGCTCCTAGAAAACTAGATAAATGAGGCCGTTCTCTAACTATAAGAGGTGAGAGTGTGTCCATATTTTCATACTATGCCATAAAGGCATGCTAGGATGCCGAAGGAGCAAGTGCTCCTTTTCTTGCCTCCGTTGAATTTGAAAGTGCTTGTTTCAATTTAATGTGTCGTCCAGAAATGTTTTTACTTCATTTGCTTCTTTTTATATTTTCATACTAATTGCCGTAAAGCCATGCTTGGATGCCATAGGAGCAAGTTCTCCTTTTGTTGCCTCTGTTGAATTTGAAAGAGCTTGATTCTATTTAATGAGTCTAGAAATGTTTTTACCTCATTTGCTTCTTTTTACCTTCTAGGACGATATCTTATCAGCATCATCCTCATAATCTTTTCTTGTTTTTATTGGTCTAGCACAGACATGTCATCAAATTTGAATGTGCGTGCATGCAATGTGTTGGCACAAACATGTTGCCAGCACGGCTATGACATGTTCAGTACACGTCTGAATATAAAATAATTAACTTCAATCTCAGACACAGCATGGACACTTCTTGAACATGCTGCTAACATGACTAGGACACAACACAAACACAAAATCTTGAAACTTCCAAACATGAGATTAGTCAAGCCTCAAAAGATTGTAGTCTACTTGTTTCTATACTTAACCAAATAACCTGCAAATCATGCATCCCCCGCTCCATCTTATCACTAAACACAGGAGAGAAGCTAGTATCACTTAGCCCCACAGATTTTAAACTCCAAACACAAAGTGGTGCAGATTTAGCTTAGTTTGCAGTTCGAATTCTTCCACACGATTTGGGAATGACAAATCACAGCTTCCATGACCTTTTCTGAGTAGTCCGGCTCTTGCCTCTTAGGGAGTTGTTTCTGTGACTTTTTGGAGTTGTCTATGGACAAAGAGGCTTTGGTGAGCCAAACTGTATCCTTCAAAGGAGAGCAATACTACAGCAATGTTAATTTCATCAAGCAAGCAAATGATTGGGAACCAAAGAGTTTGTTAACTTTTTTCAATTGTTGGAGGAGGTGAATTTGGATTTCAGCACAGCTAATATGGTGATTTGGAGGAGATTGTTGTCCGCTATCTTTGAGGTTAAAAGCTTCTACCATTGGCTTATTACAACTAATTGGGAAGAAAGGGCATGCCATCTCCCATAGACTTTCATCTGGAACTCCATCCATCCATGCGGGAGTGGTCTCTTTCAAATAGGAGGATGCATGGGGTAGGATTTTAACAAAAAGATAATATTCATAAGAGAGGCATTATCTTGGTTCACAAATTTGTTTTGTGTAAAAGCATTTTGGAGTCAATAAACCATGTATTGCTTCATTTTGCTTCGACATGACCTTCGTCGTAGAAGATTTTTTTCTTTTATGCAAATTTGGTGGATAAATTAGTCCATGAAGATAGGATTCGCATATCCACTTGGAATATAGGATCCTTGACCGGCAAGTTAGGAGAGACAGGAGAGACAAGAGAAACAATGAGTAGACAAAAAATTTATATCTTGTGTCTTCAAGAAACTAAGTGGGTGGAGGAGAAGACTAAAGTAGTAGAACCCTATAGTCATAAGCTTTAGTATACAGGTAGGGATAAAACTAAGAATGGGGTAGGAATAATTATACATAAGGATCTATTAGAGGATGTAATAGAGATAAGAAGGAAGGGAGATAAGATTATACTTGTCAAGTTAGTAGACGGAGATAACATAGTTAATATAGTTAGTGTGTATGCGTCTCAAATAGGTATAAATGCAATTAGTAAAAGATAATTTTGGGAGGATTTAGATAAATTTATACAAATTATACCTAGTGCAGAGAATCTATTTATAGAATAAGATCTAAATGGGCATGTAAACGAAAGGAATGAAGGATTCGAAATCGTACATGAAAATTTTGGATTTGGTTATAGAAATGAGACGGGAGGTACCATTTTAGAATTTGCCACAGCATTCGATTTGATACTTGTAAACATATTTTTTAAGAAAAAAGAATCGCACTTAGTTACATATAGAAATGAATCTAATGTTAGTCAAATAGATTTCTTTCTCACTAGAAAATGTGATAGAATGACTTGTAATTATTGCAAAGTTATATTAGGGAAAAGTGTGACAACTTAGTATAGACCCCTAGTTTTAGATATACGTGACTAAAAGGTAAAAGAAATATCGCCCATTTATGGAGTCAAAAATTAAGTGGTGGAATCTGTAAGGAGAAAATGTGACGACTTTTAAAGATAAATTAATTCAAGTGACAAAATGCTCTACTAATGATGATTCGGAAACAATGAAGAAAGAGATATCTACCAATATTATGAGCATAAGTAATGAAGTTCTTGGTGTATCTAAGGGTCAGGTCCCAATAGGCAAAGAATCATGGTAGCGGAACGAAAAAATTCAAACGACTCTCCGTACTAAACGAGAGTGTTATATGAACCTTAAAGGTAATAGTAGTAGCGATATATATGACAAATACAAAAACGCAAAAAAAGAGGTGAAAAAGATTATCCAAGAATCAAAGAGTAAGGTATATAATGAACTATACAAAAGATTGGAGACTAAAGACGGAGAGAGAGATCTATAGAATTGCAAAACTAAGAGAAAGAAAGAGTAAAGATCTAGGTGCATTAAGAATGGAACCAATAATATATTTGTAAAGGATGAGAACACAAAAAAGCGTTTGTGTGATTATTTTGACGATTTATTTAATGTTAAAAGTACAACAGATATAGGAAATATCAAGATACCTATAGAAAAGGTTAATAGAGATTTTAAACGCAAGATTCGCTCTCATGAAGTGAAGGAGGCTTTAAAGAGAATGAAAAATAATAAAACTATATGACCTGATGACATTCCTATAGAAGTGTGGAAATATTTCGGTGAATTTGGTATAAAGGTGTTAACTGATATTTTTAATAAAATTTGAAAAACTAAAAGAATGCCGCAAATATGGAGGAATGATGTAATTGTACCGCTATATAAGAATAAAAGAGACATACATGATTGCTCCAATTATAGAGGAATTAAACTTATGAGTCATACAATGAAGTTATGGGAAAGAGTAATAAAGCATAGATTCAGATTTGAGAGAAATGTATCTCAAAATCAATTTGGATTTATGTCAGAAATATCCACCACGGAAACAATCCACCCGTTAAGACATTTGATAGACATATAAAGCGCAGAAGAGATACCTACATATGGTATTCATTGATCTAGAAAAAGCATATGATAGGATCACTAGAGATTTATTGTGGTGGATGCTAATAAAAAGAAGAATATCCTTGAGATATATCAATTTAATTAGAGAAATGTATGAATGAACTGTAACCGACGTAAGAGTTTGCGGGAGTTTGAGCGATAGTTTCCCTGTTAACATTGGGCTTCACCAAGGCTCGGCATTAAATCCCCTCCTCTTTGCAATAGTAATAGACAAAATAATAAAAAATATCCAAGATAAAATACCATAGTGTATGCTTTTCGTAGATGATATAATGCTAGTTGATGAAACTGAGAGTGCTAGTGCTAAACTAGAGTTACGGAGACTTACACTAGAATCCAAAAAGTTTAGATCGGGTAGATCGAAAACCGAACATATGAGATGTAGGTTTAGTGAAAGTTATCGGAATGATAAAGAAACGATTAGGTTAAATGGGTAAGATGTATCTAAAAATAAACGATTTAGATATTTAGATTCTATCATTCAAAATGATAACAATATAAATGGAGATGTGAACTATAGAATTTAAACAGGTCGGATGAAATGGAGAAAATCATCCGAAATTCTTTGCGATCGCATGATGCCGTTGCATTTGAAGGGAAAGTTTTATAGAACCGCGATTAGGCCCACACAATTGTATGATACTGAGTGTTGGGCTATTAAACAAAATAAGAACAAAATATGATTGTAGCAGAAATGAGAATATTTAGGTGGATGTATAGAAAAACTAAAAGAGATAGAATTAAAAACGAAAAAATTCGTAACAAATTGGGAATTAGTTCAATCGTGGATAAGATATGAGAGTGTCGTTTGAGGTGGTTCGGGCTTGTGCAAAGAAGACCCAAAGATGCACTGGTTAGGAGAACCGAGAATTTAAATATAGGAGATCTAGTAAAATGTAGAGATAGATCGCTGAAAACTTGGACGCAAGTTATTCATAAAGACATGAAAATTAAGAGTTTAGACGAGAAAATTGTCTTGAATAGGAATGGTTGGCGTAGAAAAATCCGCACAAATTAAACTAATATATTTTATATATTTATCTATTGATTTATTTACTTACTTTTCCTTTTTCTTTTATTATTATTTTTTTATTTTATATTTTATTTTATTTCATTTCATTTTTCTTCTCCCTATCTTTTTCAATTTTTTTTTTCAAATGACCGATCCCAAATATTAGGATTAAAATCCAGTTTATTGTTGTTGTTGTATGCAAATTTGGTGGATGACATCCCAATCTGTATAGAGCAAATTATGGGATTGCAAGAGTTTGTATAGTGAGGAGGAGAGTCCTTTGGATGTCCAGTCAAGCCGTAAGTGCGGAGAAAACAAAATAGGAGGGTCTTTGAGAAACTCTTACTGATTCTTGCGGACAATTTCCTAAAGTGCTAGCATCATTGGTCTGTCTCTAAATACGTAAGTATTGTAGATTCCTTGAGGTTGTAATTTTAGGGGGCCCAGCACTTCTTGATCTCTTACCCCTACGTTTTTATCCTTTGTGAGACAAATTTTTTTTCTTTTTTCTGATCAATAAAAAAAAAAGACACGTATAACTTCTACCACGTGATTTTGTCTATTTTCTTCTCTCTTGCTAAGCACGCTTACTATGTTAAACATGATATGATGACAAAGTCGATTCAACAACAACTTCAATCAAATGCAATTTGGCAAGCTTCTTAACAGATATTTTATCCGCATATTCACAAGTATCTTGATGTTTAATCAACACTCTTTGCTAATAAATACCCTAATTCCGTCAGTCAAATGCCCAGCATCTCTGATCAATTGATTGCTTCGAATTGTTACCGATATCAAAAGGGTGGGTTTTCCCAATTCTTCGTTTCAAAAAACTTCAAAACCCTAGCTTCACTCGCAACAGGCAAGACCTTAAAGTCCTATAATTTTCGAAACCCTAATTTATCACAGATGAGAGAATTGGCGAGCACAACCAAACATCAAAGCCTTGCAATTGAAAAGGAAAAACCTAAAAGCAAGGGTGAAGGATACCTGGACAAGTTGATCTTTGTAAGTGGAGAGATTCGAAGCGAGTTCATCTATGCTAACCTCTTCACTGCCCCCTTGCATGTTCTATAGAGAGAGAGATTGAATTTCAGAGAGGTTACGGAGCGTGAGGGAGGGAGGGAGGGAGTGAGACAGGCGACATAACAAAACTAATAACGAAAAGGGTAGAGCTTTAGTTGTCGTTCGGGCCCCTTTCAGAGAGGGTGTCGACCCAACGGTTGGGCCGACGTGCCCTTATTAGTAATGTAACAGCCCAAGCCCAGAAAGGTTAAATTGAAGCCTTGTAGCTATTAAATTCAAAATGGCAAGAAAAACAGAGGAGAGGGAGAGGGAGATAACGACTGAGAGGGTGGGTGTTATAGTTGCAGGGTATGGATGGCAAAGAAAAAAAAAATGCAAGAAAAATAGAACATGAAGAAAACAGAGGAGACGGAGATAATGACTAAGATGATGGGTGTTATAGTTGCAAGGTGTGGATGGATTCGAGAGATTAGTGTTAGAGAAAAAGATTAGAACTATTATTGAATAGAAAAGAGATATAAACAGATAATAGGGTTAGAGAAAGAAAGAGAAATAAACAAGAGAGAGATGAAACGATTATTGATTTATGATTTTGCATCATTTTTACACTTATTCAATTAATTCTGAATGTTCTAACACTTTTAATAACATCCAGCTTGTTGATTGATTGACCAAGTGAATTCAACAACTTCCAATTACCTGAACTAGCCATTAATATTCAAAAAATAGTTGTCAGTCATTACGACATTTCTTCTTTTGAAGACCATCCTTGTCCTTAAGGATGAAATGTTAGAAACTATGCATTAATGAAATCCAGATCCTCCCAGGTTGATTCTTTCGTTGAGATTGACCGATTTGTTTTTGAGTTTGTAAGCCATTTTTCTAATTCTTACTACTATCTTAAAAGGGCCCATAGAACTTTGAAAGACAGATTGGGTTGTCTTTGTAACTTGATGGATACCTTTTTATATAGTTGAAGTTTCAAATAGATCATATCTCTGATCTGAAACTCTCTTTCTGATCGGTTCTGATTTCCATACAGTTTCATTCTATTCTGGGACTTGAATAAATGATCATGCAATATTTGAATTATATCTTGTTTACTTTTGATGAATTCTCCAATAGCAGGAGTAATCATATCAACATATGGACCTAAGGGAATATGTTTGGCCTCATACCTATATAGGCCTCAAAGGGAGACATCTTAATATTGCTTTCGTAGTTGTTATTGTACCACCATTCAACCAGATTTAGCCATTATAGGGAAAATATTTATCTGTTTGATGTCATACACCTTAAATAGCGCTCTAAGTATTGAATTAGTCTTTCATTTTGCCCACTACTAAGCTTCAACTTGGTCCCCATAAGTCTAAATATTTCTTGTCAAAACAAACAAGTGAAAAACTTTGTCCCTATCTGAGATAATGGAATTAGGAAGACCATGCAATTTGAAGATATTATCTAGAACTAACTGAGCTACTTTAGTAGTCGAGAAATGGTATTACAAAATTATAAAGTGGCCAAACTTAGTAAGTCTGTCAATGACTACTAAGATGATGTTATAGCCCTGAGAATGAGGTAAATCTTCAGTGAAATCCATACTTATTTGTCATCATACCTGAGTGGGAATTGGTAGTGGCTGCAACAGTTCTGGGTATAGAGTTTTCTCATGTTAATTTTTTTGATAGATGCCATATTTTTGCATCAATTTATTTACTATCTTCTTCATTAAAAGCTAATAGAATGCTGCTTTTACCCTGTGTAATGTACCTTGCTGCCCAAAATGACCTCCGGTGGTTAAGTTGTGCATTTGTTGCACTATTTTCTCTCTGAGTTGAGAGACACTACCTACCATCATCTTTCCTCCTATTAAAAGATCAGTCTGTCCAAATATAATATTTATTGGTCCAACCCAGATATTTTTATGGTTAGATTAAGAAAACTTGGCCCCAACAATTTTCACATTGGGCGGCCTGATACTAACTTCTAAAACTAAATAGTAACAAGTTGAAGGGAACAGAAGACACAAAAATTATGTAATAAAAAAAAATGAGTAAGATTATTAGAAGACACTAACATACAAAGGGGCAGAATACGCCTACACATTTCTCAACTTAAGACTGAGTTTAAATTGATTCAATATAAGAAAACAAGGGAACATATAATAAAAATCCTGTATTTCTACAAGAGGAGAAGCATTAGTATTTATACTTATCTCAGACTTCCACTGCTTACCGTTCTTTGCATTGCTTGACAATGGCTATCCAGGTGCTTCTTATATCTTATATATAAGAATGTAATATCATTCAAGCACAAACAAAATTTTCCATACAAATTTGAAAGAAATCATTAACAAAATAATTTTAAGAAACTAAGAAAAATTTCTAGAAAATGCTAGAAAGAGTGAATTGGTTGTCATATAGCATGGGATTTCAGGAGGGGGCGTGTCAACGATGCAGAGCGCTGCCGCCCCATCAATATTATGAGTGTTCGTTTGCCGTGTTGTCATTGGTAAGAGTAGGAGCCATCTCTACTTGTTGAGGGTGTGGAGTGATCTGTATTAAGCAATCTAGTCTTCCACACAATGTGACAAAAAGATCAACTGCAGCAACCACATCATGATAATGTGGCATCACTCATGTTCTCTTTAGTAAGTCTAATTGAGTAACGTCCCCCCAACTAGTAGTAGCTGGAATTGATGAAGGAACTTTGTTATCTTCCAAAGAAGATGGAGGAACGTCGACGGTGATATCTGAATGTCGTGGTGATGAGGGCATGCTGTGTTGGATCATTAATCCAACGTTGGGCTTATATGTTAAAATAATTATGTATTGCATACTGTCAAGCCCATAAGATAAACCCATATGAAAGTGATCTGGTAAATTTGAAAAATTCAGTAATTTGGGTTTAAGTATCTCAAAGGATATGGAAATAAATAAATGTGTAGATACCGATAGACATTTACTATTTATGATGCGTTAAATAGGGAATGTCTAAGGGTGACTTAAGAATAGCATGAAAGTTACCTAAATCAGGTAAGGTAACTTGAATAAGCTAAATAGGCAAATTCCAATTATGAATTTAGAAGTAAAGTCATCCCTAAAACTATAAATAAGGGTTATGGTCCCTGGGTCATTGAATTACTCTTCTCCCTAATACTCCCATCATATAAAGAGATTTTGTGAGAATACATTTGATTTGGAAGGCCGTGGTCAGGATTCTGCCCAGACGAAGGTCGAATCAAGTTTGTATTCTATTCAGTTTCCGACTATAGAGTCAGGTACACTTCCATCCAACTTGAATTTCAGTTTTAGTTCTTGAGTTTTGATTCCGATGATTTAACACGATATTTGGCATATTTTGCATCAAGTAATTTTCCCAACAAGTGGTATCAGAGTCTCTCGTGTTTGAATCATCGGGATTTTTTTTGTATATTTAAGATTTCCTATGATTTTAGTATTTTATGAATTCTTTTGATATTCTGGTTTTCGACAAAAATATATATATATATATATATATATATATATATATTCAACTTTCTTTTTTTTTGTAGATTTCAATAAAGGAAAATGTTATGGAAATTTTTTATTTAAAGTCGACCTTCAGTTCTTATTAAAAGTCGACATCTAGTGTTTCCATAAAAAAAAAAAGATAAGGGATAAATTGTACTCTCGAGATTGCAAGAGCATGGCAAGTACTTTTGGCATATATATATATATATATATATTTTAAGGAAGTTAATTTTTCTTTTAAGAAAAGTTACATTTTTCTTTTACAAAAAAATCTTTAATATCTATCATTTTCTTGTGCAAATTTTTTTTTTAAGGAAGTTGACATTTTTTTGGGTCATATTCACTTAAAATATATATATATATATATATATATATATTTAAGGAAACTTTTGTTTTGGGAAATAAAAAAAAAGAAATCTTCCGATTTTAGTTTCCTTTTTTTTTTTAATAATGATATCCCAATTTCAGAATAAAAGTTTCAGATTCTAACACTTATAACTTTTCTTTTATTGCAATTCCACGTCACATAAGAATTAAGGTATGAGCCATTTTGGGCCCAAACAAAACCAACCTTGGGTATAACAGGTTTTGGAACTCATTGGACTCAATTGAACACATTTTTTATCCTTATCATTCTTCCCTGTCTCTTTTATATTCGAAACTGGTCATTCTTTTAGTATGCGATAGCATGACATGTCTAGGAAAGTTCTGTCAACAAGACGGGGATAAGTCTAAGGTTGGCTGGTTCTTAAGCAGTTCTACACGAACTCACTACCTACCTGGGAACTTTCCTGGTGTCCTCTGCTACAGAATGGGGATTGGTCAAGTTTTGGACCGGTTGTCGGCAAAATGTTAAAAACTTTGGTTTTATGCCGACAACGAAAGTATAGGGATAAAAAAGAAAGATGATGGAAACAGATTTAATAAAATTGGGTTTTCGTTTTCGAGCCCAATTTAAAGTTTATAAGATTGGGTTTTAAATGACCCAATTCTCAAGATATTGAGTCTATCAAGATAAAATTGAATCTTTTTTTTTTCAATTACGGATATGATTCAAATATGAGTATGGTTTTGTATATATATTTCGAGATACATTAATTGAAGCAATATGTCACCAAAGTGATCTCTTTTGTGGAAATTAATTTATTTTTGAGATATAAGAGGTTGTGTGTATGCAATTCATGTGGATACCGATCGGCCCAAAGGAAGGTCCGTATTTGACGGAATTGCATGTGCACATTGTGGTAATAAATGTGTGACAAATATTCATTTTTTTTTATGTGATCAATTCATCGGCCCAAAGGAAGATAGTTGATTGACATACTCTTGTTGTCAGTGTTTGATTACTACATTCATATGCCATTTACAAATTACTTATTTTATCCAAAGATAATATATTAATGGAGTTATCGGTATTTGATGATGGAAATTTCTCATATTTGGATTTATTTGCTTTTAAAGTTCCATTTGAATATATATATTGATCACCGTTCTCTATTTTGACAGTTAACACTATTTCCACCAATATCAATGCGCAACTCAACTCTATTCCCATGTTGAATGGCTCAAACTTCAAATCATGGCGAGAAAATCTTTTGATTGTTCTCGGGGTTATGGATATGGACTTTGCGTTACGGACTGACTGTCCTCCACCAATTACTGATAAGAGTACCTCTGATGACAAGAGGGAGTTTGAAAGGTGGGAGAGGTCGAACCGCATTAGTCTCATGATCATGAAGAAGGCCATCCCAGAAAGTTTTCGGGGCACTATATCTGATACTATTGCTATAGCTAAGGACTTCCTTGTTAATATTGAGAAAAGGTTTGCCAAGAATGAAAAGTCAGAAATATGTACGATCTTGACAAGTCTTGTGTCAATGAAGTATAAAGGTCAAGGCAATATTAGGGAGTACATCATGGAGATGTCTCGTATCGCTTCAAAGTTAAGAGCGCTCAAGCTTGACCTCTCTGAGGACTTGCTTGTGCATTTGGTTTTAATATCTCTTCCTGGTCTCTTAATGAACTTATCTCTCACTGTGTCCAAGAAGAGGAAAGGTTGAAGCGAGATCAGACAGAAAATGCTCACCTAGTCTCGACCAAAGGCAAAAAAAGGAAGTCCGCTAAGGATGCTGTAAGTACGACACCTCAGAAGAAGCAACAAAAGGTACCGGGTGAACCGGAAAAGGATGGATGCTTCTTTTGTGGTGGTGAGGGACATAGAAAGAAGGAATGTACCAATTATCACGCTTGGCGTGCAAAGAAAGGTATGCTTTTGTCTTTAGTTTGTTCTGAGGTTAATTTAATTTCAGTACCAGGACACACTTGGTGGCTAGATTCCGCTGCAACCACTCACATCAGTGTGTCCATGCAGGGTTGCCTAAATTACCGACCGCCAAATGATGGTGAAAGATATATCTACGTAGGTGACGACAATAAGGTTCCAGTTGAAGCCATAGGAAGGTTTAGATTATTGTTAAGGACCGGATTCTTTTTGGATCTGCATGAAACATTTATTGTACCGTGTTTTAGACGGAATTTGATTTCTATTTCTGTATTGGACAAATTTGGTTTTACTTGTTCTTTCGGAAATGAGAAAGTTAGTTTGTTTCTTGATTCAAATTTAGTTGGTTCCGGTTCTTTATTAGGATCCGATAATCTTTATTTACTTGATACTGTGACTTGTTTTAATGAATCTCTGCATTCTGGTACTCGAAATGTAAGGCGCAAATTAACCAATGAGAATTCCTCCTCGTTGTGGCACAAAAGATTAGGTCATATCTCCAGACGGAGAATAGAGAGAATTGTGTCAGAAGGTATTCTTAATTCCCTTGATTTCACAGACTTTGACGTTTGTGTACATTGTATAAAGGGAAAACAAACTAATAAAAGGAATTATGAGGCCAAAAGGACTTCAGACGTCTTAGAATTGATTCATACGGATATCTGTAGACCATTCCCTTCGACTTCTTGGAATAGTCAACGATATTTTATCACGTTCATAGACGATTATTCAAGATATGGTTACATTTTTTCTCCTTACAAAAAAGTCCCAATCTCTGGATATGTTCAAAATTTTTAAAGCTGAAGTTGAAAATCAACTCGGCAAACGAATTAAGAAAGTCAGATGTGATCGTGGTGGAGAATACTACGGCAGAAATGATGGTTCAGGTGAACAGCGTCCAGGACCGTTTGCTCACTTCCTAGAGGAATGCGGTATCGTCCCACAGTATACCATGTCTGGCTCACTTTCTGTTGGTAAGAAGCATGATTGCTCATTCTGCCTTACCTGAGTCACTCTGGGGAGAGGCACTCAAGACTACAGCATACCTTATCAACAGGGTTCCTACTAAGGCAACTACCAAAACCCTCTACGAACTTTGGACCGGCAAACGTCCTAGTGTGAAGCATCTGTGCGTCTGGGGTTGTCCAGCTGAGGCTAGGCCTTTTAGGCCCAATGAAAGGAAACTGGATGCTAAGACAGTTAGTTGCTATTTTATAGGATACTCTGAAAAATCTAAGGGGTACAAATTTTATGATCCCACAAATAAGGTCATTTTTGAGTCGGGAAATGCCTGGTTTTTTGAGGATGTTGAGTTTGCGGGGGGGATATGGTTAGAAACATTGTCTTTCAAGAGGAATATATTGATATTCCTACAGGTGTTATTGGACTTGACCAGATTTCTATCCCTGATCCTGTTCAAAACACAATAGAGTTAGACAATGTTGGAGAACCCTCCAATTCTGAAGAACAAACTCTACCACCTCAAGAACCTATGCCATTAAGAAGATCCACTAGAGAAAGAAGAAATGCAATTCCGGATGACTATGTTGCATTTTTTCAGGAACATGATGTTGACATTGGAGTGATGGAAGATGATCCGATCAACTTCCATCAACCCATTGAATGTTGTAACTCTCAAAAGTGGATCGATGCCATGAATGAGGAGATGAAGTCCATGAAGGACAATGACGTTTGGGATCTCGTCCCATTGCCTGAAGGAGCAAAACCCATTGGTTGTAAATAGATATTTAAAACCAAAAGGGATTTGAAAGGTAATGTGGAGAAATATAAAGCTTGTCTTGTCGCAAAAGGTTTCACACAGAAAGAAGGCATTGATTATAAAGAGACTTTCTCTCCAGTTTCTTTGAAAGACTCTTTTAGGATTATAATGGCGTTAGTGACACATTTTGATCTTTAGTTACACCAAATGGATGTAAAGACGGCGTTTCTCAATGGTGACAATGATGAAACGATATATATGTTGCAACCAGAAAACTTTGTGTCGGGAGATCCAAAGAATATGGTTTGCAAACTTAAAAAATCCATCTATGGACTCAAGCAAGCATCTCGACAATGGTATTTTAAATTTCATCAAATAATCATCTCCTTTGGTTTTGAGATAAATTTAGTTGATGAATGTATATACCATAAGTTCTGTGGGAGTAAATATATTTTTCTGGTTTTATATGTCGATGACATATTGTTTGCCAGTAACGATAAAGATCTATTATATGAAACCAAGATCTTTCTCACAAAGAAATTTGAGATGAAAGATCTTGGAGAAAGTTCTTTCGTATTGGGCATTCAGATACACCGAAATCGTTCTCAAGGTATTCTGCAATTGTCCCAAAAGGGATATATTGAAAATGTTTTAACGAGATATGACATGCAAAATTGTAAACCTGGTGATACCCCTGTATCTAAAGGAGACAAATTTAGTCTCAAACAGTGCCCCCAAAATGATATTGAAAAACGGGAAATACAGAAGATTTCTTATGCATCAGCAGTAGGAAGTCTGATGTATGCTCAGGTATGTACGCGTCCAGATATTGCGTACATTATAGGAATGTTGGGCAGATACTTAAGTAATCCTGGAATGGACCATTGGAAAGTTGTCAAACGAGTCTTGCGGTATCTGCAAAGAACGAAGGAATATATGCTCACGTATCGGAGATCGGAACGGCTTGAGATCACTGGGTATACTGATTCCGACTTTGCGGGATGTCAAGATAGCATGAAGTCTACAACAGGCTATATCTACATGCTAGCAGGAGGAGCCATTTCTTGGAAGAGTGCTAAACAGTCTCTTATAGCATCTTCCACAATGGCGGCAGAATTCATAGCGTGTCATGAATCATCCAACCATGGAATATGGCTGCGAAATTTTGTCACGGGACTGCGGATAGTGGATAACATTGATAAGCCACTCAAATTATTTTGTGATAATAAATCGGCAGTCCTCTATTCCAATAACAACAGGAGTTCGACAAAGTCCAAACACATAGACATCAAGTTCCTGGTTGTTAAAGAAAGAGTACAGAGTGGTCAGATGTCTATAGAACATATAGAAACAAACTCCATAATTGCGGATCCACTTACAAAGAGTTTGCCACCCAAAGTATTCCTTGAGCATGTTGCTCGTATGGGCGTAATGCCACTTGAGGATATACAATCTTAGTGGGAGTTTGTAAATCATGAATACTCTATTGATATAAATATTGAGTTACTACAGTTAAATTCTGCAGAAATAAAGATTTAGTCTTTTTATTCACTCTGATTTGGTATGATCTCACTAAAGAGGATCAGTTGGAAATAGACATGTTAAAGATCACATTGCATGACATTTCCACGCCACGCATCCATATCATAATCCATATCATTTGGTTATATTAATTTACGTGACCATTGAAGGTTGAGTTGCGAAATTACAACAAAAGCCACCTTGATCCTAAGTTGATATGATTAATGGACGGAATTGGTTGTAAATACATTTCAGTATTGACAGAGAAGTTGAGCTCATTCGGTTATTTAGCAATTACATAATTATAAAGTCTCACATATAGCCCAAGTGGGAGATTGTTGGATCATTAATCCAACGTTGGGCTTATATGTTAAAATAATTATGTATTGCATACTGTCAAGCCCATAAGATAAGCCCATATGAAAGTGATCTGATAAATTTGAAAAATTCAGTAATTTGGGTTTAAGTATCTCAAAAGATATGGAAATAAATAAATGTATAGATACCAATGGACATTTACTATTTATGATGGGTTAAATAGGGAATATCTAAGGGTGACTTAAGAATAGCATGAAAGTTACCTAAATCAGGTAAGGTAACTTGAATAAGCTAAATAGGCAAATTCCAATTATGAATTTGGAAGTAAAGTCATCCTTACAACTATAAATAAGGGTTATGGTCCCTGGGTCATTGAATTACTCTTCTCCCTAATACTCCCATCATATAGAGAGATTTTGTGAGAATACATTTGATCTGGAAGGCCGTGACCGAGATTTTGTCCAGACGAAGGTCAAATCAAATTCCAATTATGAATTTGGAAGTAAAGTCATCCCTACAACTATAAATAAGAGTTATGGTCCATGAGTCATTGAATTACTCTTCTCCCTAATACTCCCATCATATAGAGAGATTTTGTGAGAATACATTTGATCTGGAAGGCCGTGGCCGGGATTCTGTCCAGACGAAGGTCGAATCAAGTTTGTATTCTATTCAGTTTCCGGCTATGGAGTCAGGTACATTTTCATCCAACTTGAATTTCAGTTTTAGTTCTTGAGTTTTGATTCCGATAATTTAATACGATATTTTGCATATTTTGCATCAAGTAATTTTCCCAACATGATGGTGTTGGCATCGAAAGAAATAGATGCCATTGCTAATGTTGCATTCTCTGAAACTGTTTGATGTGTTTGAATGATTTTTCCATGCATATCAGCTTGAGCCTTAGCTGCACATATACTCAAATAATCAATTTTGGTCAAATAATTAATAATATATTTCTCTACTGCTATTCTAAAAATAATTTATGTTTGCAGAAAACTTCAATCATGGATTTGCTTAAAAACGTTTTGGAGTAGTATATGAAATTTGGAACAATTTGGTGAAGTTGCTAACATTTAGTAATCGGTAATGACAAAAGATTTTAAGGAAAATAATAGTTTTCTTATTTTAGTTAATAACAATTTTAAAAAAAATAATAATAATCAACTTAGTTTTCAGAATCTTTCGTACTAGAATGATTTTTGAGATTTAATTTTAGTAAGAATGTTATTTTATTATAAATTTTAATTTTTTTCTATTTAAAAAGGAAATGATCAATAAAGAGATAACTTAGTTCTCATAAAAGTAGCGTGCAGGAAACTTATTGGGGAACAAATTCAGAACCGTCAAAGCTAGGATCTGGGAGACGGAAAAGGAAGAGAAAAATTACCTCCAAGTATCCATTGAGTATATCATTTACTACAACTCATATCATTTTCCTCTATAACTTGTTTGTTAAGCCTAGGGATGTAGCATAAAGATCCTTTTACAGAGATTATAACCAGTGTTTTGAAACCGGATGAGTTGGATCGAAAACTGGTTTGAATCGGCTAAGCTAATTGAATCAAGCCAAAGTTGCACCGGCAACAATTGAACTCTATACCATATGGCAAGATGCAACTCTGCCACCGGAACATCGATTGGTTCTTTACACAAAAAAAAGGATGGGCTCTCTAGGAGGAAAAATAGATATAATTTTTTTTTTCACCAAATAAAGTCTTGAATAAGATAACCCAAACCTGTCATTATCATAATCATAGATTAAAATTATGTTATTAAATAGATGGTTGATCTTTTGTTTTGTTTTTTTTTTATTATAAAAAAATCAATTTGCCGGAAAAAAATTGACACTTTAAGGGTCAAGATTGCTATGTGAAATACATACGTGAATTTTAACCGATTCGATTCGTTTTATAAGATTATTAATATATTATAATTTAAATTTATTTATAACATTGTGATAATGTCATTCGATATTTTCATCTGCTCTGACTGGCTCATCCATTAACCCCTTGATGCAACCGATTCGTGTTTCAGTCCAGGTTTCAAAACACTGGTTATAACTCGACTCAACTACATCTAACCATGCTAAGCTATTTAAAAGTAGATAAAAATTCGAGAACACTCATCAACATTCATTTCCATTTTTCTCTATTAGACAAGTCTTCAGTTTCTACAAACTTGTGTATATTGGTACTCTACACAAAGTGGCATGAAGTGGGACTTACTGCGAGAATGGGGTTTCTTCCATATATGGTGGAACTTGAAAGTCTTATTTGAGAGCATGGCTGTAGTCATGGTAATGGAAAGTTTTGTAGATGAATTGAGACAACCACTTGGAGGCCCCAAAGCATAGAACTGCCATAAAGACCAGTGTAGTCCTCGTAGCAGCAGACATGAGGCCTTGTTTGGCAGCTGCAACAAACCCAGTCAAAGCGACCGAGATGACCTGAAGTACAACTTCAAGGACGTTGAGACCTTTCAGCGCAGCACTGCAACTGCGGCAATTCACTGCATGAGACCAGTACCTGAAAGGCAGGGAAAGGAAATCACTGGACCTTTTTGCTTTGTCCCATCAGTCATTCTCTTACCAGGCTAAAGTATTGTGACAGCAAATGACCCCAGGTAAGTGATTGGTTCAAATTCCAAAAATAAACTTTAGGACATTTTGTAATGGAGGGCATTAGCATCACAACGATACGGTTGTCCCATGGTGACCTATTGATCATATGGTTGAGTCATAGAAACAATCTCGAAAAAGCTGTAGTACTAGAATTTACCAATCTCAAAAAAGTTAATTATAGCATTTTCTAGGTATGCCAAAGAAGTTACAATCCAAGTGAAAATCTTAGAAGATTCTAGAAGATTACCTATCCATGAGCTGTTCTCTCGGAGGAGTTGGGGGAAGGGCTCCTGTGAACTTGTTTCTCCAATCAACCTGACCTCCAGCATACTTATTTAACCATTGTCTGAACCCAACAACCAAGGCATCGGACTTTGTTGGGAAAAAACAAGCTTTTAGCCAATTGGAATGACCAACTTCCATAATTTTATGTTCCTGCAGAAGACAAAAGGATGAGTTTTTTCTCCCTAATTCACGACAATACTGGGCCTTAAGGTATATGTCCTGTATTTTCTTTAATCATGCGGAATATTGATTCCTCTGCATTTTCACCCACCAAGCTAAACTAATTGCAAAACAAACTTTTGAATAGCAGAGGAGATTAAATTACCTCCAGATGAAGAAGATATAAATCTGAATCCAAAAGCAGGTTCTGACCTACATGAAACACCCATCGTGGGACAATGCGATCCATCCAGACTCCAAAATTTCTTGGGTTAGTCCATATAAATCTGCTTTTACCCGGACTAACAGGGATACAGAAAAAAATGAAAAGCAGCCTTCTTTGTGAAACGTGAGAGGACGGCTCCTGAAACCAAAATTTTGAACATCTCAGATCTTCTACGACTACTGAAGCCAGAAGAGGAAAAACAAACACTAACAAATAAAAGAAAGGATGTTCAACCACGCTGTCACCTTGCTGCCATTGGCTGATTTCAAGGCGTCATCCTGGGACTGAAATATTGGAGAATAAAGGAACACACATGGTGGAAGGAACTTGCAAGCTCCAGATTCCTGCTTTGCAGTAAAACCATTTATATCTAACTTCTGTACACTAATTTCCAGTGGTCTTCCCCCTTCTCGGTCTGCCTTGGGCGTGAAATAAGCCTTTCTTAGTAACATAAACGAAGGCATTTAAGAAAAATTGTAATGTAAGGACTGTTCAAGAAGATCTTATCTGTTTTTGGCACTTGGAACACGCATTATTCCATAATGTGAATAAGGAACATGAGCCGGGTCCATAAGATTTTCAAGCAGAACCTCGTATCTGGAAATTTTACTTTGCATACTTAGAATTATAGAAAAACCACATTCATAGATACATGCTTCTACAGTAGTCAATCAATTACTGGAATAATTGCGAAAGGTGGATAGCTATTTACAGTCACAGCAAAGAATAATGACAAAAATTATTCAGTGAAATTAACAGAAAACTTTTAACAATTCAATTTGAACAAGAAGGATGAAATCACTGAGTGCTACATACCCATAATGTATATCTCTACTTGCTAAAAACTTGGTATACGATGGATCCTCCAATTCTGGGATGTAGGGCGGTCTTTTCTTTAGGTGGATGTCTTTGTACTGGGGGTCCTTATTTGGCAAAAACCAAACAATATCATGTTGCACAATGCTGGGATAAGGAACAACACATGCTTTCTTGAATGTGTGAACCTGCAGCAATTTTCAGTTATTCAGAAATCACAGTGATGACATGATTTTTCAAATTTGTGAAATCTTCCACACAGACTATAATAAGGGATTAATGTCTTTATCAATTTATGAATCTTTTCCTCTTTACCAACATCCTTGCAGTCAAAAGGCTAGTTGTCTTGCTAATTCAAAGTTCAATATCAGTTGCTCTTAGACTGCTTCTAACATACCTAGACTACAATGGCAGGAGGATCAAACTATGAACCAGAATCATTTTCACGTCATGTGGACAGAAAGATGTGAATATGAAACTAGACTCTCCATTGCTTTACAAACCTTTCCTTCATGCAGATCCGTTTCTATTTCACAGTTAGATAGCTCAGAAAGTACTTCCAGCACGAATAGACTATAAATGACAACAAAAACAAGATGGAATTCTGTAAGTTTGATCTGTTTTTAAGTCAATTTCTCAGCTTAAATTTACCAATGGAACCATTTGATTCATCGGATAAATTAGATAGTACTTGAAATTCTGAATGTGATAATAGATTATTTTTAATTTTTCCAAAAGAAATAATAATAATATCTGGTCGTAAGCGTCACACAGTTAGAGGCTGAACTTTATTCCTTAGTTAAACATCAGAAATGACACCTTTACTAATACTATCTTCTTTTTCTTCAGACCTCTATCTTGCCAACCCAGGCAAGCACCATGCAGTTCTCAGATTAGCAGAATAAAGAGGTTGTAACATTTTTTTGCTAAAAATTACAATTCAATGCTAGTTCATGGATGAAAGTTGTAAAATCATGATCTAGATAGCCAAAAAAACCACAAGCACATTCTGCATCAAGGGCCACGCAAACAGAGCGTGAACTAAATTCCTTAGTTGAACACTAAAATAGACACTATTAACAATACTATCTTCTCTTTACTTCCATTAACTCGACAGAAAAGGCAAGCACAATGCAATCAGTCTCTAATAAGAATAGCAACTCGACTCTGCTAAACATTTATCTTCATTTTTATTGTTTGAAATAAATCGCACTATGTACTAGTATGTGCTTTTCTAATTCCAAAATAATAAAAAAAAAAAAAACCCACAATAGTAACACAGAGAATAGAAAGGCGTTGAAAAATTCATTTAGCATCCGATTCAATGCCAATTCCAGGAAAAAAAAAAAAGCAAATCCATAATATGCGTAACATCTAAATCAATAAATAAATGTGTACTGAAGAAGGAAAAAATTACCGGTGGACCATCAGGTGGAGCTTGAGGAACAAATTTACAGTCACCAGCCCCATTAAAGCACCAACCATGATACACACACTGCAGTCTTCCCCACTGATCAATCCTTCCTTCAGACAGAGGAGCCAATCTATGTGGACAACAATCATCAAACACTTTCCATTCATTTTCATTTCTATCCCACCACACAACCACATCAATACCCATCACTCTTTTCCCATGTGGGACTCTCTTGTCAAGATCACAAACTGGCATAATAGGATACCACTGAGTATACCAATCAAATTTCTCATCTGGGTTTTGAATTTCAACCTCAGTCTCAGATGGGTCTGTGGGTTCTGTCGAAATTGTTGGAGATAAGGCTGTGAAAGTCTCGGAGGGAAATTTTCTGATTTTTGGAGAAATAGAAGAGAGCGAAGAGTTGGGTATAGGCGGGAACTGAAGATTGAAGATGGGTGCGTTGGAGGAAGTCTTGTGGAGTTTGGTTGTGAGCGTTGAGAGGAGAATTGAAGCTCTGATAGCTTCCATTTGCAAAGCACTTCCTGCCAAGAAGAGAGTGAGAGTGAGAGTGAGAGTGAGAGTGAGAGTGAGAGTGAGAGTGAGAGTGAGAGAGAGATGACATGCAATATGAAGGTGAATTGTGTGGCTTGGACGATAAGTGAAGACAAGACCAAAGTGATCTTACGGATATTTGATGATCTACCCACAGACAGCTATTCTTATTATATTCCAAATCATAATCATATACCGTCCAAGCCACACAATTCAATGTATCTTATATATACATTTGCTTCCCCTTTAATGATCTATCTGCAGAAAACTGGACCCAAGTGAGGGAGAAAGAAAGCGGGGTTTTCCGCTTGATGTGAACTGCAGACCTGCATAAGACAGGCTTGCTCGACTGAGATAAAACGGCTCCCACTTTTCAGCACATCAACCGTTAGTTTGCCTTGTATCACTTTCACGATCTAGTGACTCATAGGAGCACTGCCCGCGCTGCAAGCCACTCCAACTTTTCATTTTTAATGTCAATAGTGTCCATCATATTATCCAATGTGTACCATGATTTTTGTGGTCCTAAAGGCAAAGCTTCTTAAGTTACTAGTTTGAATATCACCAACGTCAAAGAAATAATACTTCTCTGATCTTTTCATATCAGTCAATTCACAACAAACTATGTATCACCATACCAAATAATACTTTCACTAAGAGTACACATCAAAAAAGAAACAAAAAAAAAAAAAAATCATGATTCTACTCTTCTAGGCCTAAAGGTGCTCATTGTTCTATCAATTCTCAGAATGGGGATAAATATCGATAACAAGAAACCAATTGACCATTCATTTTGATTATTTTCTCCCAAGTATGTGCTGTGGATATAACTTTAGGTTGTTTACATACATAGCACAACATAAAAATGGTTTTGTATATAGCAAAATAAAAGTTTCACTTGAGCCGCGTGATAGTAATCATGGTAATGGAAAGTTTTGTGGATGAAATGAGACAACCACCTGGACGCTGCAAAAGATAGAACTGCCATAAAAACCAGCATAGTCCTTTGAGGATGTAGACATATCAAGCCCTGTTTGGCAGCTGCAACAGACCCAATCAAAGCAACAGAGACTGCCTCAAGTATGACTTCAAGGACATTGAGACCCCTTAGAGGAGGGGTGGAGCCAGAAAATTTTTGTTGAGGTGATCATAAAGCAATAATTAATAAAAATAATAAAATAAAAATATTTTCAAATTGGCATAATTCTAATTAAAAATATATAAAATATTAAACAAAATAAATAATTTATAAAATTTATACTTTATGCTTTTTTATTAATTCAAATTTATGTATAATCAATTTTGAACTAAAAATAATGATAATTTTTTTTTTCAATATAAAAAACCAAACTATCTGTAACATATTTATCTTCTATCTTATTTCGCAACCTTTTCTTTTTCAATATTACTCTTGATTGGGAGAAAAATTGACTTTCTAGTGCACTAATATTTGAATCGTTAGTAACCTTTTTTCTTAAAAAATGAATGAATTATCTTTTTTCTCATAACTGATTTTTTATTTATTTTTTGAATAGAAAACAAAGAAAACAAAAAGGGAAAAAAAATCGAGAGAAAAACTTGAGTGAGATAAAAACCACATATTTTTGTTAAGTTAGGGCTAAACTCTTATTGAAAAGATAACTACTATATATAGATTTTAACTCTAACTCTAACAATAGTATTATTTGACTATTGGGTTTATCAAAAATAGAAAATATCGCATTTATCTAATATAATTGATACATATCTGACATATCTAATAAAATATTCACAGTCTAATATTATACCGAAAAAATATTAATCATATCTAAAATATAGTAATAGAATTATGAAAAAATATTAACTAAATTACGAGACAATTAAATATTATACATAAAGGTCTTAATAAAAACATATCGAGATGGTAAGAATATAATATACAGTAGGCAAAAATTTTAATAAAAATATCAATTGCACTGTGCATGTCAACTTAAAAAAAAAAGAAAAAATTATATAAGAATCTATTGATGTAGATTTTTAAGGAATATCTTTAAAATATTTATTTTCTTTTGTCAGCTATTATTAGTTATGTCGTTATATCAGCTATCTTATTTTTCTTTTCCGGTGACAATTGATGGATAAGGACATACAGTAGAAAAATAATTTTTGGAAATGTAAAAAAATAATATATTTTTTTAAATTGTGTATCTTATACATATATACAAATATTTTAAATTTAAGGGTACTCCGATCAGACTTCCGGTGTCCATATATCAAATATAATATTATTTTAAAATTTTAAAATATAAAAATTTTATTATTTTAAATATTTGGAGAGATGACAACTTTTTTTTGGACCACGAAGGTTAAAGTTAAAATTTTTTGGGGAAAAAAAATTCAAAAGTTTTGGGAGGCCATGTCCGCCCAAGACTACAGGTGGCTCCGCCGGTCTTAGAGCAGCACTGCAGCTTTGGCAGTTCACTACATGAGACCAGTTCTGAAAGAAACAGAGGTGACAAGTAAATGCTATTTTTTGCATTAACTATTCCAACGGCAAACTAAAGTATCAAGTGACCTCCAAAAGCTGTGATATATTCAATGGGGAAAAACAAAACTTCTATTTTATTTCAAGTAAATACTATTTTACTTCAAAGTTCTGCAAACTAAACTAAAAGTGTGCTGGTACCCTTCTGGCATGCATCCCCATCCCTATACCTATCCCCATCCCCGATTCCCCATTCCCCATATCTCGGCACGTTGCGGGGTGAGGTCCCCACCCATCCCCATCCCCCTTCCCCACCCATTCCCATTCCCATTCCCATTCCTCTTCCCCATATCCTCTGTCCTTCCTCGACGGCCCCATATCTCAGTAGGCTGTCTCTAAGAAACTCTTCAGTCATGCATCCCTATCCCCTCTTCCCCATATCCCCTCTCCTTCCTCTCTCTCTCTCTCTCTCTCTCTGGCTGTTGTCCGCGACCATCACTAACTCAACCTCCGTCTCCCTCTCCCGGAATCCCGCGAACGGCGCCCTCGTTTTCCTCTCCCTCTTCCTCCTTCCTCTAACTCTGTTGCTGCTCTACCCAAATTAACTCGGTAAATTCAATTGCAATTGGATCTTGAAAAATTTTTTGAGAGGAGGATGGATCAGATACGGAACAAGGTGGGATCGTACCGGTTCAGTCAAAAGGCCTCCAAAGCGATCAACTCCGTTGGCGACGCCATCAATGTAACCCTAACCCTAACTTTAACCTTCTCTTCTCTTTCTTTATTTCTTCGATTGATTTTGATTCTGCTGTGTGGTATGACTAGAATTTCATTTCTTTGCGTTGGGATTGTGATTTGGGGTTTGACGGAATTCGATTGCAGATATGAAAGAGCGCTTCCTCTTGTTCCTTCGTTTTTTGGTTCGGTTTAACCATTTAACCAAACCAAACCGAACCGAACCGTTGACGATGTGCCTAGAGTCATGTACGGAATTGACATAAAAAAAAAAAAAAAAACTTTAAATAACCCGAGGAGGAAAAATTTTGATAAATGCCCCGTATTTGTCACGGATTCTATCCGCGATCGTATTTATCGCGGGTTGAACACGCGACAAAATCATGTAACGTGGCGTAGAGCTTTGCCTCGTCTTCAAGATGAGCAAAGCGACAGCAAACAAGCCCGCAAGATAACGGGTCGATCCGGACCAATAGGCAAAAACACATTACTTAGACGGACCGATTATATTATCGATATATGTGTTAGGGAAAATCAAAATCGAAATTTGAAAAACTTTCTGGTCTAATGGATCCAACTCGTGACTTAGTAGGCCCGTACGTATCATCCATATATGTATTCGACTATTTCAACATATAGAATCTGTTGGTCAAAACAAATATGTATATTTTCTGAACAGTTAAAAAAATAACAATGTGGATAAAAAACTAATTTTTGATATATAGAAAAAAAAAAGAGAAACGAAACAAATAAAATCGAAAAAATAAACATATATAAGTTACAAAGTATATAAAATCGAATTATATTAATAATAATTCGATTCACTTATATATATTTATTTCTTCGATTTTATTTGTTTCGATTTTCTTTTCTGCTCTATATATCAGAAATTAGTATTTTTTTTCACTTTGTTATTTTTTTAACTGTTCAGAAAATACACATATTTGTTTTGACCCACAGATTTTATATGTTGGAATAACCGAACATATATATGGATGATACGGACAAGCCTACTAAGTCACGGGTTGGGAGGGTCTTTCAAATTTCGATTTTGGTTTTTCCTAACATATATATCGATGATATGGTCTGTCCGTTTGAGTAATATGTTTTGACCTATTGACCCGTTATCATGCGGACCCTTTTGTTGTAGTTTTGCTGCGTCTTCAAGATGCGACAAAACTCCAGGCCACGTCACATGGCTTTGTCGCGTGTTCAATCTGCGGTAAAAACGGTTGCGGATAGAATCCGCGATAAATTCAGGTCATCTGTGAAAATTTTTTCTCGCTCGGTTTTTTTAAAATTTTTTTTTTATTTTTAGGTCAATTCCGTATATGGCTCGGTGGGCCTAGGCAGAACCATAAGACATGACATGCATTTGACTGTTCTCAGACCCGAATAGAGAGTGTCCCTTGTGCACTAGGCTATACTTCTAGGATATTTCAAGAATTCCATTGGTATTCAGAATGTTGTATTAGAACTTGGTTAAATCTCGAAAATGCCAATTACCACAGTCCCTATGAATGAAATAAGAAGTTCCCAATTACCTTTGAGCAGTTCTCTAGAAGGAGACGAGGGAAGGGCTCCCGTGAACTTGTTTCTCCAGTCAACTTGACCTCCGGCATGCTTATTTAACCAATTTCTGATCCCAGCAACCGATTTATGGGATCTTGTTGGGACAAAACAAGCCTTCGCCAATTACCTCCACATGAAAAAGACACAAATCTGAGTCCAAAACTAGGTTCTGACCCATATGAAACATCCATCGTGGGACAACACAATCGAGCCAAACTTCAAAGTTTCATGGGTAGGTTCATATCAAACTACTTTTACCGGGACTGACAGGGATACAAATGAAAATCAGAAGAAACCTTTTCTCTGAAGCAGAAGAGGATGGCTGCCGAAACCAAAATGTTGAACGTCTCACATTTCTTAAGACATTTATCGAAGCCAAAAGGAAAATTTTATTACAAAGGATAGATGTCAAATAATTGTATTACTTCGTTGTTAGTGCCTGGTCTAAAGGCAGCAGCCAGAAACTGAAACATTGGAATAGTGAAAAATACACAAGTTGGAAGGAATTTGCCAATGCCAGCTTCCTGCTCTGCAGTGAAACCATTAATATCTAACTTTCGTTGATTGATTGCTGGTGGGCTTCCTCTTCTCTATCTGCCTTCGGTGTGAAATACTTCTTTTCATGACTCAAAACCAACATGCAGAGGAAATTATAAAACAAGTACAATGTAAGGATTGTTCAGTATGGTCATGTCTGTTTTGGGCTCTTCGATCGAAAAAACATTCCATTATTTTTTTTTTGGTATCATGTCTTGGACACAGCCCGGTATCCGAGATTTCGCCCCGACTAATCCGTACTGACCGTTGCAGTGGTTCCTGTTCGGAGGGCGGGTCTTCCAACGGGGAACGCTCCATATACATGAGGGCTCGATGTTTCCAGTGGGAATCGAACCTCGGTCATGCTTAAGGGAACTCAACCCCACATGTAGTTGAGCCAACATTTCATTATGTGAATCAGGAGCATGAGCCGGATCCATGAGATTTTCAATCAGAACCTTGTAATTGAAAATGTTACTTTTTGTCATTCAGAGTGTTGAAGCAAACTACACTCTCATATTTCACAATCAAAGACCTACAAAAGCTTTTACAATAGTCATCAAATTACTTTAAGATTTTGGGTTGGAATTGGTTTAGCTCAAAAATTGAGAAAGGAGGATGGCTGCGCATATCAAAGTTCTGCTACGATCGAGCGATCGTTGTGTGCACTGAATTTGGTTCAAGTGCCCAGCGGAGATGTAGTGGCCTCATCGAAACTTCCTCATAATACACTAATTACAGAAATAAGAAAATTAAAATTTTAAAAATCACAATAATAATTTGGTTCCTTATAATACATTTAAAAATCAACATACAACAAGAACAACACGATCTTTGATCACAAATTTTTGTGTCGTTTGAGAGACAATATATTAGAGAGGATAAAAATTAAAATTTTAAGATTTAAAAAATTAAAAAATTAAAAAATTAAATTAAATTAATTTTTGAAAGAACAAATAAAGAAGATAATACTAAAAAATAAAAATAAAAATAGTGAAAATAAAAAATAAAAATAAACTATTTATAAAAACTTAAAATAATAAGAAATAGATGATTTAACTCTTTCGGATTTTCCTGCATCACTCATTCCTATTTGAAGTCATTTTCTCAATTAAATCCTTAACATTCATATTTTTACGGATAATTTACTTTCACATTTAAGATCTCGCTCCTCTTAATTGGTGTGTCTTTAGATTTTCATTATACGTGTTTAAATCATCTTAGATAATATTCTAATATTTTATTCACAATTGAATTCACTTTCAATTTAATACGTATCTTTTCATTTTTAATTCTATTTTTTATAGTTTTTCAAATGCTCAGTATTATCATTTCAATTATAGGCATTTTCTATTATTGTTGTTATTTAATGGCCCAACAATTGGTGTCATACGATAATGCAAGTTTTATTGTAAATCTATAAAACTTCCCCTTTAACCACAATATCATTGTGTGATCGCAAAGAATTCTAGATTCACTTCTTCATTTTATCCAATTGCTTGAATTTATAATTCACATCCACATCCATGCTGCCATCATTTTAAATGATGGATTCAAAATATTTAAAACGTTCGTTTTTTAGTATATCCTATCTTTGTAATTTAATCATTTTTTCATAAATTTGATAATTGACACTAAACGTACATTTTATATATTTAGTTTTTGACTGACTTAATTTAAATTTTTTTAATTCTAATGTGTCTCTCCATAACTCCAATTTGCTACTGATGCCCTCTTCGGTTTAATATGATATTTTATCTTAAATACTAATTGTGATTTTATCCATCACTATTGCAAAAAGGAGAGTATTTAATGTCAAAGTTAATGAAATCCAATATTAATCGAAAAACTATCACTTAAATCTCCACAGATTCATACATTGATAATAAAGACTCCCTGATACAGAGCTTTGATGAGACTAATATGTCTCAAAGAGATCCCATTTTTCATCAATACCCACCATAATATACTTCTAAAAATCCTATTATATGTTTTTTTTAAATCAATGAATACCATATGCGAGTTTCTCTTCTATATTTTAAACATTTCTATCAAATGTCTTGACAAGTGAATGGTTTCGGTGGTGAATCATATTAACATAAATTCAAATTGATTATGAGACATATTTATCTTCAATCGCAATTTATGTTTCATCACTCACTGCCACAAGTTCATAGTATTGCTCATAAATTTAATTCTCCTATAATTGGAATAATCTTATATGTCTATTTTATTCTCATATAGTGATATAAGTGTGATCTCTCTCTATACTTGGCGTATTTTCTTAATTTGTCAGATTTTGTTAAAAAAAAATCTGTTAACATTCCTATCTCTATTTCACCCCAAACACTTGTACATCTCAATAGGGATACCATAGAGTCCTATAATTTTATTATTCTTTATTTTCTTTAAGATCTCCTTTATTTCATGAAAAAGAATTTGCATTTAAAATACTCATTGTTCTTTTATGTAGATGTTGTGATATCGCTGATATTTCTTGTACTTTCAACGTTAAAGAGATTATCAAAACAATATTTTCAACACTCTCTTGTGTCCTTATTTCCCATGAGGATACTATTGGTATCATTTTTAATATATTTAACATCATTTAGATCATTTCCTTTTCTCCCCTTAGTTCGATAATTCTATAAATCTTTTTTTTTTATCCTTAATTTATAGTTTCTCATATATATATAATTCATTATAATTCGTGAATAATTTTTTTCATCTCTTTTTTTTTTTGCAGTCATGTACTTTTTGAATGTATCACCACCTCTCTTATTTTTAATATTTCGATAATACTTTTGTTTAGTTCATATAATAATTTGGATTTTTTTATTTCACCATTATAACTCTTTACCTATCGGAGCCCGACCCCCAAAATACACAAAGAATCTCCTAACTTTATTCTTAATATTATCATACATGCGGTTGGAAAATCCTGCATATTTAGATCACTAAAGAAGCATAGTTGGGAAGGAACCAAAAGACATGGAAGAAAAATCTGCTGATCGTGCACCGATGGCTAGTCGATAACCATGATAAGAGGATTTTATGAATGAAAATCAGTTCAGTTCATAACATAACGTCAAACTAGAAAAACATGGCATTTTCCGAGTAGAATAGAAATGGTAAATGGTCAAAGACGTACGCATATAATCAATGTCTAATGGCTCAGTTGGTTCGGGAATTGATGCCTTTTAATCATGGTCGAGAGTTCGATCTCCTATGGAAACGAAAAAATCAGCATTAGGAGACATGTCCCCTCAATTGGGTCCTGCAAGTGGTCGACTCAGATTAGTCGGGGCGAAACCCCAAATGATGGATTGGTGACCTAACCATGGTACAAAAAAAAAAAAAAAGACTTACGCATATGCAACTACCCCCAAGACATGCTTTCATCAAACTAAACATGAGAAATTGAAATCATTTGTTGAAAAACAGATCATATATATATATTATGTTACCTCTTCCATTCAGCTGCAGCATACTGCTTTGAAATGATCCCAAGTCTCCTGCTTTCATCATTTGCAACTGCATCAAAAGCCACCTTTGCAAAGCAGCTCCTGTAGATACACCACTGGAGAGTTATCAATGATTCTACACCATCACTACTTGTTAATGCACGAGCCCAGGATCATATAAAAGTACCATAACAAAATTTAACATGAAAGAAACAAGCAACTATTGACAAAAGAAACAGAAAGACCTAGTGAATTAGTGGTGTAGATTTCTAGGAAGCCTTCATTCTTCCCACTTAGTTTAAACAATTGCAACAATTACTGATAATGAAGGAAAAATAATTAGAAAGGTCAATTCAGTAACACTCTTTTTCAATTTTCTAAAGGTGTGCAAACTGGAAAAGGGAAAATGCTTAACAAAAGGGCAACAGCAATCACAAACTTCGTGATGATCTTACATGACACCGAGAATAAGCCACTGCAGAGTTGATTTGATCAGAAACACCCCAAACCCCAGGGAAACAGCTGAAATATCCTAGAAGGAATAAGTATGAAAACACTTGGTCCAAAGTTTCAAAGAATACCGAAAATATTCTCACTGGAAATAAATCAGCCTCCACTTTCCCATCCAAATTTGAAACTGAATCCTTCATATGTGACTAATGCACCTTCATTGGCTAATCTTGTTGCTGAACTACTGAATTATTGTAGAGGATTTGCATATCTCAGTGGATATTGCATATTCAATTACAATCAAATTCATGGTACTTAAGAAGGTATTAATGGCATGTTAATATCAGTAACTTCAGGAGACTACCTTCTTTTGCAATGCTTCAAGGCCTTTGGACATGGCATTTTTCAAAGGTCAGACCCCAGTTGCTATTTAATTCTGTTGGATTTAATCGCGCATGCGGAAGCGTGAATAAATAGTTTCGGAAGTTTTTGGGATAAATACCTCGATAGGGCAGTCTCCAAAATCCACCGTGTCGCGATGTCTCTCGAACGGATCGCACGGTCGGATGGTGATCACGAGGTTAGTCGAATCACCACCACAGCATCACAACGCCGCAATCCTCATGTCCGGTGAATCGTCTGACGATGGGAGATTTTCCTACGCGAAAATCTCCATCCCTCTCTCTATTCTCTCTCTAGAGAATATGTGAAACCCTAGCCTCCATAGTAGCCTCCCATGGCTTCTCTCCACACACAAGGTAGGAGAAGGAGAGTTTCCTCCATTATTCCCTCACACCGAAGGAAGGTAAGACCAATTCCCTTAATTGGTGGGGAGTTACCAAAATATTGGTTAATGGTAATTAAGGATGGGAGTTACCCCATTCCTTAATTACCCAAATGCCCATAATGGGCATCAATAACCAACATCTCCCACTTGCACATGAGGGCATTTCATATCCGTCAATCACAAGATCACAACTCATGCGATCTATCACATCACCCTACTGGACTTTTCATACTGGATTGGGCGTCGTGCGACCGGCGAGTACACCTGCAAGCAAAGACTCTCGATACACCTGTTAGGATGATCGAAGAGTCACTGTTAGTATAAAAATAACTCGCTATACCCCAGACTCAATGCATTTACATCCATCGAGCCACTTTCCTCATCGAAAGTGATCCCCAATCAATTTGCTCGACTATGTATTCATTATTATGTTTGAATCCCAACATGGATTAACACAATAGGTCGACCTATGAATACATGACAATGATGTAATGTCTATTGGCCTTTCTTTTCCCAAACTCGAATCTATCGGTCTCAATTCAGCTGCTTTCCTAGACCTGCCCCTTAGACCTCAATTTATCTTCCGGGCCATAGGTAAACAGACTAAAGTAGCAACACTGAACCAATACTTCTAGAGACAGCCGAAAGTAATAAGGGCATAGAGATCCCACCCAATGGATCTCAGGTCTCACACAGTGGGAACGGGGATCATTATCAAACTATCGTCTCAAATAATAGCTCCCACTATCCCATGGTCGTCTCATCACACGTGGTATGAAACACGTGCCACAGTGTTATTCCCCCATCTCTCAAAGGGCATATGTCAGATTTCTCTAACACTGTACAGGTATGGGACTCAGTCTACACATAAGACTTTACCCAGAGATCTCAGAGAGAGCATCTCAGAGACAATATCACAAATCGCAGGTGATATCTGAGATCTCAAACCTGGCTTCTTACAGGCAACATGGATGTGGGTATTTCCATGTCGGTCATATCGCATATGACCTCATCCTGAACACATATCAGGGCGACTTATGTTCTAGTAGGGCAACTCTCAAAGCCTCTTACAACTAGAATCCGTCTCATCTCCGCTCACTCAGAGTCGGAGGTGGTCACTCGTGTGAGAGAGTCGACCACGCCTGCCTGACATATCTTTTATCACAAGATCACAATATATGACAACAAATGATGCATGAAATAAATATGTGACTCAATAATGCATACATGTCATATATTAAAATAAGCATCTAAAACAGTATATAAGGAGAAATGTTAAAGTACACTAAACCCAATGATTCCTTACGTCACAAAGGAATCTCTCACAACGGGTTTTCTGAAGAGATCAGCTCTCATGCTGAGGTGTACTTAGATGTCACAATACCCTTCTCGGTAATATCTCTCATAGTAGTCTTCGGTATTAATGTGTTTGGCTTTACTATTATACTTAGGGTCTCATTTGATGACAGTGTCGGTCTGATTATCACAATAATCATCACTGACCTCCCACTATCTGTCACAATCCCTAAGTCTTCCAAAAAATTTCTGAAGCCAACTATTCTCATGAACTGCAATTGAGCACACTACAAGCTCAATCTCTATCGTAAATAGAGATATATAGGTTCTCTTCTTACTACTCTAAGAAGATAAAACCTTTTGCGTTTATTCAGATCACTACTCCCAATCAGTATGTGAATCTCAACCACAAAACGCAAATCACCTCATCCGTAACACATGGAGAGCTCTGCAGTTCAAATGAGATATTTCAGAATCCTTTTTCACTGCTCTACAGTGATCCCTTTCAGGATTCTATTAATACCTACTCACCAGATCGACTGCTAAATAAACATCTGGTCTTGTATGCCTCATCGCATACATCAAATTGTATATCACACGTGTATACCTCATCGCACACACTAGAAATGTATTTTGCACTGGAATAAGGGATTCTGCTCATCTCCCTTATTTCTTTATAAATTCTAGGGCATGTGTCTAGATTCAGGTCTTTTTATCTTTAGCGATTAGAGTATCTTTTAGGTTGTGTTCGTTATTCTCGAAATGCTTAAGAATTTACCTGATGTAAAACTCTTGTTAAAGAGTCAACACCATTCTCAAGCGATCCCTATGGATCCAAAATCTGAGAATGAACTAAAACCTCATAACCATGTTACAATGGTCATTAGATACTTTCTGTTGTTCCCAGCCAACAGTGTGTCACCTACATATGCGAACATGCTCATAAAGGAGTTATCGGGACGTATCAGATTTATGCAATGATCCTACTCGATCATTACAAAACCATAAGATATCACCTTCTCGTGAAATCCAAGCGCCGCTGTCTAGATGATGGCTTAAGGTCGTATTTTGATTTCTAAAATCAATAGACCTTATCCACCTGATCTACTAGAACGAACCCAGAGGGATGCTCCATGTAGATCTCCTCATCTAGACTTCCACTACGAAAGCGGTCTTTACATCCTTGTGATGTGACTCCTGATCCATGTTCATGATAATCGCTGAAAGATAAACGGATCGAGGTAAATTGGACTATGACTCATCGATAGTCTACCCCTCAATCTAAGTGTAACCCTCGGTTACTAGATGGGTTATTTACCTCTTCATCAATCCGTTGACCTTTATCTTGACTTTGAGAATCTACTTGTTCCCAACAGTCCTTCCACCCTTAGGCAAATCAACTAGGTCCCAGACCCCGTTGATTCTCATCAATTCCTTCTCCCAACAGTCCTTCCACCCTTAGGCAAATCAACTAGGTCCCAGACCCCGTTGATTCTCATCAATTCATTCTCTTCATTTATGGCCTTCATTAAACGGCATTTTGCATCCTCTCGAGAGCCTCTCGGACCGTTTTAGATTTCTCATCATCCTCTAGAGTCGCAACGAGGGTCTCACCCTCAATCGAGAAAACAACGTTTAAATACGCATTCTCGACACTCTTAGGAGGAGAGAAAAATCTTTACCTCTTGATGGATCGCTCCCACTGAGATCAAGATCCGTAGTGGATTCTTGTATCCCGCCGCTGGGCTCCCCTAGCCATTAGGCTCATCCATCGCATAAAGGGTAGGGTCCAAATTGATTTCACCTCTCTTAGGGAAATCATTCTCAAGAAATATAGTATTACGAGACTCAATCTCGATTATAATGCCATTCGTGTTCGCCTAGGAACACATATTTTCTCGCGGGTCTAACTCACCGTGTGAATGCGAGAAATCATGGCACAACCCCATAACCTCAAGTGGCTAAGGTCAAGCTGCCTCCCTGTCCAAAGCTCAAATGGGGAACTGACTAATAGTCAGTAGACTCGTAATACTCTTATCGAAACAGAGCCCCATGTGTAGTTTAGACGAATACTTGCGTTCTCGCTCGATTCTGAGAGTCTCTACTCTCAAATCTAACTGATTCTCAATCTCGCTTATGAACCTCCTGAAGCAGTCTAATGCCCCAGACTTATGCAAGATCAGATAGATGAACAGAAACGCATGTAAGCGTCTATAATTATCTACACAGCTCTATTTGGCTCTCATGCTCATAAGACCACAAAAATAAAGAAAGGCATAAAAGTTAACCGCAATGGAGTCCCAGCTCTCATTGCATCGCCTAATGGTTTTCTCGTCATTTTGCCGACTAGGCAAAACTCACATACGGGTAACTCGAATTTGGTCAGCGGGTCCAATAAACCTCTCACTACTAACCGATTCATCATCTCTTACCCCATGTGTCTAAGTCTACTATGTCATTCATTTACATCATCATCTACGCAATCAGATGTAAAGTCAATAGTAGAACTACTAAAAAACCATTAGAAAGAGTAATACCCAATGCATACATTTCATCATGGATTAAAACCAGAATTATTTAGAAAATTATCGTATTAAAAACAAGGGAATAATTTCACACATATCGTAGTCAATTTTAGACAAGGTACAAATTTGTAGATCCGTCAAATACCTACAATATTGAGGGCGTCATAGCAAGTGTCGTTCCCTCTGACAATGACGAATGCTCTGTCCTTAACGTAAATCCTCCAAACTTAAGGATTTACTTGACGGATTACGCACTCCTATCTCGAGTTACGTGGTCGATTGCTCCTGATTTCAAAGAAGAGAAATCAGCGAGTATTATAGTGAATGAGAAAAAATCTCACACCACGTAAAAAAAGAAGAATATTTATTTCTGCTCGTCACACTCACGAGCGAAATGACCAAATCTACCTCAAACGTAGCAATTTCTTTGGTCTAAACAAATTCCTTCTTCTTGCGTTCTTGTACCTCGTTGTCGGTTTTGTCGGATGATTTTTATTACCTAGATCTCGAGTCACGTTCGCTAGACTTAGCGCCGGGGAAGTCCTTACTTGACTCCTCTGAATAAGCATGACTCGAGTGTGGCCTACTCGCCTCTAGGTGCTCCTCATCGAGCTCACAATATGTACTCACGTCAACGAAAGTACGAATACTTTCGTCAAATGTGAGATAGGATTTCACGGTTTCCCATGAATCAGGTAAAAACTGGATCACATCCAGAACCTAAATTCCATCCGAAATTTACTCGTCCGTATATATTAACTCGGTGATCATACTCGACATTTGTTTCATTGTATGATTAACCCTTTTCTTCTGCATCCTCACATAGGAGCCGAAGAGAACAACACTATGCTCTTATGGGACGAGTCGAACCGACATGTCCATAGAATATGACTCGAAAAAAAAAAAAAAAAAAAAACGAGATTAAGTTATCGTGTATGCCACTGTAAGCATTGCCCTAACTTGGCAAATCTTTTATATCATATACGATAAATCTCTTTATCTCGTATATTCTGAGGCGCGGTACCCACCCTGGGGCCCATCATCTCTTGCCTCAGATTCCCGTTAGATTTTTGTCTCTCGAGAATAAACCGAATCTACTGATAAAATCGCGCAGATCATATCATTCAGTTTACTCTCCTTGCAAAAATTTACAAAAAAATTTAATACGACAGTTCTCAACACATTAAGAGAGATATTTGTGACTTGGAGATGCTTATTATCACATTTTTGTACGCCCTACGAATCATGAAGACCAAAATGACTTGAGTACGACCCCAAAGCGAGCGTATGAGTCAACGGACACCATACACCACAACTTGGAATCGCATCTTACCATTTGGACTGTGATTCGGCACACAAAAACCCACAGAAAATCACATTTATGGATGTAGGACCCCCAAAAAATTGAAAAAATTCAATTTTTAGCGACTTCACGCGCCGCCCGGGGGCCCACATGCGCCGCCGCTCGCCGGCGGTACGATCCACGCGCCGGCGGTGGGCCTCCACGCGCTGCCACGCGCCTCCACGCGCTGGCAGCAGTTTGGCTCACGCGCCAGACGCGCGGCGCGGCTCAGACGCGCTGCCACGCGCCAGGGCCGGCTCGGCTCACGCGCGCCCAGTCGCGGCGCGCGGCTCACGCGCCTTCACGCGCTGAGCCGTGTTGAGCCGGGTCTGACCGGGTCGGTCAACGGGTCAAGGTTGACCCAACTGACCCGGTCAACGGGTCAGGGGTTGACCCGACTGACCGGTCAACTGTTTTCGACCGACCCGGTCGGGTCGGTTTGCGGGTCGGTCCGGGTCAGGGTCCGACCCGATCCGCTGAGCCTGCCCGTTCACGCGCCTGTGTGGCGCGTGAAGTCCACGCGCCTAGCAGACGCGCCTCCTGGCGCGTGCGTGTCACGCGCCCGCGGGTCTGGGCCGGTTCTTCTTCGCCCGACGGGTCCTGCAACGGGTTTTTCGACCCGTTTTCTGGAAAACTCGATTCCGGCTGTTGTTTCTTGCATTTTTCGACTGGAAAAAATTTGTGGGCATCCTCCAAACATCCTACACTCGATTTTAGGAGGATTTAAGCCCAAAAATGGTCGGATTCAACCACCTCAGTCGCGGCCCTCCGCGGCCATTCGGAAATCCCGGTTTCCGGCACCCAAAACTCATAATAAAAGACATAAAACAATAGATCTAGATGCAAGGAACTCATTTATATTATTTTCATGCATCGATCCGCCCTCTAAAGCCACAGATCTAAGGGTTTTATGTCCGTAGGGTCGCAAATTTCGACCGGACTTTTCATGGCCCAAACATGCTCCGAAAATTAAACAAAAATTAGTTTTGTAATCCTTGGGCCATGGGTATTCCTACGGTGTTCTCGGATTCACGAAACTCATCCGTGATCCGGACCCCAAAATTTTAAACCCCAAAAAAATAATTCCGAAAATTATTTTAAAGTAAATCCAACCCGCTCTGATACCAATGTTGGATTTAATCGCGCATGCGGAAGCGTGAATAAATAGTTTCGGAAGTTTTTGGGATAAATACCTCGATAGGGCAGTCTCCAAAATCCACCGTGTCGCGATGTCCCTCGAACGGATCGCACGGTCGGATGGTGATCACGAGGTTAGTCGAATCACCACCACAGCATCACAACGCCGCAATCCTCATGTCCGGTGAATCGTCTGACGATGGGAGATTTTCCTACGCGAAAATCTCCATCCCTCTCTCTATTCTCTCTCTAGAGAATATGTGAAACCCTAGCCTCCATAGTAGCCTCCCATGGCTTCTCTCCACACACAAGGTAGGAGAAGGAGAGTTTCCTCCATTATTCCCTCACACCGAAGGAAGGTAAGACCAATTCCCTTAATTGGTGGGGAGTTACCAAAATATTGGTTAATGGTAATTAAGGATGGGAGTTACCTCATTCCTTAATTACCCAAATACCCATAATGGGCATCAATAACTAACAAATTTCCAACAGTAAAGATGTTAAAGCATTCAGGATTGTCACACTTCCCAACCTCGAAATCATTGGCTTCATAGGCCACAGTAGTCTGCAGGCACAGGTCAAAATATTAAAGGAAGTGCCAGACAGTGAAAACATCTGAACAGAAGCAAAATATTAAAGGTGTTAGAACCTGCTTCAGTTCAAATTTTATTTGTAGAACGGAAGGAAACATCTGAACTCCGTGGCTAAATGAAATTTCATGCTGATGCAAGTATGGACCACAATGAGTCTTCAGAGTTTGTTAAGGTACATAATAGGAGCACTAGTATAAAGATCAAAATTTTAAAAACGTCAAACGGTCAACCTCAACAAGATTTTTGCAAGAAATTTGCCCCAAGTATTCTACAAATTCATGCATGAGTTGTATTTGCTTGAATGTGTGTGAACTAGATAGGAGATACATCAAACTCTCAACCATCGCAATGGGCCCATCGGCAAGTAAAACTGCTCCTGCAAAAAAAGAAAAAAAAAAGAAGAAGAACAAGCATGAATAGAGGATTGGTGCCCCAAAGGTATTATTTTCATTGACAGTGTATGAGAGAGCTTTTACATACTTGATTACACTCTCAAACACATAAACATGAAATTCCATGTGGTTGATATATCAAAATGCAATCTAATTTTAATATTAATTCCAAAATGGGATACACAGAAATTTTGTTATCGTCTACATGAACATTTCGTATACTTACACTTTCTCAGAAGCTACTTTCAGGTTCAAATCCTTTGGGTTCAACTTTCATCAACAAAATTAGCAGTCAAATATATATAATTTTTAGAATTACCCGATATTCAAAAATCTGAAATTAAGCACACTCTAATAGAACTCTATTGACATTAGACACTAAAATATTCCTATAATGCACCCAAACCGCGAATCTCGGATCACGGTGTTAAGAGAAAAGTGTTGTGATCATTAGGCTGTCCCCTCGGGACAGGTGGAAAAACAAATCATGTTTAATTACAGCTTGTGCCAATGTCTCACAATAAATCGTTTGATAAATTTTTATAGACTTTGCTATCCCATCTTAAGTAATTATAATTTGACTCACATTATAAAATGAGATTTTCTTACAAAATTTAATATTACAATTCATACCCAATATCCTAAAATTTGCTTGTCTAGGGCCGAGTTTAACACCAACTTTTGACTCAGTTTTACAAGTATTGCATGATGCCCTTTCTATCCGATCACTTTCTTTTCTAGTTTTAGAAAAATAATTCTACATGTTGGATGCTAATTATTTCTTTAACCTTCTTTTCAAATGTTCTTCTAATTGAATGTTGGTGGTAGCAAACACAATATCATGTTTAATCACTACTTCACAGTCTGTGATAGATTTCATGTCTATAATCAAATTTAAATATGAAACAATCTGCAAGTAACCAGAATTCAAATATAAAAAGGTACAAAGAAATGTATTCCATTTTTTTTTTCGAATTTCCAACCATATACTATAATTAAGCTCTGTAGCATTCCTATTTTGAGAAAAATCTTAAACTTTTCTAAAAAATTTCAACTCAAAACTAACAAATAAAGAAAATAGCAAATTATAATACAATTATTTTTTTTTTTGTACTCTACCAACCAATATCCGGAGTCATGCTCCGACTAATCCGGTTCGGGACTTACAGTGACCCATTTAAGAGGGCTACCCTCCCAATGTAGTCTGCTCCATGTACAAGTCGCGAGTCGAACTCAAGATCTTAGTTAAGAAATCTAACGCTACATTCCATCAGATCAACTGACCGTTGATATAATACAATTTCATATACTTTTTATCAACAATCAATCAAAAATTGTGTATATACCCTAAATTCAAGTTAAAAAGTTGATAATATAAAAATAAACAAGGCAGCAAAAGGGAGAGAACAAGGTGTTTACCTAATACAATTACATATACTTTTTAGTATTTTTAATTTTTAATATCTCTTATTTTACCGTCAGTAAATTAAAAAATATTTAAAATATTTTTCGGTAGTTCTTGAAGGTTTGAATAAAAAATCGTTAGTTCGAACCACTGGTTCCCAATTCTGAGAGAAATATTTTGCACCTGACTGCTGCATATGAAAGTAACGCGCGCGTGCGCATATTTAAAATTATGAATAAAGCTTAATTTTATGGTCCTTGCCCTACCAATAACACCTCTGGTGATTCCTTACTAATGCATTTTTAAGTACAGATGTATTGTGGGTGAGGTTGTTGACAAACAAGGCGAAAAAGGAAGAGAGAAAAGTTATTCTGAGCCACTTTATTCTTAGCTTAAAACCTATTCAAAATTCCTTATTTAGATTTAGATTCTCATCTCTACTCCACCATTGTCCTCCTATGTTTATATTCTATATATTCTTCGTGTTGTACTCGCTATACTAGGAAGTAATCATGAGCTCATTAGATTTCACAGTTGAAGTTCTTGATCTTTCTCCAAAGGTCACACTTGCCGATCTCTATAATTTCTTCAGCTATTGTGGGAGTGTAGATGCGATTCAACTTCAAAGGTAATGACCTCTTATCTCTCTCTCTCTCTCTCTCTCTCTCTCTCTCTCATGTGTTTTGCTTCTGATGGGGATTTTGTTGCAATCCTCATTGGTGAATCTCATAGTTAGCTGATTTTTGTTTTTGGCTTTTGGTGGTGGGCAGAAATGAAGACCAATCTCAAGTGGCTTTAGTGGCTTTCAAACAACCGTATGCATTCCAAACTGCCCTTATACTCGATGTAAGCAAGCAAAGAGTAACATTATGGTGCAAAATATTATATAGTATGAAATCCCTGTACGGACTTGAGGAGTATTGCCCCTTTCAACCTTCCTTGTTCTGATATTGTGACTTGTACCCATAGATCCGAAAAAAGGAATATAGAGAACAAAATGAGATGTTCACATATCTAGGCTTAGATATTAGTAGCAAAATATAGACTCTTGATTTTACAGTACATTATAACACATTTCCTGGGAATCACATTTATTCCATAAAAACCATGCAGGGATGCACCATTGTTGATCAACCAGTTCGCATAGTGACCGCTTGCCCGCAAAGCATTCCTATTTTCTGGGAGAAAAGGAATACAATGGACATGGTACCTAGCTCGGCATGGCCATTTCAGGCAGTGACTTCAAGAGGGCTTGAAATCATGAATAACACTAAAGACATACTAGAGGAGAAAGGTAGGGCAATAGCAGAACAGACCAGACTGGCCATCTCAGCAGCTGAGGAAGTAGCAGGTCATGTTGGCTCGATGGGCACCCTCTGGCTGTCCAATGCATTCAACAGAGTATCCAAGTTGGGAACTAGCAAGAGGGATAATCCCAACTCTAGGAAGCAGAAGTGAACTAAAAATCACCATCTCAAATATAGATCTTCTGTCCTCAAAATGTTGGACTTGGTTGGTTTGTGTGAAATGTATTCTAATTTTGATGATTTATGGAGAATTATGGTAGGAACCCCACCACACGCCGAACCAAGTTGTAAAATAGAACAGTACTACCGTTTCTGGTAATATATTTAAAACCATGTTAAAAACTATAAGAGAGCAGACTTTTGCACGAGCACAAACATTAAGCCAAAAAAATAAAAAAAGATATGCAATAGACAAAACGAAGGCACAGCCATCCTACTTTTGAGTCTTAACATGTCTGGGCTGGAAAATAGCGCAAACATGGGTCTGAAAGCTGATTGCTATTCGCATGTAACTGTCAAACACACTAGCATTAATTATCCTCTGGTTCAACCATGCAGGTATCATCCACCATCCAAGGGATGAGTAAAAAAAAAAAAAAAAAAAAAAAAAAAAAAAAAAAAGAAACCCTTTAACAATTTACAAAATAACAGGGAATTTTAGAAATTTTTTGTAAATGGTTATGGTGATTACAAGGAACGGGGTGTAAATGTGCAAAATCAAAAGGGCCAAAAATAAAGTAGTCCTTTACAGGTGAAACAATGCCCAATTTGATGTGCAAAAACCATCATGGGGTTCTCCTTTTGTATAAGCATCTTCTCAAGCAGCAATTCTTCCTACTTTCATCCTATCCTTTTTCTTCCTCTGGTTGTTCTGTCACCCTTCGTTATGAAGAGGAATTAAAGGGCAAAATGGGCCCCCTTCTCCCTAAATGTAGATCAAATTGAAGCTTTTATCAAAAGGTATCAAGATCAGAAGTGAGCTATTTCATTCCTACCAGCAGCAAAGCAATATTATGGTAATGCCAGAATGGTCACAGTGAAAGCTCTACAAAATTTCTTCACTCATTGCGAATGGAACAATATTTCTCCCAGAGTGTCTGAGACTTCGATATTTCAGTCATTAGATTCTTGAATTTATGGCTACATTCTCCTCCACTGCAATACAATAAGAAATAAGTTACTACAATCAAGCACTGGACTCTTCAACGTGTGTTGGAGAGAGAAAGAGAGGAATAGAGAATGTCACAATAGCATAGAAAATAGAAGGCAAGCAGCACATAGAAGACAAGCAGCACAAAACCGCTATCAAGGAGCCTGATCTACATTTTGTGCATCTTTGTATGGTAGGTTAGGAGAGTACAATTTTAAGAAAGAGGACAAAACTAAAAGTCACACAAACCATTGTAGATGAGATGGATTTCATATTGTACGAAAGTCCAGATTAGATTTATAAATAGACACGTAAATAGAATCACAGAGGGCATATGGACAGAGAAAGATGATACAATACCATCCAAGCTAACAATCTAACACAGCAATTGGGAGATTTGTGAAAGAAGCAATTACTTAGTACAAGCATACAATGAGTTCTGGCAGCTCTTTTGGGGCATCACAATGATTTTAAGCACTATATTCTTCGCATGATTCTCATTCTTATGGGAGAAGCTACATCTTAGAATCACTGAAACTAATGGCTTTATATTCCAACTAGACAAGGCTGTTACCAGTAGCACATATGGAGAAGAGCTATTTATTTATATGGGACTTCCAAAATGTCCATACAATACAGCTTGAGAGACGCACCTTATTCGATTTAAGGATGCAATTGTCCTTAGAGCACTCCGAATCATATCTTCATTGCGATCCACCTCTTGCTTAACAGCATCTTGCTTTGGTTTAAAGTTGATTGTTTTCTGGAGAGGTTCAACCAACGAGTCCATAACTGCATTTTTTCCCCCCCAGAAAATGGGGGTCAAGGCATGAGATCATGAACTTTTATAGTGAGTTAGACATTTAAAAAAAAAAGCATGCAAAAAACTAACCTGCCAATACAGCAGATGGACATTTGTCCGCAAGTTTTGAGAGAATAAGATGGCAAGGCATTTTAACATCATAATGATCTGCAGAGAAACACGGTTCAAATAAATTGGATACATAATGGATAGACAAGTCTAATACACCAAAAATCTCCCAAATAACTAAAACAGAGAAATTTTATTAAAAAGGACAACAATGGTGTAACCCCTTCCCAGGTTATTATTTTTTATGTTTTCATAAACCCATCGAAGCATGAACAAAAGAAGAAGTAACCATTCCCATTTATTGACTTGGTGAATGTACATGAAGAATAAATCCAACTAGACACAATTAATTACAGATAATGAGTAGGATGAAAACTTTATTAGGCCAATACAGATAGCGACAATTGCCCTTCAATATACTGTTGTATCTGGGTGTATATATGTTGAGACCAGAAATTATTTCCACAAACAAAAGGACCTCCTTCAAACCCGCCCCCTTGAGAGAGAGAGAGAGAGAGAGAGAGAGCACATGCAGACTTGCACAGGCTCGTAACATGCATCAAACCAGAAAGCAAACACAACACAAGGAAGAAGAAGAATGAAAGTGCACCTTCCAAACCAGATTTGAGGTAAGGAACAATGAAAGATGAGGGATTGACTTGATCAAGACAACCATCCAGCAAAGTATCCACACATTCAAATGCTGCTTTCCGCAGTTCAAGGCCATCATCGACAACGTGCTTAAAAGGACCAAGATCAACCGTCCTTATCAGTTCTTGCTGTAAAATGTTTACCATTATATGTTAGAATAGTAAAAATCTGTTATAAAGTGAAACAGGCAGCAAATGTCAGCAACATGAATTGAGCCAGGGCAACAATATCACAGGCTTTGAAGTAATAGGACAGATCAAAAGTCCAGAGTTGCTGTGTGAATCCAAATTTATATTTATATTCCCAAGCTGATACAAAGTTCCAGAAGAATAAGTTAGAAAAGCCTAACTTGCTCGAGTACTAAAAAAAGTAATGCCATTATTTCCTTTGACTTGCACAAAACATTCAGCAATCTAAAGCAGCGAATTCATGCAAAAGCATCATCCAAGATTTGGACACCAAATCCATTATTCATGCAATATATCCACAGGTTTAAGAAGGTGACGATTTATCCTCTTGTTTGACAATGTATACCAAATTTAATATTACTTCATGTCTCAACTAGCTTGCAAACCCAAGATATTCAACTAAGGTGACGATTTATCCTCTTGTTTGACAATGTATACCACAATTTCTAGGTAGACATTTGCAAGCTATTTCCATTAACCATAGTATTGCCAATTGAACCGCCAAGAAAAGCTCTACAGAATTTAGTTCAAATATTCAACTAAGGTGTGTGTTTTTGAAAGAGAGTACCATAGGTGCATGTTCATGTATCCCAACTCTTCATTATTCATTAATACGAGAAAACTCATCTACCTATTAAGTAATTTTCTCAATGGTTGACAAACACTACTTTGTTCTAGACCAAAAAAGAATAAAAACAAAATGCCGATTGCAACACTGAATAATACCGATTCAATAAAACAAATGTTTATAAGAACCTACAGAGCCTAATTAAATAAGGACACCTTTTATGTCACAATTGAATATTTGTTGCCAAAGAGAGTACATGTTCTGGAAGATTGCATCAAATATCAAATTTTAGCATACCTTAACAATTGTCTGATCATACAAAAGTGGCAGTAGCTCTGGAAGAAACCCCTTAATGAGGTTTGGCTTATTATGAGCTGCAGTGCTTAAAGCCAAGACAGCTGCTCGTCTAACGTGCTGCATGATCAACACCAACATTCAGAACAAAAAGAAGACAAAGATTAGGCAAACAGTTTTAATAAAGAAAATTCATAAGCACACGAAGAGAATTTTTCAAGAAACAAAACAAAGAAAAATTTGAGTGGCATAACATTACATAAAATAAGAAATCTTTCCTAAAGTTAATGACATACTCGATCACTATCCTTGATCAGCATTAAAAATGATGCAATCTCAGGGTATATTATGTCATCTATCTTTTCTGGACGCTCAACGATAGAGTATTTTACAGCAATAACAACTGTTGCTCTTGTAAATGCAGAAGGACTGCTTGTTCGGACCTGTAGGAATACATGTACGGATTCGGTGAATTATACAGCATGTCATGACAACTTCATCTAAGAAAGGGAACATAAGCCACTATGTTGATGGCTGAAAGTTACCTTCAGGGCAGGAACAAGTTCTGCAGGCTCTATTAGTGCAATTTTACCCAGACATTCAGCAACCACGTTACGTACTCCCTCTTCCTCACTTTCACAGTGATTGAATAGCAGCTTGAGTATCTTTTCAACACTAGAATCCTGAAACTCTGCTTTGTCTACAGATTGCCTCACTATTACCTGAAAGAAAATTATTGGAGAAGAAAAATTTAAGCAGGGAAGCAGTGCCTTCTAAGATTAAAAGCAAACAAATCCTTCGCTTCAACAAGTACCTCTTTTAAAGAATGAAGCAACAGGTATTGTTTCTTCTGTTGATTATCAATCTGGTCCAAGATAAATGGTAGATACTTTGACAGATTACCAACAGCTATATTTCCAAGAGCATATGATGCAGCAGATTTAATCTCTTCAAAAGGAGATTGGAAAGACTCAATAACAATGATCTCTATGTTTGCATGCGAGCTTAAATCTTTCCTCCTCCCAACTTCTCCCAAACATAGCAAGGCAAGATGCTGTTTAGCCTGAGTAAGAGAGCAAGCAATTCAGATGTCAAAGATTTACAAAGCTACAGTAGGATACCTCCATAAGTGTACAATCAAGTACTAATGAGTAAAACAACAACAATCTGAACCTTAATCCCAACAATTGGGGTCAGCCATTTGAGAGACAAACGTAGAGATGATAAAAAATAAATAAATAAATAAAATATGTTGATTTAATTTGTGTGTATTATTCTACGCCACTCATTCCTACCCAAGACCATCTTCTCATATAAACCCTTAACTATCATATCTTTATGGATAACTTGCATCCAATTTTTTGACGGACAACCTCTACGCTTTAGTAGATCTCTTATATTTAAATTTTTGATTCTCCTAATCGGTGCATTTTCGGGTCTTCTTTGCACATTGTCCAAATCATCTCAGATGACACTCACATCTTATTCACAATTGAACTAACTCTCAACTTATTACGAATCTCTTCATTTCTAATTCTATCTCTTCTACTCTTACCACATATCTACTTATACATTCTCATTTCTGCAACAACAATTTTTTATTCATGTTATTGTTTAATAGCTCAACACTTAGTATCATAATAGCTCAACACTCAGTACCATAATCAAGTACTAATGAGTACAATAGAAAAACAGTACACCACCGACAAAATGGTCCAGGAAAAGTTGGTCCACATACTCAATTCAACAGCACAAGACAGAATATCAAAATGAAATTATCAAGCGGATCTAGAAAGCCAGAACTGTTATAAGATAAAGAGGCATCTACCTATAGTTTCAGTAATTTGAAGGGCACATTACCACGTTTATGCTCAAGCCAGCAAAAATGTCATAATTACTGGAGTCTATCCATTGCATATAGACTTCAGAGCAAAACCAGGCCAAAACTAGATTTGTAATTAATACATTATTGAAAAAATATAATTCACCGGAAAAGGATAATGTCACTAGTCCCACTGCAGCCAAATATATTGATGTTGAGCACATCAAGATGGATTCATCATTGTCTCCAAATATCTCTAATGGAAGCCAATATTAAAAATAAAAAAAAAATTAAAAAAAAAAAAAAGCACCAAAAGCATAATGAAGAAGTGTAAGGGAAAGGAACTGGAAGACCAATGGGAGCACAATATTTGAGCTTAATGTGGTTTCAAACTAACCAAAATTGAAAGTTCACCGTGAGACAAGTTCTGCTGTGAGCTTAATGTTGATGTAACACGTGTTCATTGCATGAAGCCTATTGAATGAAAAATAACTTCTTGAAACAAAAGGTATCTCCATACCAGAATATTTGTAATATATAAAGAAAATTCACTCACAAAACAGTCTATGGCCACAGATCCTTTTTCTTTTCCAGGGAGAACAGGATGGTAGGATCAAGGGCTTAAGCATACCCACAAAGGGCAGGGCCATCAAACAGGCAACCTCACAATGGTACCACACAAAGCAGAACAAGACCGACAAGAGGACCGTTGTAGAAGTAAGACGAATCTACCAGTTAATCCCATAAAAATTGTAGCATGGTGCTACTGTAACAATAAATCAAAACCAAGGCTTAACCGGAAGTAATAAAGAACAGCACTACAGGGACAAGTAATAAAGAACAACACGACAGGAAAGAAACTGAAATAATTATGTAAACAAGTACTTATGCTCCCTACCATACACCTTCCCTCCACAAAACAAGAACAATGGAGAACCTGGACAAAAGCAAGCAAGGCAGAAAACTCACAGAATTGGTACTGCTATCATCTTTAAGGATGTCAGTCAGCATTTTCACAGTAGCTGAACATTTCTGATCACCAGCAGCGAGACAGAGAACAGCAACACATTGTGCTATAGAATACAGTGCCTGTTTGGCAACGCCACCAGATTGGGGTGCAGGTTTGGCGCTCAAAAGAAGTGAATCTAGTAATACATCAAAGCTTGTGTTTGCCGAATGGATCAATGCAGCAAAAAAGTTTTGCAAAGCCTAGAATTCACAGATAGTGTCATAATAATGCAAAACTCTGCATCAAAAACACACTTGAATATACATCTGAGAATGTACCAATAGAGCTTGGCCCTGCAACAACGAACTTCGGATTAATGTCAATGCCTGAGGAAGAACTTTGTTTCTAACAGTCAAACCAACATTTGGACTCGGTCTCCTGTCAGCCATCAAGGTGCAGCAAAGTTCTAGGGCTAGTGCGGTCATATGGAGGTCCAAGTCACTGACAACATGTGATTTAACAAATTTAGAACTCAGAAAATTTGAAAGCCCAACTGCTAAAAATAGTTCACCAAAGCAAATGAAAAGTGCAAAGCATTTGACAAAAATGAACTAGTGTAAAGAAAGACTATGAACATAGAACCTTATCAGAGTAGAGAGTTCCACAATGATAACTTCATATGAAGAGGATCCAATTTTATCACCATAAGCAATGATAAGGGAATTTAGAGTTCCCAAAGTTGCCTGTCTTAATGCCCGATTAGCCTGCCAACACTTCATTAGGTTTAACATCTATCCTTTTTTTAAAAAAAAAAAAAAAAAAAAAAAAAAAAAAGGTGCCATTGTTTCTGTACCTTTCGTAAAAATGCAGTTAACTCTGCCACAACATGCTCCAGCACACATGATAGATCTATCCGTAATGGAGAGGCAGCAATGACAGCGAATGCCTGCATAATTAACTCAAATGACTATGACCCAAGTTGCAAAAACTTATACACTTCAATATAAGTAAATCAAACCTAGTTAGTGTGACTACAATAGAAGAAAAGATATCTTTTTGACTCATTCCACAAGCATTTCTCACTTAGATTTGAGATAGCTCAGATCTGTATTGTATCACTTTTTTTGACCCAAGTATTGCAGGTATTCTTTGAGGATGAACAAATTATTTCATCTTATTTTCTCAATTGATTCTCAACTGAGGGTTATTGTACATGTCTTCAAACAACCAAGGGGGGAAAAAAAGAACAAAAAAATTGCACATTTCACTCCAATTTGATGCATGTTATGGCTGTAATCTAATTCTCAACAGTAATATTTTAAACCTCCTTAAAACCACTTCCATTCATATGTGCAAACAAGGAAAGTCAAGGAGAGAAACATATATATATATATATATATATTGAGTAAAAGCTCTTCGTGTTCATGCCTTATCCTTAGAAATGTGAAATTTCATTCGCATAAATTATTATTTTGACAAGCCTTTGCCCATTGTTAGGTCCTTATATTGTTTGTCTCTCAGAAGACAGATGCCCTGCATATTCTTTTAGTATTATTATTCTATAAAACAGGTAATTCAACTACATAAGTATTTTATTATTTAATATGATGCCAGGGCACAGCACACAATATATAACACAGAAGTTAGAAAATTTTACTCTAATTCAAAGACAAAAGTGTCATATTGTCTCATGTCGATGTGTCCAAGGTAGACAACTCCTGTCTAAAAGTACTCATGAAATATAAATTTTTTTGAGAGACAAAGTATGGGGCAACTAAGTATAGTTGATTCCAACAATCTAGTAGTCCAATGATCCCTGTACACTTTGCAAGGTTGATTTGGAGTCCCCCCAAATAACTTTAGTTCGTTGCCCGCCCTTCTTAACAATTTATGGATATACTTGCTATTTCCATGCACTTTTTTCTTCTATAAACAGGCCCAATTCAGTATTCTAGGATCACATTTTACCTATCCCCTTCTTTCTGAACCATAGATGAACACCAGAGTAGATGCAACCTAAATATCTTTCAAGAAATCTCTATTCTTACACTTCCGCAAAACAACATGAACAAACATTTGACTTCCAATATGCTCGATGTACTCCGTTAAAGGGTAATTATATAAACACATGCTAATTTTCCACTTATGCTGTAGGATGCAGAAGGCAAGTTAGAACACTAACAAGACAGTTGATTTGAATTTTTAGCCTACATCCCAAAAAGTTTCAAGAGCCTTTCCATTCACTTTAGCAGTAGACAATGCAAGATGGAGATGATTATTCACCTACATAAAGGTCAACCCTTCAATTCTCCTTTTATTGTGGAGGGGTAAAAACCATCTCAAAGAAGTCGAATGGGATGGAGTCTGAAATATTCGCAACAAATTTCAAAAAAGGGGATTGGAGGGAGTTTACAACAATAGGATCTTAATGGAAGAGGATTAAAACCTTGGACAAAAAGAATCAGCATGGAAATGCATAGAACATGTTGTATTCAAATGAATGACCGACCTTCACAGCTGTAAGTCGGGTTATCTCATTCCCCATCCGATCAACTAGTACAGGGAGGCATGCAGGTAGCTCGGACTTCAGATTATCCCCAAAAGTTGAAATTACAAGTCCCATACAAGATATTGCGCATTCTTTAACTTCCTGCAAAACGGGGTTTTCTCAGATATAGCAAACTTGTTGAGAATCTTCTAAGTTTGTGTGTAACTAACCTGATCTTGATCTTGGTTGGTCAAGCGTGACATAATGGCATCATATATAGGATGGACATAGGGTTTAAAATCAAAACCATACCCCTACATTTCAGGCCATTACATTATCAGAAAAGGATCTAACAGTATCACAAGGTTCAATGAGTCACTAAGAAATGCAAAGGTAAATCTAACCTCAATATTTGGACGTAACACACGAACAAGTTGTCCACAGACTCTCAATGCCTCAGCTGTAACCTTATAATAACGCTCACCAACAGCAGATAGTACAGGAGTAGAAAGAGCCTGAAAACACATTTGTACATATCCAAGGAATTTAAAAGAAGAAAAAACATATTTTCCAGATTCTTGGAGAGATCTAAAGCACTAAAGGACCAATATTAAATGGGCAGCATGAAGAAGTTTCTATCACAAACAAATGGAAATGCCAGCACATCTAAGATATTGAAGCGCATTCATATAATATTTTACACACCTAAGGACACAAGCATATCCAGTTCCATGGTGCACTAGCAACATCAAAAATAACGTGTCAATGTTCTATATTCTAAATTTAGATATACAATGCATAAAATATGACTAGGCAAGAATTATAACTAACAAAGAATAAATTTTTATCAATTATGCAACAGATGGTTAGAACTTTCCCCCATTTTACAGTCTTTATGGATGAAATCAAGACAGAGTTCTCTCCATATCAGCAGGTATTTCACTTGACATCTTGACATTTTCTCCCAAATCTTCTGCTTTAGTATTACTTTGGATATAGAACCAGAAGAGAGTAGATTATTCTGTCTTTCCCTATCATTTAGAGAATTATAAAATAAAATAAAATTCTAGAACGGATCCAGATTATCTCAACAATAGCCAGGAAAAAGGGAGGGAAATTGTATTTTCACCTTGATGTAAGGGTGAAACACTGAGGGTGAATGTGAAGCCATAACTAGTCTTGTGAATATAAGAGCCTCAATCTTCAAATTTGAGGTAGCAGATTTGTCCTGGTAACACAATTGTTTGAAGAGAAGGAAAAAGAAATATTAGCCCCAAAAGAAAGTTTACAGATGCATATCCATCTGCTTTCAAATCATACCAAATACCAAGAAACAGGGGAGATGGGGGAGACTCACAATTAACGCCTTTTCAATTCCTGGTACTAAAGAGCCAATGTGGTCAGCAAGGCAATCTGGCAGCACAACTACAAGTTCTTTTAGAACAGAAAATGCACCAACCTGAGCATGGAAATAAATCATTTCAATTTGAAACAATGGATTACAATGCACAACCTTCACAAAAAACAGTAAAATTCAATTCCAACCTTTGTCTTAATAGATTTCTCACGTAGCTGCCGATTTATGGATTTGACAACCTTGGGAACCTCTTGCTTCAATAACCACCTGGGACTGCACAAAAAAGACAAATGTTTTACAACCACACCTACAGACCAGCAACAAGGAATGGAACTGCAGGAAACATTTTACTTTTGAGAAATAAACAAGCGCAAAAGACATTGAGACTCCTCAGTAGCAAAAAACTAACCATCCAGATAGACAATGTATTTCTAATTTTCAGCTTAGATTCTTGCAAGCCACACGCTATAAACCGGTATTTTTTTTTTTTGGGAATAGTCTCATTATCATCTTTACAAATAATCCACAGGAAAGATGAATGGAGGATAGGAAAAGAAAAACCAGACATACTCCACTGAATATAATCTTGACACACTGCTTTTTGCATTTTTAGATAAATGAGAGAAATATTGAAACAAGCAACAAGAGGATGAGCCAATCAACCTAAAGCAATGCATGATAATCTTCTCATTATCATCTTTTAAAAAAAAAGTGAGCTGCATCGGTGTTTCATGCCATGACCAGACATGACACTAGTTAGATACATGCCAGACTCAACAATGTGAAAATCCAATTTTGTTTAAATCTTTTCAACAGTGAAACTTTTTAGAAATTTGTAGAATTTTTATTGGTTCAGATATGTATAAGACTCTGAAATCTAACTAACTTATTAATGACAAACCATCGAACTATGTTAATTACTTGTTTTCTGATTTTGTGAACATGCATAAAAATATCATTATTTAAATGTCATTTTTTTGTGCACTGCCGCACACTTTTTCTTTTTACAAAATTTCCATGTAGTCATGTTCACATGGTGTCTTGAAAAAGGAAAGAGTATCCTACCTAGTTTTTGTGATTGCAAGGAATATGGAGAATATAACCAATTCTTTTTGCTCCTTTGAGGAGATAAGGCTCTTTAGTAGATTTGCATATGATAAGCAAGAAAGATTTATTGCATGTTAAAGTTACATTGAAGTGATATCCTTTTGGATAAAAAGATACACATATAACAAAAGCACCGAGATGGTGTATTGTTCACCACTGGCAATATGGCCGGAATCCCTCTGATGGGTTTCTGAGGTTTAAGCTAACAACTTAACTACTCAAAGAAGGGTCGAAGATGAGATAAGGCTACTTCCTTATGAAGGGCCCCCAACAAGGATTGGCTTCTTCCTAGTGTGTCATGAAGGATGCAAGATGGATGTTGAAATCAATAATCACATTATGCATTACTGTACATGGACTAGCCTTCTACTAGTGCTTAAACTTTAAAGTGCCTGCTTTATCTGCAGATAGCGAATTGTTTGGCTTTTTTTTTTCTCAAAACACCTCCCTTTTTGTCGTTCTCTGATCTTACCTTTAATGTAGACACCTATCATATAGATCTCTTATGTGAAAAGCACCCTTTGGTTCTCATACACCTAGTGTCTTTCACCCCCCAAAAAAAAATAAACTAAGAAGAAAAAAAGTGGCAACTCTTAGTTTCTTAATGGCATTGAACATTGTCTCTTTCTCTCTCTCTTTTGGATAGATATGTGCATCATTATGTAGAAATCCATTTTTTAACCAAAAAAATAAATAAACAGATAAATATATAAAGGGCAAAATGCAAGGGAAGATGAGGCCTCTCCAAAGAAGAGTAAAGAAAATGAAGAGAAAGATGGCAGCCAAGCAAGTAATCTGTGTCAATCAAGCAGAATGTAGGAATCACATTTAAAGCCCTCCAAGCTAGCAACTCCAGAATCAAAGGGGAAAAAATAAAAAAAATAAAAAAATAAAAACTATCTCAAAAAATGACTGTTGTGACAAATATGTCTCACTAATTTCCAACTTTTCACTTCCCATTGATAAATAAAAACATGTTTAGTACACCTCCCCACGATTAATATTTGAAAAGACATTCACACCCCTACACGAGAGGGGATAGAAACCCCCACATACATACAGTTGAGAATAGCAGAAAAGAAAGATCAACTTGCCTTAACTCATCAACATCAAACTGCCCCTTGGAAACATTTCCAGTCTGCCGCAAAAGTTCAATGAATGTATTGAAGACATCCATCTAGAGCACATGAAGATCACATAAGAAACCATTTGAACAGGACCAATATATCCAAAATCGCAAATTTGCCTTACCTTAACATTCTCTTCCCTTTCCTTAAACCTATCAATCAACTTTGGACAAGCCTGCTCAATAACAGAATTCAAGAAAAATCAGGTTGCAGCCATACTATTTGTTAATAAACGGGAATAAATGGCACAAGATACCAATGGAAATGAGAAAATAGTCTCCACAACAAAAGTAAAAACAACAGCATCATGCTGTTGGCTCAGCCTGCCTACAAATAAATCCATACTCCAAGTTCCAAAAGGATGCTATGTAACCGTCAGCACAAAACTTTCACAAACACAAAGAAGAGGATCACTGCACATAGAAACATTCAAAACCCTAGGTTGCCTCGCATTTACTCTAGAGAATTAGATTACGCCACAAAATGGTGGAAGAATTGAAACCATTTTTACTTGCAATGACAGCAGGAAATGATGCCGAATAAGAATGTGCCTATTTAAAAATTTTTGAGCTTTAGAATAACTTCTATATTTTGTCTAACTTTGATTTGATTAAGTTTTTAATTGCTTAGGAGTTGCATACATCGACCATTAGAGAGGCCATGATAATTAACTATTAGGTTGATTACTAAATCGAGATTCTTTTTGATCCCTTACTCCGTGATTGCTTCTTATTAGTCTGGCCTAAGACCTGTTTTAAGCTCTCATTCAACTCTCATCATCAACTTGGACAGCAAGTGAGAATTTTGCTTATTGGAAAGGAAGATGTATATAAGACACAACAAGAACCATCAATGGATTGCTCCCTCAACAATCTAAAGAGAGATATCTGGGACAGTGACAGATCAATCTGAGAGGAAAAGATCTGCATCCACAGTCCATACAGAAGGCTTTACACTCCCATGGTACCTTTCTGTATTATATTTCACTAGACCAAAATATATAATTAAAGGCATACATCAGAGCAACCGCCTCATTTTTATTATGTGTATTAATGTTGATGCAAATAACTATGCAAAAACTAATTCGAACAAAAGACACCGATTGAGTGTTAATGGTCTGAATCCAGATGACATTTGAAGCCCATCATTTCTTATCAGTTATGAACGAAAGTGTAGAACGTGAAAGGTACCTCCTCATACAACTTTGATAGCATCTCAGGTCGAGAAACAATAAGGGCTGCTAAGCATTTTGCAGCGGCTCTTCTAACTTTCCAGCTAATATCTTCATCATCAGTGTACTCATTTTCACTCTCACTACAATAACGAAAGAAATTCTGTACATTAAAAATGATTCACCTCACGAAAACAATACCTTCGTAAGTTCGTTTTAAATAATAAAAAAAAAAACATAAAATAACATACTCCTCCTCCTCTTCCTCATGACTCTCATCATCAGTATCTTCTTCCATGTTATCAGTGAAATTTGGATCATAACTTAAAAATTCTAGAGTAAGATGAAGAATCTCATCACTGTATGAATATATATCTCTGGGGCACCTAAGCAGAAAACTCTCTAATGCCTGCAAAAATATAGAAACACATTCATCTATATAAGTATCACATGTAAATACATAGATCTCACTTGCACACACAAAAAAAGATGCCAACAGGAAAAATTTTGAAAAATGAAGAACAAAAATGGCCACGCATAAACATACCTGCAAGCTATATTCACGAAGTTCCTCATCGTTTTCAGATGCAGTAGTGCAATAATTTATAAGCACCGGAACAGTGTCTCCAAGATGCGGCCCAAAGCGATACCCAACAGCACGACTAGTAGAACACCATCACAATAGCTCATAAGGAGAAGATCAATGATATCTTGAACAAATACTTAAAATAAACAATTTTGGTAGAATTTGGAATCAAAATACTCAAAGCTTGTATGGAAGAATTCATAGGAATCATACTGACCTTAGAGCTCCAATCATCTGAATGTTTGTCCGAATCATTTCAGATTTTGTTCCCTTATTTTTCAAAAATTTAACAATCTCAACAGTTGCTTTTGCCAACAAATCATCGGACAAGCTTGAAGCAAGAGAGGCTGGAAAGAAAAATGTATTAATAACAAAAACCTCATAAAACATATGCAGTAGAATGACCTGAAAAACCAAAATGACAGAAATACATCCCCATAAAAAAGAGGCAAAAAACAAAAGAAATCTTTGAAAAACAAGAACATTTCCGAACAACAAAAATAAAAGCAGCATTCTGATCTATTTTCCAACTCCAATAGATAAGCCTTTGAACACTTCACCGTCGGAGTCTGGACATGTGACCTTTATAAAAGTATGAAAGTTTCCACGTGTACTTGGCTTTTCTCTTCAATAGGTCAAAGTTCCACACCCATGTTCAAATAGCAGGTGTTTCATTAAATACATGACAATGGTTTAGCCGCATAATGATCCAGAATCCATCACAAGAAAATTGATGCAGTGATTTACGCAATATTACCAATGCACGAAACAGTCTTCTTCCTGACACTGGCTTGATTTGAACTCAACTGGGACAAAAGTGCACCCAGTACTAGCTCATGATCTTTTGCCATCACATTCCCAAATCTGTGAAGAACGTCACATAGTATATCAAGACACTCGCATTTTATCTCTGTGTTCATTCCCTGCATCCCATCCCAAAAGATAAATAAATAAATAAATAAACCATTAATAAATGGGGAGAAGAAACAAAAGACAGCTAACAGGCAAAACAAAAACAGGAAGGAAATGCCAAATACACAACCTTTTGCAAAAGCAGCTGGCAAGACAAAGATCACAAAATTAGTAATCACACCTTGAATGTTTCTAATGAGAAAGGACTTCACAAAGGCAAGCCCATTTTTGTGAGGTCGAGGAAGAAGAGAGCATAGACTAAAAGGAGAAGAAATCAAATAGAAATAACAACACCTAGCACCAGTTTAAGGTCACATTCAGCTTTGGATTGATATAACAACAATCAATCAAAACCCATAAGTCCATGCAATTTTCATGATTTTACCACCTTGAGCTTTTGCTTCATATCTGCATCATCAATAAGCCCGAGTCTGGTATTCATATGATTCTAAATACAATCCTGATAAGGATCAAGTTCTATGGAAAGAACGAAGTAAAACATAATCAATCCCTTGTTTTGATTAGGTTGGGTGATGCTTATTCCCCCTCTTCTTCGAGAATTTTATTAAGTTGTTAGAAGTTATATTGAATAGTGTCCACATACTGTTCAAAGTACTGTTGCAGTACACCCCTCTCGACTTTTGTTTGATTTATTTTGACTTCAACATGTGCCATTTTAGTTCTTCATACCAAGTTAGACAGAGTGTGAAGTATTTTAGCATAATACATCTTTTTTTTAGTGATAATGCACCATTGCAGTACTGTCACTGTTACTCGTTAAATGTTCTTAGTCTTTCTATTTTATCTCAATGCTTAAATATAAATTTCTAGATTTGGATCTACATACTAGTTTCTATTTGTTTAAGGTTAATAATCTATGTGAAGGCTTCCTCATTATAGTTGAAAATTTCAGTTTTCCAACAAAAATATTTGAGTTTTATCAAAACCTAGAAGGTGTGATGCTTTTCTGCCCAAGGTGTGATGCCTAAGGATCCACTTGCGTAACGCTAGTGACCCCACCTTCTTTCTTCTCGTCCATGCTACCCTCCTTTCAATTTAATTATCACAGTCTGTTTTGAGATAAGTCCTGGAGTAACTATAGATTTATGTAATATGAAGCTTTACATAAACCCTAATTTATTTGCCCTCAAAATCCCCTAAAATTGTCCTACATCAAATCCAGCAAGTCATGAAGCATCAATGCACAAAGAAATATTGAGATAATAAGCTTCATGATCATAAAGGGTTATTGGGTAATGCAGTATCATTATAGAGACGGGAAAGGCTAGAGATAGTTTTGCAAGTTGATCAAGGAACTAGTGTTGAGTAGATTAAATTTATAAACTAAAATTGGTCATCCTAACAAATACACTATCACCCTAAAATGAAAGGTTTTGACTATATGATGCATACAAGACATACTTCAAAAAGTGCCTGAGAAGCATCCTTATGCACTTGTTTTGAATGTTCTGAAAAAAATGTCCCTTTCCGGTAACAAATAGGCCCATCAAGTATCACTCATACATTAGATAGCTAAAGATACATAAGCATAGAAAACTTGTCCAATAAGGATGCCATTCACACTGAATTAGCTCAAGGTACGAGACTCCAGTGAACTTCCATCAACATATCATACGTGTTTCCAGAAAAGATCCATTTGATAATAATTTTTGAATGTCTCTTCATATCTTAGCTTTTACATTCTGATTTTTACTCATTCACTGGAAATATTGTCCATGACAACAGTTTCAATCATATGTAAGAAATTTTCCAGCTTGGGCAGTTTTGATTATGAAAGGTATAACACTATTTCTTCAAGTGAAAATACTCCAATAGATACGGAATTAGCTCACTTTCACCTAATCAAAATTCAAGAGCACAAGTTTATTCGAAATAAAGACCAAAAGGAATTCCAATAAATGTGGTGCCCGCTAACACTTTCTGGGACATGACCATGAAAAGAAATTGCCATTTGCAAATTTTGGATACAGCAGAAGGTTAAGGAACTCACAGGGCCAGTAATCCCTTTTATCAACTGCAGAGAAAGAGAAAGAATAACACGTTGTGCAACAGATGATGACGTGACTTCTGAAACAATTGTCTTCAAGGCAATGCTTGCAATATCTCGATGCTGATCTTTACCATTACGCAGTTTGTCACACAATTTATTAGTCATCTCCAGAACCCTCGCCTCACTAACTTTCTTCACCAATGGAGCAAGACTGCATATCAAACAATGGCAATCAAGTGATTAGAACTATATTACAAATATGTGAAACCAAATATCAAGAACATATAAAGTGCATAAAAATCCAGCCAAAGTAGGCTGCAAGAAAAGGAATAGTAAACCAGGTACAAAACAAGTTAGATAAAGTAGAAGGATCTACAGAGAAGTTATAAATTTGATCAGTGCAGCCTCTCCAAGGAAGCAACTTACACAAAGAAAGTGACACACACAAAAGCCCTCATCCTACAACTAGCTCCCTGTGCAGCAGGTCTCTTATCATGGCCCAGGACTATGTTGAATGAATCTATGAATAATGTTTCACATCCAATCAGCCTAGCCTTAAAGACAGCCCCAACATTCTGTCATTATTCATAGCACTATAAAGCTTGTCAAAGAAGAAATAAATCATCTCCACCTCCCCAAGCTTGAGCATTTGATTGGTATTGCACTTCCCACATCCACATCATCAGGATCAACCGGAAACCAAAACCAACTATAGCTTGTATATCTTTAAAAAGCCAGAGAAGGGGCTTGGTTGTGGATCTAAAATCAGTCGTTAACTTCTATAAGATTATTTTACAACCATTTTACATTGTTTACCATAGGCAACCCTATGCTAGTTTTGCCACATCAATTAATCTCTAAAAGCATTTTCCAAACATAGCTCAATTGAATTTATTAATTTATTTTACGCCAGAATCTTCATCCCAAAAGGAACCTTATCTTGATAGGACAGAATTTACAATTTTAATAAGTATAACAGCTTCGCATTTGACATATAATAAGCAGCCAAAACAACATATGTTCAGTAAATAAAGAAAGGGAATAAACACAAAAATGTGTGCTCTATCTTGAAAATAACATGTAGCAATTAGGAATGGCAATGGGGCAGATCAGCCAGGTTTTGATCCATCCCAAATTGTTGGCTTGATAACATACCCACCATGAACCCAGGATAGGGCGGAGACTTATCCCCGACCCTGCCCCTAGTGGAAGTGGTGGGGAAAGGTTAGGTTAGATCAGGTACAGGAATGAGATCAACGAAACTCAAGTTTTCCAAGGAAAAAATTGTAACAGGACAATTTTGTGAATCAGAAAAATTGAACAAATTTCAATCTGAAGTCATTACAATTGTGATCAATATTGAAAAAACACTAAACAACAAACATTGAACAAATTCTACGGTTGAACAACTGAAGAAAAAATCAAACTGCCATATTATGTCGTCGACCGTTGAGGGAACGAAAAAATCAATTTCCTTTACCTAATTGCAGTTGCGGTCAATTGAGAGAGAGAGAGTGAGAGAGAGAGAGAGAGAGAGAACCAGCAGAGAAGAGAGCAATCAAAGTCCAAAGAAAGTCTGATCTAAATCCAATTGATTTTGTCAGATTTTGTCGGCAAGAGAGAAGCCACATTGAAGGAAGAGAGAGACAAGATAGAAGAAAATTCGGACAATATTCTAAGTCAAGCGTGTAAGTCAATGTCAACCTAAGGCTCATCTAAGGTTGATCAAAAGGAATAAAAATCAGAGAATGAGGGAATTTGAGTTGAATGCCGGTAAAGACAGGAAAGGAAAGAGAGCAAGAGATCTGAGAAAAATAGGAGGAAAAACCCTAAATTAATTTCTTCGCGGGGTGCGATGGGCAGGTATTTAATAAGATACGATACCCGTCCCATCCTGACACAGGTATTCATTTACTGTACCATACCTGCCCCTATTCACTAAACAGGTACCCCCAACTCAGATTATTAGGGGTGGAGCAGGGCAGGCCTGTTGGATTTGGGGCGAAAGTGCCATCCCTAATAGCAATGACCACAGTTTTGCAGGTAAGTATGGTGTCAAAGTCTTTCAACATGTTTTCCAAGGTGGAACCACTCCTATTTAGACCACAAAGAAAAGCAACACAAAGACTAAATCTGACATAAAAATAATGTGTGCATGAAATCGTAAAGAAATAATGTGTGCATGAAATCGTAAAAATGAAACACAGTATATGATATGACCAATTCACAACAAAAAATAAAAAGTGATGTATTTTTTCCACACAACATATTGTAACAAAATTATGACTTCTGAAACAGATCCTTCTTCAATTTATTCATGACTTGCAAAATACATAAAGCAATAGCTCATGAAAATGCAATAAAATAAATATCCATGAAGGAAAAGAATACAGTATTCATGACACACCATTTCACAGCCAACCCAGAAACATCACCAGCCGCATCATCTAGTTGCTGAAGGACAATGTTGGACAGTTTGACTTCAAGATCAGCATCAGCTTTGAATCCCTCTTTGCTTAACTCATTCAGCAAATCAGAAGTTGCCATGTATCGGTAATCTTTATCCTTTCCCGTCATCTGTAAAGATAATTAGGTGAGAAATGAAATCTCTGGGTAGAGAAAAGGAAAGCTAGATAAGTTTCTTACCTTCTCCAGTATACCCATTATAGTTAAATTTGCCATTTCCAAGGATCAAAGAAACTCCTTTCTGAGCCAATGTACAAGGTAGAAATGCTAATCAGAATCTAAGCAAGAACAGATGCATGGAAAAGAATTCATCAGTCACATAACTATGCATGTAAAAGTGTTAGCCAAATATGAAAAATGTTAAACTCATCTAAATATGGGCAAAAAGGAACCACCAACAGATGGACTCAGTAAATAACAAGGACAATACTTAATTCTTCCTGCAATAATTAGCTTATGCAAAGGGAGACACAAATAAAATAAGGACGGAGCAACAAATGAAAGGGAAGGGAACTAAAATGCCATAAAAATGTTGATAAAAGAGGCATCTTGCCACCCACCACCAGCATTTAAACACAAGTAAAACAATGAAATCTTCTTTGAGTTTGTAAAAACAATCGTCAAAGAAATCTTCTTGGAGTTTGTCAAAACGATCATCAAGAATATTATCTCATTACATACAAGTCAGCATAAGATGTACAATTCATGGTAGCTGAAGAAAGAAATACAAAATTAAACATCATCCTATAAATATAATTTAATATCCATTAAGCTGTATGCTATAGTGTTTTATATATTTACTTCCCATTTCCTGGAGAAGGTATCGTGAATAATACTGATGGTACCCTTAAATTTAAATCTATGGATAAAAAATCATGAAATGGCCTCGTAATAGGGGCTCAATGGCCTCAAATTAATATATCCTTCAAAAATGCTAATTAATTAAGTTGGTTTGAATGCTTATGGCAGGAAGATGACTTACTGTGGAGAGCATTATACCTGCATAGACTGGATCTTACTAGCATGTTTACTATGACAGTCACATGACCAATGCTACAGAGGGAAAACCAGCCTCAAGAGCTCAGATTCACATAATGCCGCGGGTAAACTAACCATAGAGAGAGGCTTAGAGCTTACCCTCTTGCTTAACTTCTCAAGAAGGTTTCATCAATCTCCCATGGAAATCTGAGGCCTTGATAACGTTAGGACCTTTTCTTCCATACTCTTGGACCATATAATTTTGTTTCCAAATACTCCTTCAACTAGTTTTATTTCAAAATTCCAAGTTCTTTCCAAGTTTATAGCTTTCATCTTGTCCATTACTGTCAATAAAATTAATTCAAGTGGCCATCTATAAAGAAGGAGACCTCTCAAAACTCTTTCTCCAAGCTATTTGTGTTTACTGTTAATCTAAATTGAATCAAATGAACATTTACATTGGTATTTTTTTTATATTTCTGGATTTGTGGAATGAACTCTTAGAATAAACAGTGAGCATCGAGTGTGTCTGGAGATGCCAACAATTTTCTTGAGATGAATCTCAGGTACTCTGCTTGCAACGAGGAAGCTAAATTGTCATGGACCCATAATTCAAAACCTTTGAAGCACAGAGCTGGAGAGGGATGTTAGGATATTCATAACTCAATTCATTCAGCTCGCTCCCATATAATTTCTTTTAATGTGCCCTCATGCACAAGGGGCTCTCAAAGAAGTGGATGTCATATGGGATTGGAGAGCAGTATTTTATTAGTATATCACCCCCTACCCCCGCACTAAGCCGGGGAGCACTTTATGCACCAGATGTGCCCTTTTATCACCCCCTTCCAAAGTTTTTTCTTCCCTTCACGTAAAATGAATTTCTGTCCACTTTCCGGTACTAATATTCTATCTTTTATAACACCTCCTTTTCGTCCATGCATTATCTTCCTCGTTTAAGCTTCAGTAATTCAAAATTACTAAAGTGCAAGCCAGAACACAGCTCCCAAATTGTGTGTCTTGGGAAGCTCGTATGCTATGTTACATGGACTCACCTCCATCCCAGGGGAGAAAAAAAATGACATAATACATGAATTCATTGACAGGAATCCAGGCCCTCGTCATACAAGGGCACCGCACCTAATGTGACAGTTTTAACTAAACTAAAGTGCCCAACAACCATAACATGTCATGTCCAATCAACAAAGGTAGGCTAGGCCAGATGAAGATTCCATGTATCATAGGCCATATGTAAACATCTGAAACCTTGACCCCAAGTCATATTAGAACAGTCTGCAAAGGCCTATCCTATAACATGCACTTAATGGCCTTTCTTTCATTCTCTTTATGATGTATTCAAGATATATATATATATATATATATATATACACACACACCAAGTAAAGTCACCAGCATCATCATGTGATTGCTAACCCGATACCCCCATTGAAGTTAGCCATGTCACCGAATTGACTTTGGATTTCAAGTATCTTTAACTCATTATATAGACTCAAAACAAACAATCTAGAGGGACAATTAATCTTGTTTGAATCAGACTTAAGAACCAAATAGTATCATAAATTGAAAAAACCCCCATCATGACCATTTTTACCAAATCCAACATGGTGCGACTTCAATGGTGTACTAATATTAGATGATTCTACTACATGCCTTTCAATGATCAACAAAAAATCATTCCCGCTTTGAATTTTGTCAATCCGATCATTGAATTTTTTTATCCTATTAGGATTAATCCACATAAATAATTTCGCGGAAAACCTTCAAAAAGAAGGGCACAACCTCTATATACCCACATTGAAGACAACCCATATTTCCCTAAAATTGAACCCTAAATTCAACATACAAAAGAAAAAGAAAAATGGGAATGAAATAATATCGAAGATTCTAGAATTAACAATGAAGCGAAGTAAACGTACAAAACCAAGAGAAGAATCGTTACCTGTTGAAGTTTATTACGGTTAGGAGAAGCAGTAGGAACAGGAGTATGCGAGAAGAGGATCAAGAAAAAAAAATCAAGGGTTCGTAGAGGAAGAAGAACAAGAACAAGAACAAGAAGAGGAGGAGGAGGAAGGCGACAATTGTCGAAAGAAACCAAGGTGGGAAATGTTTGACGATCAGTGATGGCTCTCACTCTCTACCTCTGTGCTGAGAGTCCGAAGAGTAGCAACCAGAGAGGACAGAAGAAGTAGACAACACGAGCATTTGGACTTGCCGAATAGAAAGAAGCACCACCTCTCTCTCTCTACCTCTCTCTCTCTCTCTCTCTCTCTCTCTCTCTCTCTCCTATTTTTCCTTTTTTTTTTCCTTCTTTTTTTTTTGCCCCTTCAGTTTCTTACGGATCTTACTTGGATGGTTATGTGTCGGGTCAAATGATTAGGCTCGTCCCGGCTTTAATTTACAAACTCGCTGCACAAGATATGTCAGAAAAACTGAGTCGGCCCCAACTCGCTTCGGGTTGAATGTGACATCTCCTCTCATCTTCTGATTTTCTGTCAGATTTGCATAATTTTATTTCCTTCGAAACCCAAATTTGTTATAAGATTTTTGAACTTTAATTACTCTTTTAGTTATACTAAATATTCATAAACAATCACTTCATTCTATATGGATATCGAATTTTATGATATCATATTTTTTGATAATTAAAAAAAAAAAAACAATTTTATCCTCATTTTGATATTTTGAACTTTAAATCTAATATTTTTAATCTTATATCAACCAGTATTTATAATCATATTTTCATTAATACGATTTGAACCAAACTCGTTAAAGTTAAATGGTTGGATACTCTACCTCTTAACCAAAGGTTTCGAATTCAAATTCTGAAAATAAAAAAAAAATTAAGAGAATCGAATTAGTCAGTTAAAACCCAATTACCAATAGTGAAAACCAAAAAAATAATAAAAATAATAATTTGCTCCGAGTCTTGTAATGACTCATTTGGGGTTATCCGACCAATATAATTTGCTCAATATCTAAATTGTGAGTCAAATTTGAAATGTTAATTAAAAGATTAATGCCATACCTACTAAACTAATTAATCATTAGTACTTTAAATCTAATATAAACAAACACCTAAGTTTTTTTTTTTTTTTTTGGGTGCAAACATCTTCCCTAAATTTTGAAAAAGTTACAACTTCAATATTTTCTTCCGGAGTCCTCTAAATTTTGTTGTTAAAATCATGCAATACATGTGACAGTAATAAAAAATGATTTTATCAATGTTAAATCATTTAAAATAATTAACAAACAAATACGAGTGAGGGTTGAGGATGGCGTTGGTGGTGAAGAAGGAAAAGGAGGAGACAGAGCGAAAGTCAATGAGAGCGGAGAGAGGGTAGAGAGAAAGAAAGGGGAGCTTTGTGCCGACCTGGCCTCCAAGAAAATTTTTTTTTTTAAAACATCTCCGATTATAAAAAAATTCTAACAGTAACACATCATGTCGAATCTTAGGACTAGACATGAGATAGTTATGAACAGTATCAAGACATGAGATAGTTATGAACAGTATCATATTGAGTTTTCAAAACTCGATATGGTACTATTTTATGAACAGTGTATGTCGAGTCTTGAAAATTCAACATGTTGTGATATTTTTAAAATTAGTTTATCGTGAGACATGTTTTAATTTTTTTTTTCGAGACTACATCCGCACAAAGCTCAAAGAAAGAGACCAAACTCCTTTAAGTTAAGATTTCAGATACTCTACAGATTTCGAGTTCGAACTCTCGGAATGACGAAAAAAGATTTTAAAGAGTCAACCTAAAAATAGATCCCATAATACTTAAACTAGATTAATCGGATAAAATCTGAATACCGATGTTGAACACAAAAAAAGAGAGAGGGAGAGTATAACTCGAAGCAAAAGAGTCACCGGCAGCAATGAAGCTCACGATGAGGTGGTGAGTTATGATTGTTGAGTGGAGAAGAAATTGAAGAAGTAACAAATGATAAGAAATTGATCACTGTGAAATTTGGAAGAAATTAGATATAATTGAGTAATTAAAGTGATTGAGAGGTGAAGAAAGGAAGAAGAAGGTGTTGTTCATACATAGATTCGGGAATGATGCTCGTCGCTTTACTAGCAAATTTAGCCGTTAAAAACCCTCATCTCCTCAAATCGCTTGATCTCCCTATTGAAATATCTTTTCAATCTAGGCCGTTGATCTTTCAAGCAATATCCGTCATTGATCTCTTCGATCATTTATCTCATATTAGATAATAATAACAATAATTTTAATTTCTTAAATGATCGCATTTAATATTAATTCAATCGAAATTAGATCTGAGTTTTAATAAAATATTTAATATATTAATAACATAAATTTCTTTTATAAAATGTCATAATAATTTTTTTTAATTGAAAAAAATAAAATTAACCCTCAATTGATTCAAGAGGGGAGAGAGAGAGAGAGAGAGAGAGAGAGAGAGAGAGAGAGAGAGAGAGAGAGCATTCGATTAATCTTAAATGCATCCATTTTGCGAGTACAACCCAGACGAGGATGTTCAATAGAAAGATATGTACTCAACTCTGCTCCACTTGTCTAAACCTTTGTAACAATGATCATTCGTATCTAAAGTAGTTGAGACATTGGTTCTCAAAGGGAGAATTCTTGGACAGGTTATCATACTTTTGATGAGAATTAGGTTGCATTAAGTTGAAAATTGAATTAAAAACTAGTCTAATTATCTTATAGACCTAAACGGGTAAAACTCATTTTGATTTCGATATAAATTTTACACTGATTATCAATTTATCATAACTCTTCTCCTTTACTCGGACTTAAGACCAGCCATGGTGAAGTTCCTGAACAGAGAAAACTAATTTCACTCATATTTATGGGACTGAATGAATTGAATAAGTTCATTCAAATCATCTAGGGAAAAAATATAAAATTATCCCTAAGTCAAATTTTTTTTTTTTGTTAAATTATTCCCTAAACCTGTATCCCCCCTTAAGGATTGCCAAAATTGGTCCCTATGTTTATTTATTTTTGGTCGGTTGCTATGTAAAAATCTGAAAAAACGTTTTCAAAATAAAGAAAAAACTTAAAAAAAAAAAAATCCTTTTCATTTCTTAATACCAACAGCATTTTTAATAAATTTTCCACTTTCATTATTTTTTTATTATTCAATAACCAATCAAAGTCCAAGATATTAAAGTCCATAAATAAAGAGATCAACCATTGAAATATGAACAAAATTTCAAGTCTTTTTCTATTTCAAAATACAAATTTACTATTTTTTGTGTTGTCAAATATTTATTTGTTCTATATTATTCCTATAAAAGTGGCATGCTTTTAATGCAATTAAGTGGTAGATATGTACTAATTTGCAAAAATTCAAAGTCTAAAGAAGAAAATTGTAAAAAGTACCTTTTAATATGAAAATGCACGGTAGGACCAATTTTACCAAATCCCAAAGTTCTGGGGGAGGATATTGTGGAAGTTTAAAATTTAGGGAAAGAGGTAATTTCATCTTTTTCCCAATCATCTACATTTATATACATAAAAATATATATCCACCATATCAAAGTCTTAATATTAATTTTATCAAATCTAATCCGATCTTAATCCTGAAGCAATCAAATCTATCTTGTCCTCCATATCCAACCGGACCAGATGGAAAGGTTGGAAGTCACATGATTGGAACAGCAAGAACAAACATGTTGTACAAGGTAATTCTTGCATGGCTAAATGCAGGAGTCTTTGAATGGGGGAGAGAGAGAGAGAGAGAGAGTCTCTTGAATGGAATAAAACATGGGAGACCGTTCTACAAGAAAAAATGATGAGAACTCCCCGCAGTAAATTACAAATAAATATGTACAGTCCACCTCAAGTTCTACCAGTTTACAAGCTGATGACCCTTGATGAGAAATCTGATCCAAAGTTGGATGACTCCCTCTCAGCTGCAGTGTCTCCCTGAAAACAAGAGTCAAAGTCACATTCATTTTCTGTAGTAAAGACAATTCATGCTTCAAAAAGGTTGTTCCAAAGATCAATGCAGGTTTTATATATATATATTTTAATTTTTAAATGAAAGCTTACATGAATTTAAGTTATTAACATCACTTAGCAGCTGATTGTTTTTGCAATTCTAGCTGCTTCCATCATAAGTTTAACGTGTCATATTAACAGACGAGACACCAATAATGGTTTTAGTTTTTTCTCCTTTCTTGGCTGGTCAGAGAGGGCTAGTAGACAAAAGCAAAATGTGGCTAACCACCTCTGGGGACACCAGTCTCGAAAGACCCAGTCGGAAAGATGAACTTCAGCGTGGGGTGGGGGGGGGGGTAAGCAAATGCAGTCAATCATAAGAAGAGATTGTTTGCATGAGCCACAGGCCAGCCCCGATATTCATGGGCCTCCAAAGCACGTGCCTTAACATTCAACCACCGTCCATCATTTGCTGATATTATCCCAAATTTATGCATACAACCACTGTCCATTTGCTGATATTCTCCCACTAGATACCTTAGTCCAAAGTCTGAATGCAACATGCAAGCCGCCGTCTAAAGAAGTGAGGGGGCAGACTAAATATTGTTTCCTACTTTCATCCCATTATCAAAATCCCAGACTCTGGATTCAGATACCAGTAAAACTCTTAAACTTCTATCTTTGTTGCAGAGACAGGCATTTGTTTTCCACTCTAGATTTCCAATTTTTTTGCTTTAGAATGAAGGATGGGTGTTTAAAATTCTAAACTACAGGATAAGTAAAAACCTAAACAATTTGGATGGAGGAGACTAGGCTTGGTGACCAGAAAAATGAGATTGCTTATTGACATGAAAAGGCAACTTTTTTGAGTGAAAGAATAATCTTCCAAGTGTAAAGTGACAACACTTTTAGGTGCATATAGGGATCACAAAGTACAAATTCAAAGTCAATCACAGCAACATCAAGCTTTTCTATAAATTGAATCAGACCCCAATACTCCAATAACTGAATTACTTTGGATGATATATGACTAGCTTCTGACACGACAAAGATATAGGGTTAATAAAAATTCTGACTTGATTAAGGGGATCACTTGGCTCTAGTTGACACTAAAGACTGGATGCCCAGTTGGGACACATCCTAGATGAAGCCAAAATTAAAAAAAGAAAAGTTGCACGGTACCCATGTCCCAACGACACGTCCCAGCTGGCTAGTCCAGTGGAGACAAGCCACTCCCTTGGATGAAGCCAGAGTGTTAGGTTTTCTTGCCTTTATCTGATTCTAGGTGAAGTCTAGAAGACAACATTTCAGTTGATTCTATGTTCTTCCAGAAAAGGCAATAATAGAATGTACCTGTGAATTCTCTAATGTTGTATTGTTAAGATAATGCTCCAATGCACCATCTCCTCGAAGAATTTTCGCTCCACATCCTGGAGCATCCACTGTTCCAACAGCCTCCTCATCCACCAAAACGGCATCAACTTTATCAACTCCAGTCTTGACATCAGGAATCTGTAGCACAAAACAATATTTAGTTATGAAGCCCATTAATTTATATCAAATAGGATTGCTAGTTAACAAAACATGTTACATTTGCACAAAAATTTCCTATGCATTGTGAAGAGGTCATGTCTGCAGGGTGATGTACTTGTGATATACATTAAGGAGCTATATGAACCTACTGCTTAACCAGGCATTTATATTGCTCCGAATCAATAAGTAGATGGTAAAAGTTATACCTCAAACATAGCTTCCATAAGAATCGCTTCCAAGAGAGATCTTAAACCTCGAGCACCAGTATTTTTAGCCATTGCTTTCTTGGCGACCAACCTAAGTGCGTAATCTGTAAAATGTAATTTGACCTGGAAGCAAGACAGAAACAATGAAGAGAATGAACAAATAATCATGAGTGGTTCTTCAGGCCACAAGATGGGAGATCAAAGCTTACATTGTTCATGTGGAACAATTTCTTGTATTGCTTGCCAAGGGCATTTTTGGGCTCCATAAGGACCTAAAGCAAAGATATCAATAACATGAACTGCAAATTCCTATGAAGGATATATTTGTTTGTGTCAAATTGAGTGGAAAAAATTACATATAAAGTAATTAAATCAATTAAAAGCAACTGAATCCATTTGGAGGGTACAAAGATGTTTCTTCGCCTTGGCGACATGCTTTGTGGCTATTCCTTGGGTATTCACAGGGAGCGGAATGCTAGAACTTTTAGAAATTAGAGTATTGGTCCTTCTCTCCTTTGGGACAAATTGTGTTTTATGCTTCTCTACAGGCTCTGCTTCAAGTGTCTATAAAATTTATGGTTTATGGTAAAAGAGGGATTGGGAACTGGTCCTGTAATAGTCACTATTTTGCTCTTTCTTTCTATCGTTTCTGAGGATTTCCGATCCATAGATTTTCTCTATCTTCTCTATTAAATCTGATACAATTCCTTTTTTTATTAACAGAAGGAAAGAAAAAAAAAAAAATCCTTATCATGCCTGCAGCATAAGTTGCTCATCTATTAGACATTCTCTCTGAACAGCTCTAAAGCTTGCCCATTGTTCAACATTCCATGCAATATTTCTCTATAGACGTTTGTTCTTACTTGTCAAGCCATAAAGTAATACCAAATACCTTAAGTGTAATTTTGATTGCTCTCTCTTATTTCCCAGGTTTTAAAATTTTTGTAGGCATGCAGTTTTCTTAAGAAACAAGCACCAAGAGTGATAGTTTATGTGAAATTAAATTTCATGAATGAAAGGATGCCTAAATTAAGAAGTTATACGGGTTCAGCAATCTCAGTTATCTCACAAAGCAAGCTGCCTTCCTTTCACTGCAACCTCCAGCTTTCACATACTGAGCTGATGAGGCAATATAGTCTTTGTCCTTATTTTCCTAATATTCACAGTTTTTATATGAACCCCAGTTAAGGAACCTCATTTCTTTCAGCTGGTACATCAAATTTCCACCAGGATGGACCATAGAGATAAACAATCACAGCAGACTCACCTGAATGAGTTGGTCCTCATTTAGAGCTGACAAACTGACAAGAACTGGAAACCTTCCGGTGAATTCAGGTATTAGACCGTATGCAACAAGATCACCACTTTCAACCTATGAAATCCAAAAGCAACATTAAGCAAGAGAACAATATACTTCACAGAGTTTAACTAACAAAGAAAAGAAAAAAGACAAATACATGAAACCATGACATGACAGAAATCAGCTTCTTCCAGGATTCAGGATCTGATACTCACAGACTCAAGTAATGATGATGTTACCACTGCATTAGTTGTCCCACCCATTCTCATGTTTGCACGAACAGGTGCTCCAAAGCCAATGGAAGAATCTTGTCGTCTGTAGAATATAAGGAAATTGTTAAGCTCCCACTGCAAAAAATTCTCTCTATTGAAGGGGGGAATACCTAACTGTAGTATATGTTGATAATGCCCTCACCTTTCTGAAATAGTCTTTTCTAAATCAACAAATGCTCCACCACATATGAACAGGATATCTTTGGTATCTATCTGCCAATTATCATGTCAGTACTTGAACATACATGGTACGAAAGGAATGAGATAAAATTGCCAACTCATACAGCCATCCACTTTGCATTTTAAGGCTCCACAAAAATTCACCACATATGATCGGATGAGGTACCACAAAAAAAAAAAAAAAAATACACTTTACACACTCACATACACATGCATACAGATAGCACTCTTAAAACCCGTCTTTTGCAAAAAGTGACAATTTTGGTATCTCGGTAATTTGTTTATTAGTCAAAGCCTACCACTTAGCATGCAATTTCCATATCATAAAAATTATTGACAGAAGTTTCATGTCAGAAAAAAGATTATGTGGCATATCCCCATCATAAAAATTAAAAAATTAAAAACAAAATTTGGTATAATTAAGAATATTTTAAGCAAACGAAAAACTTTTTTAATTAGCACTGAGTTTTTTAATCAAATAATCAGACTAAGTATTTCTTAATCATTTAACCAAGAAATAATATTTATTTCTTACTAAAATAATTCTTTCCTAGTTTGGGGTCTTAACTTTTTAATAAAATCATGAAATATTAATTTCATAATTATTTAAGCAAGAAAGAATTTTTCTGGGTTTGAAATTTCAAACTCTAAGAAAGTAGTTCTAAGAAAATATTAATAAATATTTCACAATAATTTTCTAGATAAAATTAAAATAAATAATTTTCTAATTATTTCTTAATACAATATTTTTTACTTGACCCAAAATCATTTTTGACTTAAAAGTTACCATATACTACTTTTATTTTTTGAATTTTTTATGAAGTGAAAATTTTATGTTTATAAAATTTTATAATGTAAAAAGGCCATGAATACAGTTAATAACAGGGTAACTTGAGTGACTGTTAATCTAACTGAGGTAAAAAATAATAATTATAAAATAAAAAAAAAAAAATCACACTTTTGCAAAGGAAGCACCTTTCGAAGGTCACAATCGAAATTGGTCTTGGGGTGATAGTTTTGAGGCCAAAAACAGATTTAAGTCTTTTTATATCAATAAAAAGAAAACCTAACAGGATTATGTTGATATGCAGGGTGTAAGATCTTAAGCACAACATCAATTTTTTTGACCAAAAAAGGAGACACTTTCTCTACTTTGGGAGAGGGAAAAAAAAACTAAATAGATACTTTACCATTCATTGCTGGAAATGGGAAAAAGGAACTGATAGGCTTCTAACTAGCAATGAAGCACAAATGTCATGTGACATGGGGCACACAACATTTTTCTTCGTTTTCTTTCCCCCCCCCCCCTGCCCCCCCAATTGGGGCAGCACATTGATGAGACAGCAAAGAATTCAAATATTTTGATAAACTTAAAGGACTCTGTGTACTCCAGGATAGCCATCTCAGGATGTGCATTGCTTCAAGTTCTTTAAATCAAGGAAAGAAGCACATTACTTGAAGATCTACAACCTGTCAAGGGTCCTAATTTTTCAACTCTAGAGTGTCTGCTATACAACAGCTCCTTTATTTCCACAGAATACAAAAAAAAAAAAAAAAAAAAAAAAAGATTTCATTCAAGATTTACAAGCACAAGTCAGATTGAAACAGCACCCCTAGAAAACCTAGTCAGAGACAACTCAAAACGGGTAACCTGAGCAAAGGGAGGACATAAAGACAATCCAACCATCTAGAAAGAATGACCCAATAAGCTACAAACTACAAATGCATGAAAGGCAAAATGACCAGAATTTGACCAGCAAGAGAACCAAAACTGCAGCAAAAAACAACAAAACAGAAGGTTTCAAGCAGCACAAAAGAAAAACAGTACAAGGTCTACTAATCCTTCATAGATTATCACTAGTAGTATTACTTTAAAGTAACAAACTTTTTAACAATGCTTCTTAACAAGTACGATAAGGAGGCAAATTCAGGAAAACAAACACAAAGCAAACCTATTTCACTAAAATGACCCCATATTATATAATCAAGACAATAGCTATGGAAGCATGTACAGATGAAATACCAGACATTAAACATTCTCTAGATTCCAAGGGCTATATTAGGCAACCAGCAAATTTGGATTTTCACAAGGAAAATTTGGCCGAACACATAAGCCTGCCAGTCCTACCAGACAGAACATAGCTAGATTTTGGGACGACTTTAAAAAGATTTTTTTTTTTTGGCAACCAGTTCCCAACCGAGAAAACTTGTAAGTGAAAGTCTTTGATTGAGTGACACAAAATCTCCCACATTAGAAACTTTCTTCCGGTCATTTACTTGTGAAATTTTTCTAAATAATTTTTGTGTTGATAGAAGGGGAAAATTTTTCACAAAAATCGAGCCATCACTATCATTGAAATAGAATGATAACAATACATAAATAATATATACATATAAGCATCCGACCCAAAGACATGAATTATTTGAGTAGGAATATCCATTATCTAGTATTCATAAAGGCACCATGATATATCTGCTTCATATATACAACGGCAACAACAAACTAAGGCTTAGTTTAATTTGTGCGGATTTTTTTACGCCATTCATTCCTATTCCTATCTAAGGTCGTCTTCTCATCTAAACCCTTAATTATCATGTCTTTACGTATAAGTTGCATATGTTCAAACCATCTTAAATGATACTCTCGCATCTTATCTACAATTGAATAAACTCCCAACTTGTTATGAATCTCTTCATTTCTAATTCTATCTCTTCTAATTTTGACACACATCCACCTAAATATTCTCATTTCTGCTACAACCATTTTTTGTTTTTCTTGTTGTTTAATAACCCAGCATTCAATCCCATATAATAATGCAGATCTAACCGCGATTCTATAGAACTTTCCCTTCCAATGCAGTGGCATCGTGCGATCGCAAAGCATCCCGGATGCCCTTCTATATTTCATCCAACTCGCTTGAATCCATTGGTTCACGTCCCTATCTATATTGCCATCATTTTGAATAATGGAATCTAAATATCTAAATCGTTCACTTTTGGATACATATTGTCTATCTAGCCTAATCGTTTTTTCATCATTCCGATGACTGTCACTAAACTTATATCTCATATACTCAGTTTTCGATTTATTCAATCTAAACCCTCTGGTTTCTAGTGTGACCCTCCATAACTCTAATTTAACACTAATACTTTCCTTAGTTTTATCAACTAACACTATATCATCTGTAAAAATCATATATTATGGTATTTCATCTTAGATTTTTTTTGTGATTTCATCAATCATTATTGCAAAGAGAATGGGACATAATACCGAAGCTTGATAGAGTCCAATGTTAATGAGGAAGCTATCACTCAAACCCCGCAAGTTCGTACATTGATTACAGCTCTCTCGTACATCTCTAATGATATTAACGTATTTCAAGGAGATCCATTTCTTCATCAGTGTCCACCACAATACGTCTCTAGAAACCCTATCATATGATTTTTCTAAATCAATGAATACCATATGTCGGTCTCTCTTCTATACTTTATATGTCTCTATTAAATGTCTTAACAAATGGATTACTTCCGTGATGGATTTTCCTAATATAAATCCAAATTGATTTTGAGACACATTTATCTCCAACCTCAAACTATACTCTATCAATCTTTTCCATAGTTTCATAGTATAGCTCATAAGTTTAATTCATCTATAGTTGGAGCAATCTTGTATGTTTTCTTTATTCTTATATAACGGTACAATTATACTCTTCCTCCATATTTGGGGCATTCTCTTGATTTGTCAAATTTTGTTAAAAAAATCTATTAACATTATTATATCAAATTCACCCAAGTATTTCCACACTTCTATGGGAATGCCATCAAATCCTATGGTTTTATTGTTCTTCATTCTCTTTAAAGTCTTCTCCACTTCAAGAGACGAATCTTACGCTTAAAATCTCTATTAATCTCTTCTATCTGCATCTCTATATTTTCTATATTTGTTGTATTCTCAATATTAAAGAGATTATCAAAAAAATCCTTCCAATGATTTCTTATATCCTCATTCTTTACAAGCATATCATTAGTTCCACTCTTAATACGCTAACACCATTTAGATTTTTTCCTTTTCTTTCCCTTAGCTTGGCAATTCTTTAAATCTCTCTTTCTCCATCTTTAGTCTCCAATCTCTTGTATAGTTCATTATACAGCTTGCTCTTTAATTATTGGATAATTTTTTTTGCACTTTTGAATTTTTCATACGCATCGCTACTACTATTACCTTTAAGACTCCTATAACACTCTCGTTTGCCCTAAATAGCAGTTTGTATTTCTTCATTCCACCAACATGATTCCTTGCCTATTGGGGCCTAATCCTTAGATACACCAAGAACCTCTTTACCTATACTCTTTTAGTAGATATCTCTTTCCACATTGTTTTTAAATCATCATTAGTAGACCAATTCGCTACTTGAATTAATTTATCTCTAAAGGTCGTCATACTTTCTCCTTTTAGATTCCATCACTTAATTGTTTGCTCCACAAATGGACGATACTTCTTTTGCCTTTTAGACACGTATATCTAAAATTAGGTGTCTATGTTGAGTTGTCTCACTCTCCCCCTGTATAATCTCATAATCCTTATAGATCATTCTATCACATCTTCTAGTGAGAAAAAAATCTATTTAACTAGTATCAGATCCACTTCTATATGTAACTAAGTGCGCTTCTTTTTTCTTAAAAATGGTTTACAACTATCAGATCGAATGTTGTGACAAACTCTAAAATGATACCTCCTGCCTCATTCCTACAACCAAATTCAAAATTTCTATATACGATTTCGAATCCTTCATTCCTCTCTCCTACATGTCTATTTAAGTCTCATCCAATAAATAACTTCTCTGTACTAGGTATGACTTGTATAAATTCATCTAAATCCTCCCAAAATTGTCTTTTACTAATTGCATCTATACCTGTTTGGAGCGTATCCATACTGAATATATTAACTACGTTTTCTTCATCTACTAACTTCACAAGCATAATTCTATCACATTTCCTTCTTATTTCTATTACATCATCTAATAGATCCTTATGTACAATTATTCTTACCCTACCTGTGTACAAAAACTTATGACCATTAGGTTCTACTAACCTAACTTTCTTCCCGACCCACTTAATTTCTTGAAAACACATAATATGAATCTTTCGTGTACTCATTTTTTCTCCTATGTCTCCTAATTTACCGGTCAAAGATCTTATATTCCAAATCGCTAGGCGAATCTTATCTTTATGGACTAACTTATTTACCCACACCTTAAGATCCATTGTTAACTTGCAGTGGCGGAGTTCTTCAAATAATGAGATATAAAACGAATGAAGGGGAAAAAAATAATAAACAAACAAATAAATAAATAATAAACTAAAATATGTATATCATAAAATATGTATCTATAATAATGATAAAGTAATAAATTTTATATTCAAACTATACCGCTATGAGTTTGAAATATTTTAAATTTTAATAACTTTAAATTCATAATAATATGTTATATTAATAATACTAGCAATACAACTATATTAATAATACTAATAATAATAATAATACTAATTCGAATAGAAATAGTAATAATAATAGGAATAATAGTAATGCCAGTGATAGTAATGAAACACTACTAGTAATAGTAACAACAATACAATAATAACAAATATAATATTATTAATAATAATAGTAATAATGATCACAATAATGGTAATAATGTTAATAGTAATAACAAATATACTAATAATAATGATAATAATAATAATAATAATTATTATTATTATTATTATTATTCTAATAAATGGGGCAGAAAGGGGGTAGATGGGGTTTGGGCTTAGCACGGAGGCCGAGGGTGGGCAGGTTGGGCAGAAGGCTTCGACCCCGATGAATTTCAGGCAGCAGCAGAGGCAGTGCGAGGAGAGTGTAGGTCTGGGGCCAAAGGGTGTTACGTTCGTAGGCAATGGAAGGCGGTCAAGGGGTGTTACGTTCATAGGCAGAGAGAAGGGTGAAGAGAGGAGTTCTCGTCGGGTCTGTGAGGGAGTATATAGCGTAGATCTAGGCCGAAGGGTGGTAGATCTGAAGATAGAGATTTGATCTGAGGGCAGATCTGGGTCGTATGTGGCTGGAAGGGAGGTAGATCTGGGAACGAGAGCTTTGGTGGTAGGTAGATCTGGGCTGAAAGGGAGATGGAGCAAGCGAGAGAGCAAGAGAAAGAGAAAGCGGGGGGGGGGGGGGGGGTAGGGTTACGGTTGGGGGAGTATAGATCTTGGACGTCTGAGTCCGTAGGAGGGTGGGTTTCTAAGGCCGTAGGGGGGGGGGGAGAGAGAGATGATGGGAAAGAGACATACCTGATCGAACAGCGTAAGAGAGCTGCTCAAGCTATTGTTGTGGAGTGGAGGTGGTAGCAGCGAGCAAGTGAGAGGGAGCGTAGAGGGAGAGGGAGAGAGGGAGAGAGGGAGAGAGAGAGAGAGAGAGAGAGAGAGAGAGAGAGAGTGGCATGGCAGACCATATCTACTTCATCTATCTGAGAATTTTTTTGCAGCACAAATGTGCTGGCCTGTAGCTCGAAAGGATGAGGTGTTCTTAGAATGCTTCAATTTAGTCATCCATTCTCAGGTTCTTTTTAGCTTTCTGGAGTAGTTCTATGTACCAAGTCAAGGTGGAATTTCCAAATATTTTTTGTTGCAACTAAGTTTTAAGTTTCTTAATATTCTCTAATTAATTATAGACTATTCCATACAAAGACTTTGATTTTTGTCAGTAGAAACAAATCAATGGACAAAAACTTCGTATAAGCTAGCTCCTAGATCAGAGAATTTATCTGTCACGAAGGATCAGCTCCACAGAGTTACTGCCATACATTATGTGTTATAATAGAGATGAGCAGAAAAGTGTAAAAAGATCTCCCTTGTAAATAAGTGTTGCCCCCTAGGAATCAAGGTAAAAGAAAAGCATGTAAAATCATAATAAAACAACAAAATGAGCAAAATTGAGCATCTTATGGTGCAAAATTTCAAAGTGTAACAAATATGAAATGATAGCTATAAACAAAATATACCTAATAAAACAACAAAATGAGCAGGATTAAGCATCTTATGGTGCCAAATTTCAACGAGTAAAAAATATGAAACAATAGGTTTAAGCAAGATATACCTGGATGTTATCGCCACGTGGATGCTTCCTAGCTCCTTTCTCAGGAACATTTACTATCTAGAAAACAATAAATTTTAGTCTCAGAAACCAATCAAAGAGGAGGATAGGCTTTCTAATGGCACATTTGAGCAGTTACACGACAAACAAGTAAAACCAATTGAAGCAAGGAATTATCCATCACTCACCCCCCAAGAAAAGTTGGATTAACAGATTCCAACCCATTCCAACCCAACTGTTTCAGCCTTAGGTTAGTCTTAAAACTATAAAAACATATTATGGTTCATTCAATTTTTTTTCTTTTTTTTAATATGATAGAAATGCACCAAGAAATTCATTAAAAGCACCAAAGAGTTACACCATTAATCACAAGGGCAGCTTGTGTTCATCCATATATATATTGGATTGCAGAGTTGACTTAAAAAGTTTTATTTTTGGACTCATTAAATTATGGGATTGACATAGGATTGATTTTGGGTAGTTTCATGTTTGATATGATTCGATTAAGATTATTTCTTTTTCTGTAATCTAGAATAGTTTCCTATTTTTTTCTATGATTTGATTAGATAGATTCCTAATTCTTGTAATCCAGAATGGTCTATATATTGTCATGTACAATTTCATTCAATTGATGAGAAATACAAAGAAATTATTCATCCCTATTTTGCACCAATATATAACGCATTATGACAAATCATTCTTAGAATGAAAAATCAATGAGCCCTTAATAAATCTATCCATGCTATTTCTTGTCCTATAATTTTCAAAATTTTATTATACGTGTGCTAGTCATGCATCTTGCATCTTTGATGCAGGGGAAGGATATAGGACAATTAAATCTCAATAATGAGGACTAGAATAGTGTAATTGTGGTTGAAACAATAACTACGTTTAAAGAAAACCAAATAAAATTATTTATTGAGAGAAAAAATCATCGTTAAGTGACTACTATTATCATATTTATACTAGCTAGGACAAATCTTAATTCCAGACCAAGATTTTCTAATTAATTCAAGCCTCCTAACCAATTAAATAGAATAGAAACATAACCAACTAAAATAGAAAATTCCCAATAGAAACCTAAATAAAGAAGGAAAACTAATAGGAAACAAAAATAAAAAAAGAAAGAAACTTTCTAATTCTTGAATTTTCCTGCATCAATCTTATTCATGCTTCCTAGGTTTTCTCGAGTAGTATTTTACAGTTAATAAAGTATTTTGAAAAATGTACACTGTATGTATCATAAGAAACAGCAATATGCCCACTAAGAAAACATCTGAACCCATTTAGGCCTTTACTTTCCATAGTGTCCTTGAAAACTAACCAAAACTGTAGTTTTCAACAGCTAACTTTCACCAAGAATGATCCTTCTCTTCATTTAATCTTCAAAGGGCACTAACAAAGCTCAACCAAGGGATGAAACTTTAGACTGAAGCAACCGTAACATGACATATCATACTATGAATAATCAAGCCAAGCTCCGACCTAGAACCTAGCAACTCACTTAACCTTTTTAAATATATAAAGAAGAATGTCTTAAAGAGGAAAAAGGATTACACAAAAGAGAATAACGCATCCTCAACTCGATAAGCAAAAAAAAAAAAAAACAGAACAAAGCTTCACCCCTTCCAGCCTCTACTGCCATATACCACATTAATGCAAATATACATATACATACAACATAGGAAGGAATCTAGGTATATATAGAAGGGATGTATGCTTAAATATAATCCCACGACAAAGCATTAGTAAGGAATTAGTCTCTCAAAGTCCAAACAATTGTCTCCAACCAGATACAACATAATACAACATAAAACTAACATCACTACAATGTCAAGAACATGATTTATTTCTACCATTCGGAAAGAAAAATGAATGAAATTATCTTCTCCCATAACCCATTTATATATGAGATACTTGGATCTTGAAATAAGTAAATCATGAAGTATGAACAAATCAAAATTGAAATTAGATTTAAGTAATAACAAGTAAACTCACAGTTCCTTCCAGCATTTTAAGCAGTGCTTGTTGAACACCCTCTCCCGATACATCCCTCCCAATGTTTAAGCTCTCAGCCTGCATTAACATTTTATCACAAAATCATGACTTGGGAAAGAAGTTGACGAGCATTTTGTTATAAACTTAAACTACATGCTACCTTCTTAGCTATCTTATCAACTTCATCAATGTACACTATTCCTTGCTGAGCTGCCTCTACATTGAAGTCAGCAACCTGATTAAATTTGAAGCATCGTGATATATAATTTGGTTAAGATAACACTGCAAGATGAAAAGTTAAGCAAAAGAAGGTAGTGGGATTCCAAGTGAATGGGGATGACAATCTTTACTGAATCTATGGCTTGCAATTCTAAACTTTTGGTTCTCATCTTTTTTTTTTTTTTTTTTGGTTGATGATCTTAATGCAGCTATTTTTGCTTATTCACTTCCCAATGGTGAGCTTATCCAGGTCGGACCAACCTCAATGCTATCTACATAAAATTATTTTCTAATGTGAAAGACAATTCAGAACATTGCTTAGACAATGGATAATTAAGTATCATGTATCAGCAAACAGGAAGCACAGGAGAAAGAAAACAAAATAGAACTTTTTCTCTCTTCTGTACTTTCTGAAAAAACAATCTGATAACAATATTTGCAGACCAGAACATACAAGAGAGAGGAAATATAAAGTTCTGTTTTGCTGACCAACTCTAAGACCATGTTGTCAAAGGTACTGTTAACAAAACTACTGTCTTTAAATGGAAGCACAATTATTTAGGAAGTCCATCGGTCTCTGCAAATATATAGAAAGCAATATGAACCATACCGTAAGTAGTTTATGCAATATTGATTCCACATCTTCTCCAACATAACCTGCCTGGACGGAGTGAGAGAGGAAGGGGGAGAGAGACCATCAATCAATTAATTAAGCAATGGACTACTATCACAAAAACTATTAATAAGCAATAGAAAGAAGTCCCTACCAATTTAAGAAACAAGAGTTCAAACTAATATGAGAAACGTAGCACAAAAATAATAAATACATGAGGCCTATTTTGCATAAAACTCCTAGAATCGCAAAATTAACATTAAGCAAAATAATGTTCCTACTAGCTACAAGAACAAACAGTCTAGCTACAAAGTACGATAAACCAAACCCAAGAATTTCATAATAAAGACCACAACAAAGCTCTGGCAACTAGGTAGACTAAAGCATAATAGTCAGTAGTAGGGAAATGTAGATTTGCATGTTGCATAAATTTCAAAACCAAGTACTATAGCAATTTCTATTCTGAAAAAGAATTTTAAGGATCAAAATTGCCTTTCAACTCTTGAGACATGAGATGAATCAAAGGTAGTCAGCCAGTTGCAACGATAGTCAAATCAAAGGCTGAAGTCAATCAAGCCAAGTTGAATCTTGATCGAATGATAAAGCTTGAAACTCCTTTCAAGCCTCAGCTAAAATTACAGATATCCAGAAAAGGAATCAACATGAATGAGCTATGGAACAAATAAACATTCAACTTTCACCCAATATTACAGAGGAAGCCAAGTTCCATCCATTCTTATCTCACTTTATTTTAACAAAGGTCACTTTTCATCATAATCTATATATAATATAGGTTTTCTTTCGTAACCATCTGGTCTGGTGGCCCTGGATCAGTAGATGATGTCAGTCTCTTTTGAAACCCTAGATGAAGCCGATGAATATTATTTATTTATTTATTTATTTTGCTATTTTTGGCCGATAAATCTTACATTTCATTAGATAAATCATGGTCTTGTTTCTTTTTCTTAGTTTATAGTAATGACTATTGATTCGACCACTTCTAATAGTCTTTGTCATTTGCATATGTTTTTGTTAGCATTCTAGATGTTGAAAAGCATCCACTTCTACAGTGGGTCTATCTTAGTTGAATTTTTACCTTACTATATTTTCAACCGGAACAAGTCAAAGGAAAACAACAGTAATATTTTCAACCAACGCAGATGTCAATGTACATAGATCAATGTCACAATTAAACCAACTTTAAAATCACATGTCAGAATAAACAAGATTCTGTACGAGTCTCTCTAACAATGTGATTGGGTTCAATTTAGAACCATTTCATGTGCAGTGAATGTCACTCCACAGATTTGTAGTATCTACAGTAAATTGGAGAAGAAGTTTATTGCTTAGGGGATTATCTGCTGAGAAAAGGACACCAGAGGTATACTGTTTGACAGAGCGACAAGATTAGCAAGTACTGATGGGAGTGGTTGAGCATTCTGCAGTACTTGATGAGTGTATGCTTTCCCGACAATTCTCCTCCTGTGCGGAATAACTCTAATCTTGTACAGCTTAAGCATACAATGCAAGCATACCTCATCCTTCTTGGTCTCTAAAATTAATTTGTTTCCATCCGCAGAAAATAAATATATATTTTGTTTGATATAAGGGAAATTAAATTTATGGATAACAAATGCTGAGAATAAATGGTTAAAGAAGATAGTCTGCCTGCCCATATCGTCTAGCATGAAAAGAGCGAGATGTTTAAGCAACAAACTTGCCTGTGTCAAAGTTGTTGCATCCGCAATGACAAATGGCACATTAACAAAGCGGGCAAGTGTTTTTGCAAGCAGTGTCTTTCCTGTCCTTACAACCAATGTTAAAATACTGGGGTCATGTTACAAATGAAGCAGAAAAGTTCACAAACTAACACTTTAAGCTTAAAAAAAAAAAAAAGATTTAACTTGCAGCAAACACAGCTCGCACTACAGATATTGTGGAGGCCAAAGAATGAACTTCATACCAGAGCCAGTTGGACCCATCAATAGCACATTGCTCTTCTCCAGTTCAACAGAGTCACTGTCTTCATTGCCTACCTCAGCATAACCAGCTTCCATATCTGACCTATTTTTTAAACCAGAAAATTAGTCAAAAGATCAGATGCAATTAACCATAGCTTAGTTTTAAAGAATCCGCAAATAAACTCATTACCAAGTGGTCCCTGAGTTTAAAATGTCTTTTGGCCTCAAATTCTAGAAACAGTATAAAGAAAATAAAAAACAAATAATAAACTATAAAATAGAATATCCCCAAAAGTTCATTGCAAACTAACCCCTTCCACAAGGATGCATGATGTATTCTCTTGTAGTGATTGTAAACAGCTACGGAAAGCACCTGCAATGAAATATTAACCATTTACTACAAACGGTTAATATTGTGGGAAAAAGGGATAATAAGGGTGCTAAGAGGGAATTTCAAATGTTGCCAACACAAAATTTTGGTGCTAAATGAACTTTCTATATATGTTTCCGATATGCACTTGGATATCAATGGAAAGAATTATTCTAAAAAGTACATATCAGTGAAAAGAGATCTTCTAGGAAGATATTTAAAAACTAGTATAAACGAAATATTTCAAAAAATAGTAATTTTCTAATTTTAGTTGATAGTTATTTTTTTAAAATTAGTAGTTACCTTAGTTTTGGAAATCTTTCATATTAGGAATGATTTTAGGGATTTGTTTTTAATAAAAATTCTATTTTATTGTAAATTCTAGTTTCATTTTCTTCTATTTAAAGAGGGTGTGATCAATAAAAAAAAAAAAGTCTAATTCTCATAAAAAAAGGGTGATAGGAAACTTGTTAGGGTACAAGTTCTTAGCCGTCAAACCTAGGGTCTAAGAGAGAAAATTCTAACTTGGGAAGAGAGGAATTCCCCGACTAGATCCTGTAATAGGGCTTATATCAATTCGGTATCAGAGCCAATCATCGTGGAAAAATCTGCAGAATGGTTTAACCAACTGAAGAGATTCATAAGAGAATACGAGCAGCAAAGAGAGTAGCAAATGGAGCAACAACTAGCTAGGAGGGAGGAACTCCAGCAGAAGTTGCTGCACCAATAGCAGATAGCACTGATCTCGAAGATGGAATAGCTCCGGCAAGAGCTGCAGGGGCACAGCAAGGTCCAAGAGGTGCGGGGCAGCAGCCACACCCATGCAAACCATGTAGTCTGCCAGAAGGACGGACTGCCATCCCTAGAAAGTTCCCTAAGGGGCGCAGCAAAACCACTCAATATGGCATCAGATAGTGTGCATCAGACCTCTTTGGTTATTGGTCATCCTTCCCATCCTAAGGTATCTTCCATTACTACCACAAATGAGAATAAGGAAGCTAATATTACCAGATCTCATGAGGTTCCTGGAAAATCTAGTACAAATGGGTCTACTTCAACTACCGGCAAAAGTAGAAGCCTATCTCTTGATCTTTAGCAAAAGCTAAAAAAGCTTTACAAATGCAGAACGAATTGGCGGAGAAGCCAAAGAAAATTCCTTTGTCGAATAAGGGCGCTAGCACAAGTTCAGATCGCAGCCCCTCTGTAGGACCAAAGGAAGGAACAAAACCCCCTTCTCTAGGTACCGACAAATTACCTCTGCCAGTTTCATCTGCTGTTAATTTTACTGCTTCCATGCATGTGGAACCAAGTGCAACGACTTTGCCTATTCCAGCCTCTATAAGGCCATCTATGGGTGGCATAGCTGGTCTAGCTGGTCTTACAAATATTTCCAACAATGAAGCAGTAAAACACGCACAGGAGCTTGTTGGAGAATTTACGATTTCCTACACAAAATAATTCCTCCATAATAGAAGCTTTAATTTCAGAGGTATAAAATAAGAGTTTCTAAACGTTTGAAATGACCAATACCAGCATCATAGCCACCCCTTGCCAGACAGAAGCATTTATGTCGAAAGCCAATTTCTCATATTTGAGATGAATTACAAATACCCACACGAATTATCAACAATGAGTTTGAATGAAGAGCCTCACAAAGATTGAGCTACGCAGAGCAAGAAAGATAACAACCAAGGCAAGTATGCAACTTCACAGAAAACAGCTAAATCATTCCAAGTAACTACCAGATAAACGGTTAAACTTAATTACCTAAATGGCAAAACTCACCCCCTCTCTCTCACTAACATACTCATAATTTATAGGCATCCTCATCCCTCACATTAGCAAGTTTAAAACTCTCTAATCATTAGAAGGAAGAATTAAACACCCATACTTATAAGATTCTCTCTCTCTCTCTCTCTCTCTCTCTCTCTCTCTCTCTCTCTCTCTCTCTGTGTGTTGCTCAACAACATATAATTTATAGACATGCTCAATAAGTAGTTTGAAACACTCCAGTCATCAGAAACAACAATTGAACGAAACGAACATTCTATAAAAAAATAAATCACAGAAACTTTTAATACCTTCTTTGCTCTGTCTTGCCCAATAACATACTTATCCAACCCCTCACATATTTCCTTTGGTGTCGGCAAATCCTTCCCCAAATTCGCTCCTCCCCACCCATTCCTCTCCTCCCTCACTCTGCTCGACACCATCGGCATCTGCGGAGGCGGAGGCGGAGGCGGCGGCGGCGGAGGCGGCTGTACTACAACACCATCTTCAGACTTGTTCTCCGCATACCCCCCATAATTCCTCAACTTCTCCCAAATAGACCCGTTATTCAAACCCTTGATCTCAAAATTGCCACTAAGTTTTTCGGCATCATCATCGTTATCATGTTTTGGGGCGTCATCTTTTGACCTAATCCGGCCGATTTCGATGAAACTACCCTGCAAAGGGACGAGCTTGAAAGGGCGAAAATAGAAAGCGGACTTGCAATTAGGGCATAGATTGAGGGCCTGGTAGATACCAGCCTCTGAAGCAGTGATGGAGAGGGGTTTGTTGGAGAAGATGACGGTCATAAGCTTGGAACAGCGAGGGCAGTTGACGGAAGCTCGAATGTGATCGTAGTCGTCTGAGCTTCCTTCCCATTTGTGTCGCTCTTGAAGATGGTGAAGAAGAAGGTGATTGAGAGGTTTAAGGGTTGTGGGTTTTGATTGGAAATGGAAGATCCTTGAAGTTGATAATGGATTTAATTGCTGCTGCTGTTGGGGTGTTTTAGAGATGGGAATGGAGGAGCCGTGATTGAGATGGTTGGCGGTCGAAGTTGAGGGTGTGATAGTGATTTGTCTGAGGTTCTTTCTCCATCTCACTATTCCAGACATGGCCGATTTAGTTGCTCATGTGAATCGATCGAGAGAGTGAGAGCGAGCTTCGGCGAACAGAAGGGTACAGACGGCGCTTCACTCCAGCTAGCAAATGCAAAGCGCAAAACTGAATGGGGTTGGGTCCGAATCATAGTTATTAAACCCGACCGTACATTGACCCGCCCGTTTGAAAATTTATAGTTTAACCGATTGGATCGTTGGTCACCGATTCGATCTTCGATTTTTTTTTTTATTATTTTAAAATATAAAAATATATATAATTATAATTTTTAAATATAATATAATTATATCACCCATCCAACTCTTAATATCATTATTTTTTTTTCTTTTTTATTTTTTAACCATTGTTGTTTATGATGAGCAATTTTTGTGTCACAAGTTTGACCCCCCGATCTCCTGACCGCTTTGATATTTCACGAAGTGCATCCATCTCCATTATCATTAATTTAATTCTCTCTCTCTCGCTCTCTCTCTCTCTCTTCCCTTTTCTTTTTCCTTTTCTCCTTACTTCTCTCACTTCCCTCTCTTCTTTTTTTTTGCCCCATTTTCTCTCACTCTCTCTTCCTCGCCTGTCAGTGTGTGGATATCCACCCCTTCGTCTTCTTCCTTTTTCTGCAATCCACGAACCCCTCTCTCGAATCACCCCCAAAACCTCAATTTTTTTTTTTTTAAGTTCAACCTCTCAAAATTCATCTTTGCTTCTCCATAAACCCACATAAAACATCGATTGCAAGTTTCATTGTTAAAAAATCTCCGCTCATGATCATCCGTAGTTAAATCGACAGGTATTTTCTTTTTCAAATTAATTTATAAATATTATTATTTTTAAACCCCTAAATATTTTAACGATACCAAAAACTATTTCGAGGGATGCTTTTTCTCGATTTTAGTTTGAATCTCAATTTTCCATCACTCACACTTGAGGTGATGGTCATACGGGTTTTGTAAAAACCCACGGATCACACGGGTTGAGATCGACCCACTATTGACCCTCGGGTTTTTTCGGATTGACTACTAAAAGGTCCCTAAACTTTTATTTAGAAAAACTGGTGTCTAAACTTTTAATTTTTTCAATGTACTCCCTCAATTTTTAATTTTAGTAAAATGGTCTTTCTGTCCATCTAATTAAATGTATGTAGCGTAAATGATGTATCAATCCTCGAAAAAATGACAAATTAACCCCTTTTGTATTACACACACACTCTCTCAATCCCCTCTCTCCAAACCTAAAGACCTTTCTTCTTTTGCTTCTCTTTAAGTTCTATTTATTCTCAACCCTAAAAAACTGAAGTCTTTATGGACGATGTCGGTTGGCTAAGTTCCTCCCATTGGCATTGTTCCAAGTTGATTTTAGCTTTAACCCCTTTGTAATTTTAACATGAATGAATTAAATTACGAGAAAATATCATTTCAATAGAAAAATTCAAAAAACCTACGTAGCAAAATCCCAAAACCTTACTAATATTTTCACTAATTGTAATTTAAATTTTTGTGCTATGGTGTCATTTAGGTTAAGGGGTGTATGGATTCACTTGTCTCGTTTTGAAAAACTTTCCAAATTTGAAAACCTCCCTCTTATCTAAAATCTTATATCTTTGTTACCCTTTTGTCCTTCTTGATAAACCATGTGTTGTGTTGCATGCTTACCATTAAGGTTAGGGCATCATTTTCTCCATAGGGACTCCATTATAAACCCCTTTCGAGTTAGAGATTCTAACCATAAAATTCTAAGTGTCTTGTGGAACAAGATAAAATTCTTGGTAATTATATAAACTACCCCATGTGGGATATTTTTGTAATTATATAAACATATGACTTATTAGCAAAAACTTAATTGTTTACATTTATTCTATCTTTCTTTCCCCTTAGTCATTCTTCTCTCTCATCCTCGTCCATTATTTTTTCTTTCTCCCTCTCTCTAGTCTTTGCAATCCTAGCCATCTAATTAGCTACAATAATATCTATCACATGAAATGTAACTCATTATAACTATGACAGTCTCTTCGTAGCTACAATAAGAGGGTCACCAATAGGAAATCTCATGTTATTGTAAGTATGGTAACTCTATTGTAGCTATGATAAGGAGATTGGTGCTCTACCTCCTTTATGAACTCAACGTAGTTATGACGAGGGCTATCTTTGAGAGAACCTTATACCTAATTTGACTCATGATGACCTATATTGATTAAAGTTGACCAATTTAACCTAATTTGGTTTGATTTGACCCAAATTGACCTGTTGGCCATGTTTGAACGATTTAGTCCTCATAAACCTGGTGGAGCCGCCTTTGATTGCATTCTAATTGACTCGTTGATATTATATTTGTTAATTCAAGTATGTTATTTGATGGTTATATATAACTATTTTTTGTGATCTTGATACGATTGTATCTCTTCTCTACCAGGTCAATGATGAGTATACATATGGCCTATTTTAATCATTGTGTGATCTAATTTTACTCTTTCTTTCACATTATGATATATTTTAATACGTCACTATAACTATGTCATATACTTTGGGGATATGACATGTGATATGATTACTATGCACATACTGCCTATCATATATCAATTACATTGATTTTATTATGTTTGGAGAGTTTTTGATTAGTCTTGGGTAACTTACAACCTACTTTTTTTTTGGAGAATTTAGAAATATGATTCTCTTTTATGATATCTCATATTGAGGATTGATGGATGAGTATTAGGTTGATAGATTGATTTCGATAAATGTTTCTATTTTGTACTTATGATTTTGCTTCTTATATTAAATTAATTTTTAATTTACTATTTCATATATATATTATACCATGTTGTGTACCCCCATAAAGAAAAAGAGAGGAAATGTTTGATAAATATTTTCTCCTTATTATTATGTTAAAATTATAAATTGGCCTTTTGTCACATGTAAGGTATAGGATTTACCCTACAGTTTAATTGTCTTTGCTGGTCTACTAAGTGTAATTTATAGTCTATTAAGTGAAACTATTTATTTCATTGTCATAAACATAAAGGATAATAGTAAATCTCTCACAGTTAAAAAAAAGTAAAATAATGATCATTCAAATAAAAAAGAACAGTAATTCAATGGTTGGCCTTCATTTCGGTCCTCTTTCTTTTATTTATAAAGGAAAAAGTAGAAATTTTAAAAACAAAAATTGAACATTGATGGATGAGATAACAACTCAAATTTTAAATTTTACATTCTTATAAGAAAGCCAATTACACAAAAACGTAATTCAACAAGAGTTAATAATTTAAGAGTTCTAAATTTTTATCTAACTCAAATCTTTATACAGTAAACAACAAGTAAGAATAAGGAGATAGAAAGGCCCAAAGTGTGCATGAAAATAAGATGAGGGGTCTCAAGTTAAACATTGATGGGGCAATCACGGAAGCTTTTGGGCAAGCTAGTGCCAAAGGAGCCTTTTGAAATAGTTCAGAGATTTGGTGGCAGGATTTATCTCAAATATGGGGAAGGGGCTTGTTCTCCTAGTAGAGATATGGGGGCTAAGAGAGGGTTTATTCGTGGCCAAAATAAGGGGCTTCTGCAACATAGAAATGGACTCTAGAGTTTTAGTCAAGCTTTTAAAGGAAGCTCCTGCCATGTCCAAAAGCAGGCCAAAAAAAGCTCCAACCACGATACTTATGTATTATCGGTAAATTTCATTATTTTAGATTAATAATATATTGAATTGTTGTTTATTTTTTATATCTTGGAATTTGGCGGAGTCTCCATTTTTCCTCTTCAAAATATATTGAAATAATTTCTCAAAATTATCTAATTTAAGTTATTTTTAAATTTCGCACGTCTCTGATTTGGACACCGAACACCACATTCAATGCTCTAACATCAATGAGTTTCTATCATTCCTCCAAAATAAAAAAGGGATCTCTATTAGAAAGATAATATACTATCTAAGCGATATTTAAAACCTAATTAGAGAGTTTGTAATGGATTATTTTTAATTTGGTGGACTATTACTGCATGAAACTTGATTTATTAACAGGGGCAGATTTTTTTTTTTTTAAATATAAATGATCTGTATCCAGTAGTCATATTGTATCTGACTATATATGATATGAGTCAAATTGAATTCTTAAATAGTAAAATTTTTCAACATCTAATCTCTTTATTCATAAAATTTGAAATCAAAACTTA